>JABWTJ010000741.1:0-330287 GCA_016801875.1 Solanum sitiens | reverse complement strand
ATTGAACCCCCAACCTCTTGAATGGATGAGAGAGTTAGGAGAAAAATAAAGGAGAAAAATAAATGTGGAGAGTGGGTATTGAACCCACAACCTCTTGAATGGATGAGAGAGTTAGGAGAAAAATAAAGGAGAAAAATAAATGTGGAGAGTGGGGATTGAACCCCCAACCTCTTGAATGGATGAAAGAGTTAGGAGAAAAATAAAGGAGAAAAATAAATGTGGAGAGTGGGGATTGAACCCACAACCTCTTGAATGGATGAGAGAGTTAGGAGAAAAATAAAGGAGAAAAATAAATGTGGAGAGTGGGGATTGAACCCACAACCTCTTGAATGGATGAGAGAGTTAGGAGAAAAATAAAGGAGAAAAATAAATGTGGAGAGTGGGGATTGAACCCACAACCTCTTGAATAGATGAGAGAGTTAGGAGGAAAGTAAAGGAGAAATATAAAATGAGGTAAATGGGGATTGAACCCACAACCTCTTGGATAGGTGAGAAAGACAATAGATAAATTAAGAGAAAAAGAATGAGCTTGTGGGGGATTGATCCCACAACCTCCATGCCTTGGACAAAAATAGAGAAGAAAAAGAGAGGAAATATTATGGGGCTGATGGGGATCGAACTAGGGTCCCCCAAATCTGAAAAATACAAAGGATTAAGTGTTGCCTAAGGGATTCAAAATTGGGTTCCCTTGCCCAGTTCCGTATTGACACATAAGTCATACGTAAGTAAATATTTAATGAATGCTGCCTCTAAAGATCAAAATCAATATCTTGGCATATCTACAAGATGCATAAGTCTTGTAGCACATAATATTGGGTAAACATGAATCACTTAGACAAACTATGAATGAAGCCTCATGGCTTGTATGTATAGACACATAAGTCTAACATACGTTCAAAAGTAAGTGAACCTAAGATGTATGAAATGAGATGATGAACCCTAGAAGGGTTAAGTATGAGTTTAAGATACACTAAATGGCCAAGTGCATTGACATATGATGAGCTGAACAATAAAATGATGAAACGAACAATGAAATAATAAAACCCTAGCAGGGTTAAGTGAGGGTGTGAAACACACCAAATGGCCAAGTACATTGGCATATGATGAAATGAACATTTACGTAGTAAGAGGTGAATAACTATGAAAAGCAAAGATGCTAATGATGATGAATGTGGTGACAACATGATATGAGGCTAATGTAAATGATGAGAGCAATCTCAAATGAGCCTAAGTAAATGTTACCAATACGTACTCGCCTATGAGAGTGTAAGATAATGAATAGACCAGTCTCTATGAACACTCTAATGAGAGTATTAAGCTTAACAAACTCAATACGAATGATGAGATGAGAAATCATCTAATGAGCTATGATGTCCTCATACTAGAAGCCAGCTTCCATGACGTATGAGATGAATGTAATGGAACTTTATACTAAGCATCGATAGACTAGCTATGAGCGGTGATGCCTTCTTTCGGGAAGGGCGGAGGTTCACTTAACTCTCATGAGATAAGACTGTCCGGCATGTCGGGTATGGGTCTCCTTATATCTCCTAGTCTTCGAACCTATACTGCCAATATAGGGATCTAGCGGAGTTAAATTCTCATGTACGCTAGCATGTTTTTGGGTCACCTTGGCCGGTGATTCCACCTCTTTTCGGTGTGGGGGAGACATTGGATTTCATGATGCTCACATGATCTATGTCGGTTAAAGTTAAAGTTTCCAATGAATGAATGAGGTCAGCCTCAAATGATGCACATAATGAAATGAATGATACCAAAGGTGTTAGCATAGGATAATCAAACGGTGAGTTAGATTCAAGTAATGACATTAGGTCATTCTTGGTCATTGGACAACGAACCTAATGAAAGTCTTAAACTACATCCTAGGTATAATTGGTGTTTACACTGGTCTATGAATTAAATGAAATGGAGTACGTATGAATGAACTAAGCAGACTCTGTGTTTGCTAATGAAGACTCCCTAGTTGAGGTCTCATCTGTTGAGCACTCATTTTTGAAAGGTATTAATGTTAAGTCCATGATTCCAAGGTCTCATGGCATATGAGTGAATGACAATAAAAGAAGTTATGTGCTACATGCAAAAAGGTGTTGTATGCTATATGATATGTGCTATGTGTAAGTGTTATGTGGTGTGTGCAAATGTGAAAAGTATGATGATGTATGTTATTCTCATGGCATAACCTTCCTATTTCAAATCTGGAAAGCCCACTGACTTTCCTAATCCAAATTTGGAAAGCACATTGACTTTCGTAATCCAAATTTGGAAACTTTTCTAATCTCAATTTGGCAAGTCCACTGACTTGACTTCCAAAAATCATGTTGTTAGGAATGAGCTATTCTTTCTCATGCATGTCCCTGGTGTGTGCTTGCATATACCCATACTTAGTACAAGTGTGTACTAACCCTATACAAACTCTACTATTTTAGGTGCAGCCACAGGTGGACGATAGAGCTACAAGATCATCTCTGCAGTTATCCGGACGTCCAGCATTCATTCGGTTTTGTAGGTCCTCATGTTTTCGAGTATGCTACTGTTTTATATTCTAGCTTAGTTTTAGAGTTGAGCTAGTGGAGCATGTTCCACTATCGTTGCTTTCCTATTTTATTCAGACTATGTATTGGTGCCATTTTGGCAATTATACACTTAATAAGAATTGAACTATTTCTTTCAGTTGCTTACCTCTTAATGTTAGATGGTTGATGGTGAACAATTACGTATTAATGAGAATCTTTTTATAAGTATGTTAAGAAACAAAAAGTTTCAAATTTTCTGCTAAAATTAACCTAGATGAAGTAAGAATGACGTAAGTAGGCTTGTCTGAGACCTCTGAGAGGTCAACGACGCCGGTCTCGTCTGGGGTCTAGATTCTGGTCGTGACAAAGTTGGTATCAGAGCACTAGGTTAAATTCCGAGAATAATGAGTTCACATCAACCACATTGAGTAGTTTCTAAGTCATGGTAGTGAAGTGCACCACTATCCTGAATTAGAGACTGCATGATGCGTAGGAAAATTTCCCTTCTTCTGATCTTATCGTGCTTTTATGAATGTTTGATTTCTTGGTGTTATGAGCGTATCTAACATCAATCTTTGTTGTTTTCAGAGAATGGACCATAGGAGGGCTAATGGTCATAGGAGAGGAGGAGCAGCTGCTAGGGGTAATCAGGATCCACCCCAGGCTCCAGCTGTAGGAGTGGCCATGCCAGTTAACCCAGCTGGGTTGACCGATGCTGAGGTGAGGGCATCTTTGGCCCAGATGGCACAGGCCATCACGATGCAGGCTCAGGCTATGACTGCCCAAGTCAACCGACAGGATGTTTAGAGGGAGAACCCACCGGTTCGCAGCATGGCTGACAGACTGCAAAATTTCACGAGTATGAACCCTCCCATATTCACAGGGGCTAAGACATCGGAGGATCCTCAAGAGTTTGTAGATGAGGTGCATAAGATCCTAGTGGCTATGGGGGCCACTAATATTGAGAAGGCTGAGCTGGCTTCCTATCAGCTCAAGGATGTTGCACAGACTTGGTGCAAGATGTGGCAAGATAGCCGTGTCTTAGGTGGAGTGCCAGTCACTTGGGAGCTGTTCAGGACAACATTTCTGGAGAGGTTCTTTCCCAGGGAGATGAGGGAAGCCAAGGTTGAAGAGTTCATCAACCTTAAACAAGGATCCATGACAGTCAGGGAGTATTCCCTGAAGTTTGTTAAGCTATCCAGGTATATTACTTTCCTTAGTATTTAATAGCAAGATTGAGGAGAGTACTGAGGCTTGTTGAATTATCCAGGTATGCTACTTCCCTGGTTTCGAACAGCAGGGATGAAATGAGTAGGTTCCTCACAGGAATCAATGGAGACCTGGAGGAGAAATGTCGGTCTGCGATGCTCCATGATAATATGGACCTTTCCAGGTTGATGGTGCATGTACATCAGGTGGAGGACAGCCGTAGAAAGAGGGGTATTCGTGATGTTAGGAGGCCTAGGCCTCAAGATCAGGCAGGTCCCAGCCACGGAGGCCACAGAAACAACTTTGGCGTCCGTGAGCAGCCAAGGTTTAAGAAGGGACTCTCCCACCAAAGGGAGTCAAGTTCATCCAGTGGTCTCTATGATAGGGATTCCGAGTCCAGAGATAAGAGAAACAATGAAGTATATACACCTAAGGAAAGGCAACCTTGCAGGAAGTGTGGCAGATAGCATGGAGGAGAGTGTATGATGGGCTCTAATGCTTGTTACAACTGTGGAAAACTGAGACACATGGTGAAGGATTGTCCGAATAGAAGAAGTCAAGAACAAGGGAAGGAGAGAGTTCAGACTAATGGCCCAAATGAAGAGGCTCCAAGGAAGCAACGATTCTTCGCACTCAAGTCTAGGGGTGCAGGGGAAGGCACTTCTGATGAAGCCTCGGGTGCGTATCCTTAATTAGCCTTTCATATATTTGACTGTGTATGGTGTTTATGCCCTAGTATGAGGTTAATATGTTTGAAGTCATCATGTTGGTTGCTGATTTATATGACTTTTATGTTGACTTATGTTGTATGCTTTGATGAGACTAGTTTAGGGAAGAATTCCTTAGTCTATTAATGTGAAGCTAATAGTAGGTTTCAAGGATGTGTACCATCATGTTAAGATGTGAATCAGATATTCACCCATGGAAGTATTGAAGTACCTACGTATGTGTACATTCTATAGATGACATACTTATTATTAGTAAAGAGTAGTGTCATTCGGGGATGAATGTTCCTAAGGGTGGGATAATGTAACAACCCTAAAAAAATGAATAAGCTAAATGTTTAAGGTGTCAAGAATGCTTGCGAATAGACCAAGGTTCACACGGATTGATACGCGTAGAACCAGACCTCAGAACCCTTACTACGACCAAGCCAACTAACTTGGGGAGTTAGTTGATCTAGGAAAGGTTGTAACCAACCAAGTACGACTCTCGTAAATGAAGATTTAATCGAAGGAGTCTTTACCGGACTTAAAAAGAAGAAATTTTAAGTTTTGAGGGTCTAAGGATAAAATGGTCTTTTATCAGGCTAGGGGTGATATCGTAATTATCCTAAATATATAATTAATTAATTATTTAATAAAGTGGAGGGGCAATTTGGGGAGATATAGCCGAAATTGGTCTTTTGAAATGAAGTCTTGCTCCACCCGGGTTCGAACCTAGGTGGGAGCAAGGATTTAATATGACTTTTTTTATTATTGGTGAATTAATTTAATAAATTTATAATTAATGGCTGAGGTAAAAAGTAAAATCAGATCTTATTATTATTTATTATTTATTTACTTATTAATTAATGTATTTTTTTAAATTGACTAAGTCTTGCCAACTATCCTAGTTTTAAGATGCACTATCTCACACTATCTCTCTCCCTCAAGCCTAAATCTCTCTATCTCTCATCAAATTATTTTTCTTGGCTGCAAAAACAGAATATAAAAACATTAGAAAGCAATCAAAAGTTCTCTAAACTCAAATAACTTACAAAAAAAAAATATACAAGCAAGCAAACGAACTTAGGATACGAAAACTTTGCATCATCTTCTCGATGGGTTTGTGTTGAAGGTTTAGGGGAGGATTTTGGAAGAACTTGGAAGGTGTGGAAAGCTACAACAAGGTATGGGTTTTCTCTCTTGGAATCCTTTCTCCAAGAGGAATTTCTTTCTACAAAAGTCGACATATGAAACTAGGGCTGTCCCCTTGAATGTTGAACTCCTTGTCCCTAGTCTCCTTCCGATTTCAATCTAAATTTGTTTATAAATGAAGTTGTTGGTAGCTAAGTGTGAAATATTATGTTCCTTGTGATTTTATGTTTGGAAATAACAAGCATGTTCAATGATGTCAACCGAAAATGATGTGGTGCAATGTGAAAAATGTTTGTTGTTGTTCTCCGTTTTGAAGTCTTTAAATGGTTTGTTTGATGATTGGAATTATTGTGGATAAAGTGTGTAAATTGTGATGTTAAATAAAGTGTAAGGTGGCTGATTTGTGGAAAAATCTAAGCTAAAACAACAATGAATCTACACCTAAGAATGTGTTAAACGAATCGTGAAAGTACCTCAAAACGAACGTATGAATGCTGTTAAATAAAGGCCAGAAAATTTAATAAAATTTCCAGCACTTGGTGATGGAATTTTCGGCCGTAATACTTAAGGTGGAGAGGATTAAAAATATATTTAAAATATGTGAGGTCAGTGGGGATTGAACCCAAGACCTCACTACATGAAAGCTGGAAAAAACAATGAGAGGTGTGGGATTCGAACCCACAACCTCTTGGCCAAACAAGAGAGTAAGAGGGGAATTTTAAATTAATAAAATAAATGTGGAGAGTGGGTATTGAACCCCCAACCTCTTGAATGGATGAGAGAGTTAGGAGAAAAATAAAGAAGAAAAATAAATGTGGAGAGTGGGTATTGAACCCACAACCTCTTGAATGGATGAGAGAGTTAGGAGAAAAATAAAGGAGAAAAATAAATGTGGAGAGTGGGGATTGAACCCCAACCTCTTGAATGGATGAGAGAGTTAGGAGAAAAATAAAGGAGAAAAATAAAGGAGAAAAATAAATGTGGAGAGTGGGGATTGAACCCACAACCTCTTGAATGGATGAGATAGTTAGGAAAAAAAAAAGGAGAAAAATAAATGTGGAGAGTGGGGATTGAACCCACACCCTCTTGAATGGATGAGAGAGTTAGGAGAAAAATAAATGTGGAGAGTGGGGATTGAACCCACAACCTCTTGAATAGATGAGAAAGTTAGGAGGAAAGTAAAGGAGAAATATAAAATGAGGTGAATGGGGATTGAACCCACAACCTCTTGGATAGGTGAGAAAGACAATAGATAAATTAATAGAAAAAGAATGAGCTTGTGGGGGATTGATTCCACAACCTCCATGCCTTGGACGAAAAATAGAGAAGAAAAAGAGAGGAAATATTATGGGGCTGATGGGGATCGAACTAGGGTCCCCCAAATCTGAAAAATACAAAGGATTAAGTGTTGCCTAAGGGATTCAAAATTGGGTTCCCTTGCCCAGTTCCGTATTGACACATAAGTCATACGTAAGTAAATATTTAATGAATGCTGCCTCTAAAGATCAAAATCAATATCTTGGCATATCTACAAGATGCATAAGTCTTGTACCACATAATCTTGGGTAAACATGAATCACTTAGACAAACTATGAATGAAGCCTCATGGCTTGTATGTATAGACACATAAGTCTAACATACGTTCAAAAGTAAGTGAACCTAAGATGTATGAAATGAGATGATGAACCCTAGAAGGGTTAAGTATGAGTTTAAGATACACTAAATGGCCAAGTGCATTGGCATATGATGAGATGAACAATGAAATGATGAAACGAACAATGAAATAATGAAACCCTAGAAGGGTTAAGTGAGGGTGTGAAACACACCAAATGGCCAAGTACATTGGCATATGATGAAATGAACATTTACGTAATAAGAGGTGAATAACTATGAAAAGCAAAGGTGCTAATGATGATGAATGTGGTGACAACATGATATGAGGCTAATGTAAATGATGAGAGCAATCTCAAATGAGCCTAAGTAAATGTTACCAATACGTACTCACCTATGAGAGTGTAAGATAATGAAGAGACCAATCTCTATGAACACTCTAATGAGAGTATTAAGCTTAACAAACTCAATACGAATGATGAGATGAGAAATCATCTAATGAGCTATGATGTCCTAATACTAGAAGCCAGCTTCCATAACGTATGAGATGAATGTAATGGAACTTTATACTAAGCACCGATAGACTAGCTATGACTGGTGATGCCTTCTTTCGGGAAGGGCGGAGGTTCACGTAACTCTCATGAGATAAGACTGTCCGGCATGCCGGGTATGGGTCTCTTTATATCTCCTAGTCTTCGAACCTATACTGCCAATATAGGGATCTAGCAGAGTTAAATTCCCATGTACGCTAGCATGTTTTTGGGTCACCTTGGCCGGTGATTCCACCTCTTTTCGGTGTGGGGGAGACACTGGATTTCATGATGCTCACATGATCTATGTCGGTTAAAGTTAAAGTTCCCAATGAATGAATGAGGTCAGCCTCAAATGATGCACATAATAAAATGAATGATACCAAAGGTGTTAGGATAGGATAATCAAAAGGTGAGTTAGATTCAAGTAATGACATTAGGTCATTCTTGGTCATTGCACAACGAACCTAATGAAAGTATTAAACTACATCCTAGGTATAATTGGTGTTTACACTTGTCTATGAATGAAATGAAATGGAGTACGTATGAATGAACTAAGCAGACTCTGTGTTTGCTAATGAAGACTCCCTAGTTGAGGTCTCATCTGTTGAGCCCTCATTTCTGGAAGGTCTTAATGTTAAGTCAATGATTCCAAGGTCTCATGGCATATGAGTGAATGACAATAAAAGAAGTTATGTGCTACATTCAAAAAGGTGTTGTATGCTATATGATATGTGCTATGTGTAAGTGTTATGTGCTGTGTGCAAATGTGAAAAGTATGATGATGTATGTTATTCTCATGGCATAACTTTCCTATTTCAAATCTGGAAAGCCCATTGACTTTCCTAATCCAAATTTGGAAAGCACATTGACTTTCGTAATCCAAATTTGGAAACTTTTCTAATCTCAATTTGGCAAGTCCACTGACTTGACTTCCAAAAATCATGTTGTTAGGAAAGAGCTATTCTTTCTCATGCATGTCCCTGGTGTGTGCTTGCATATACCCATACTTAGTACAAGTGTGTACTAACTCTATACAAACTCTACTATATTAGGTGCAGCCACAGGTGGACGATAGAGCTACAAGATCATCTCTGCAGTTATCCGGACGTCCAGCATTCATTCGGTTTGGTAGGTCCTCATGTTTTCGAGGATGCTACTGTTTTATATTCTAGCTTAGTTTTAGAGTTGAGCTAGTGGAGCATGTTCCACTAGCGTTGCTTTCCTATTTTATTCAGACTATGTATTGGTGCCATTTTGGCAATTATACACTTAATAAGAATTGAACTATTTCTTTCAGTTGCTTACCTCTTAATGTTAGATGGTTGATGGTGAACAATTATGTATTAATGAGAATCTTTTTATAAGTATGTTAAGAAACAAAAAGTTTCAAATTTTCTGCTAAAATTAACCTAGATGAAGTAAGAATGACGTAAGTAGGCTTGTCTGCGACCTCTGAGAGGTCAACGACGCCGGTCTCGTCTGGGGTCTAAATTCTGGTCGTGACACCAATTTCATAAAAGATATGGTTACTAAGAAAAGATCGGTCAGTTTTGAGGATGATGATAGAATGCAGCATTGTAGTGCTATTGCTACAAGGTCTCTAGTGCAAAAGAAAGAAGATCTGGGTCCTTTCACTATTCCATGTACAATCGGGTTATCACACTTTGCGAAAGCATTATGTGATCTTGGGGCAAGCATAAATCTCATGCCTCTCTTTGTTTACAAAAATTTGGGTTTGGGTGACCCAAAGCCCACTGCGATGCGGCTACTGATGGCCAATCGAACAGTGAAGAGGCTTATTGGTATACTCCACGATGTGTTAGTAAAGGTGGAATCATTCATATTTCCAGCCGATTTTGTGATTCTTGATTGTGAGGTCGATTTTGAGGTGCATATTATTCTTGGGAAGCCATTCCTTACTACGGGTAGAGCCTTGGTTGATATGGAGAAAGGGCAAATGAAATTTCGGTTGAACAATGAAGAAGTGACTTTAAACATTTGTAGGTCCGTGAGGCAGAGTGGTAAGCTCCAATCAGTATCTGCCATATCTTACAGAGTTGAAAAGTCATCTGAGGTACAAATAGAAGAACGTCTGGGTGTAGAAGCACTAGCGGTAGTGATCATGAGTTTTGATGGCGATTTCATTGAAGAGTATGGGTCATTGGTCGCGGCACTTGATCGAGGTGATGTTCGGTTTAAGCCAAAGAGGTTTGAGTTAGATATGATGCATCGTGAGTCTCCACCCGCGAAACCATCTATAGAGGAGGCTCCAAAATTAGTACTTAAGGCTCTACCACCTCATCTGAGGTATGTATTCTTGGGAAATGGTGACACTTTGCCAGTAATTATTGCATCAGATTTGAATGTGCATAAAGTTGAGAGTTCGGTGAAAGTGTTAAAAAGGTTCAAAAGAGCTATTGGGTGGACTATTGCGGATATTATTGGGATCCTTCCCGTATTTGTTTGCCTAAAATCCAACTCGTGACCGATCATAAGCCAAGTATTGAGCATCAGAGACGTTTAAATCCACCTATGCAAGAGGTGGTGAAGATGGAAATCATTAAGTGGTTGGATGCTGGAGTGATATATCCAATCGCCGATAGTAGTTGGGTATGCCCTGTTTAGTGTATACCTAAGAAAGGGGGAATGACTGTGGTCCCCAATGAGAAAAATGAGCTTGTTCCGATGAGGCCGGTGACTAGATGGAGGGTGTGCATGTATTACCAAAAATTAAATGCATGGACCGAGAAGGACCATTTTCCTATGCCTTTCATGGATCAGATGTTAGATAGACTTGCACGAAAGGGGTGGTACTGTTTTCTTTATGGTTATTCGGGTTATAATCAGATTTCTATTGCACCAGAGGATCAAGAGAAAACCACCTTTACTTGTCCATATGGGACCTTCACGTTCAAGAGAATGTCGTTTGGGTTATCTAATTCACCGGCCACATTTTAGAGATGTATGATGTTAATATTCTCCGATATGGTGGAGAACACTATTGAGGTGTTTATGGATGATTTTTCAGTGGTTGGTGACTCCTTTGAGCGGTGTTTGAGTAATTTGTCTGAGGTTCTTAAGAGGTGTGAAGACTGCAACCTTGTGCTTAATTGGGGAAAATGTCACTTCATGGTGAAAGAAGGTATTGTATTGGGCCATCGCATTTCAGAGAAGGGTATAGAGGTTGATCGAGCTAAAGTCGAGGTGATAGAGATACTTCCTCAACCCATCTCTGTAAAAGGTGTGAGAAGCTTTCTAGGGCATGCGGGCTTTTACCAGATGTTTATCAAGGATTTTTCAAAGATTGCACATCCCTTGTGCAAGTTGCTTGAGAAAGAGTGTAAGTTTTATTTTGATGAATCCTGTCTTAAGGCATTTGGAGAGCTAAAGGAAAAGTTGGTGTCTGCACCTATCATCATTTCGCCGGATTGGAGTAAGCCGTTTGAGGTTATGTGTGATGCGAGCGGGGTTGCTCTTGGTGTGGTTTTGGGTCAACGAAGGGATAAAATCATTCACCCCATTTACTATGCTAGTAAAGCCCTTAATGAAGCCCAAAAGAACTACACCGTGACTAAGCAAGAGCTCCTTGCAGTAGTCTTTGCTTTCGAGAAATTTTGCTCCTATTTGCTTGGCACTTGAGTTATAGTGCATACTGATCATTCTGCTTTGAGATATTTGATGGCCAAGAAGGATGCAAAACCGAGGTTGATTCGTTGGGTATTACTATTGCAAGAATTTGACTTTGAGGTGAAAGATAGAAAAGGGACCGAAAATCAAGTTGCTGATCACTTGTCCCGATTAGAAGATGAAGCAATGAGGGAGTTAGGTGAAAAGGCTGAAATTGATGATACTTTCCCTGATGAGTATGTATTGGCTGCCTCCCAAGACTTGATTCCATGGTTCACAGATTTTGCGAATTATCTGGCTAGTGATATCGTCCCACCGGACTTTTCCTTTCATCAAAGGAAAAAGTTCATGCATGATGTGAAAAACTTCTTTTGGGATTAACCATACTTATATAGGAGTTGTACCGATGGGCTTATTCGGCATTGTGTGCCGGAAGTTGAGATGTTGAGTGTTTTGGAGGTGTGCCATTCTTCGCCTGTAGGTGGGCATCATAGTGGTATCCGGACTGCCCAAATGATCTTGCAATGTTGCTACTATTGGCCAACTATACACCAAGATGCTCATAAGTTAGCCAAGGCATGTGATAGATGCCAAAGAGATTGTGGCATTTCGAGGAAGCAAGAGCTCCCTTTAAATCCCATCCTTGTGATTGAATTGTTTGATGTGTGGGGTATTGACTTTATTGGCCCTTTTTTGAGTTCTCATGGGATGAAGTACATTCTTGTGGCAGTCGATTATGTGTCTAAATGGGTGTAGGCTATCGCACTTGCAAATAATGAAGAGAAGAGTGTCACCGCGTTCTTGAAAAAGAACATATTTTCCAGATTTAGCACCCCAAGGGCTATTATTAGTGATGGGGGATCCCACTTTTGCAACAAGCTATTTAGGGATTACTAGAAAAGTATGGGGTTCACCATAATGTGGCCACTCCGTACCATCCTCAAACTAGTGGGCAAGTTGAGGTGTCAAACAGGGAGATTAAGCAGATTTTGTCGAAAATGGTGAATGCTAGTAGAATGGATTGGTCAAGGAAGCTTGATGATGCTCTTTGGGCCTACCGGACAGCATACAAGACTCCCATTGGTATGTCCCTATACCAACTTGTATATGGGAAAGCTTGTCACTTAATGGTTGAATTAGAACATAAAGCCATGTGGGCAATGAAGAAGTTGAAAATGGATTGGAATGAGGCTGCGAAACAAGGGTTAAACGGGTTGAATGAGCTTGATGAATTTTGCTTGAAGGCATATGAAAGTTCAGCCCTCTACAAAGAAAAGATGAAGAACTACCATGACCAAAAGATTGAGAAGCGTGATTTTTTGGTTGGGGATTTGGTGCTTTTATTCAATTCTAGGTTGCGCTTGTTTCCGGGCAAACTCAAGTCCCAATGGACTGGTCCCTACTTGATCAACCAACTATTCCCTCATGGTGCGGTTGAGTTGGAGAACAAGGAGGGTGTGCGGTTTAAGGTGAACGGACAGCGAATCAAAATCTATCTGGGGCATGCTGAATCGGCGAATGAAGTGATCGAGGCATACCATGTTGATAAAGTCTGAGTAATCAAGAATCCTCCATCGTGCCGCGACGTTAAATCAAGTGCTGATTGGGAGGCAACCCAAGATGTATCCTCTAGCCAACTATAGGTCTTTCATTATTTTCTAGGAAAAGTTGCATTATTTTTGCTTTTATTTATTTAATGTTCGGTCTGACCGCTCTTTTCTTTTTCGTTAGTAGTGTTGGCTAGAGAATAGATTAGGGTCCGTGTCCAAAAAGTGTCCAGAAAATACAAAAATATTAGCTTAATGGGTGTTAAATGTGCCGGTATCAAATCACCAGAAATCTGCAGAAAATTTACCTCTGCACCCATCGACGGACCATCGTGCCATCGACGGACCGCCGGTGGGATCCGTCATGCCCAGGTATGTCTTTCAAATTTTCCAAGTTAGGGCACCCTCGACGGACCCCCATGAGGGATCGTCGACCATGTTATGGTCCGTCAATGGGAAATAATTGCGTCTTTACCCACCTACCCGACCTGACCCGTCCGGCTGAATATTAAAAGTTTTAAACATTTAAAATTCCCACCTCTTCACATAACCCCTCATAACCGTTTCTCTCCTCCGTTCCTACCATTTCTCCCCACTTCATCACCATTAACTCCCATTCCCTCTCTATCTTCTGATTTCCCTCATTTCCTCCACATTCCCACAGTCCCTTTCTCTCCCAATTCTCCCAGTTTCTTCAGGCCATTGTCGGTCGGTGTTCGTGGTGTTTTGTGCTTTTGTTCAACCACCAATGTCTTACTTCTTCTCCCGATACTCCAGTTATCAGGTATGTTCTTCTGATCTGTAAACTAACTATGGTTTTTTTTATTATTATTATTAAACTTGATGTATTTTTGTGTGGGTCTCCAATTTTTGACCCTTATTGCATGCTCGAACTCACCCCTGTATTCCTAAGTTCCCGTAGAACACTTAATATGAAAAGGAATGGGGGTGTATTGTAAAAAAATGGCGTGTGTTTCCTAATTCTATTTCTAACCTATGGTTGGTAGGCTGTCGAAAAATTCAACGCTAAAACTCAAAAAAAACTTTTGCCCTAGGGATGATGGGATGCTGGGTAGTTGCTTGGGAATCTTGGGTTGTCAAGGATACTCCGCATTAGTAAGTTAGGGGAACTAATTTGGATGAAAATTTGGTCCCTAAAGGACAGTACGAGACCCCGTCGATGGACCGTCATGCCCTTGACAGACCATCGTGGGGGTCCGTCACTACCCGCTTCTCATTTTTAGTCTAAGTGTCCCTCGATGGACCCGTATGACGAACCGTCGTGCCTTCGACGGTCCGTCCTGCACAATCATCGACCCTGTCAGAACCTTTGCTTTTGTTGTTTACAAATTTTAGTCTAAGTTTCCCTCGATGGATCCCTATGACGGACCGTCGTGCCTTCGACGGTCTGTCCTGCACAACCGTCGACACTGTCAGAACCTTCGCTTTGATGAAATACAAGTGTTCCTCGACGGACCCCCATGACGGATCGTCTATTGGTTTGTCATGCAGTGCTACAACTGCTGTACTGCAATTCCATTTCTGTTTCTACTTTGTTACTTTCTTCTGCTGCATGTACTGGTGCTAATTGCTTTTCTTTGCAGGTACTAATGGCACCAAAACAAGATCGCGTCTACTCACGAGGGCATTCCAAGTCAGTCGCCCCTTCGAACCGGCTCATCGTAGGCTCAGATGATGAGCGTGACCCAGAGTACATGCCACCAGGGACCCGAACTGCTACCCCTGCTGCCTGCCCCACCAGAGCCACTGCCTCCCATCTGACAAGGAGCGCATACTGACCGGGACACCTTCTAGGTCGGCTGCATATTCCGAGGGAGCGTCTGGCTCCGTGGAGGAATCTGGTTCTGAGGAAGTTTCTGGTTCTTAGGAGGTCTCCGGGTCTGAGGAGGCCTCTGCTCCCGCCACCGCATCCCAGTCTGCCTTGTCTGATGAGGCTGCTAGTGCTGACTCTACTCCATCACCCCAGAAAGGTGTCCCCGCTCCGGTTGCTGATTAGCCCAACCAGTGGTGCGTCGAGAGGCAGTACCAGATCTATGCTGATGCCAAGATGCTTAATGACAAGGGGGTCATGACCCGGACCCTGACACTCGAGCGACGGGTTCTTACGGGGAGTCCCCTAACCATGCCCGCTATTCATGAATTATTCACCCAGCATAGGCTGGAGTGGACGGCTCGGGCTGTAGGCTGTTACAGTGAGGAGATGGTCCGAGAGTTCTATGCCTCATATGTGGTAACTCTCCGATCTCATCTAGACAGGAGGGCAGCTCCCGCCAAATATGCTCCTTTGCATTACGTCCGAGTCCACAGCAAGCGGGTTGACATTTCCTTGCCGGCCATCCGCAAGTTTCTTTATGGCGCGGATGTTGATGCCACCCGGACACCTCTCAGCTCCGAGTTTGACTATCGGTGGAAGTTGATTAAAGATGGCCGATTCCAGCGTGAGCCAGAGTTGAGAGAGACCACCAAGCGGTGGATTGCACAGTACCTTTCCGTCGATGGTAAGGCTACCGATTGGGTGCTAGAGCCCAAGGGAAGTATCAAGAAGGCTAACCTCACCTTCACAACCAAGTTTTTGTGGTTACTAGTCCGACACTGCCTTTCCCCCACTGCAGCTGACAACATTGTCAGTTGGGATCGTGCGGTACTGATGGCGCCGATGATTGCGGGGTTCGAGGTGGACTTCACATGGCTACTACAGGCGGTGATGCATGAGAGGGCCTTCAAGGCCACTACTACTTACCCCTTCCCGTGCATGGTTTTTGCTTTGTGCAGGTTAGCAGGAGTGCCTGTGTGGTACATTGATGTGCTCAAGACACCACCGAGCACAGTAGATATCGGCCTCATTCGGGATGAGGCCAATGAGTTGGCTCCCTACAGAGGGCCCCGTCCGGAGGTGCATCCTCTTGGTCAAACCCTAGCGGCAACGTTAGAGCAAGCCCAAGCGGCTAACCCGGCTACATCTGAGCCTACCTATACCACTCCGGTCGAGTCTATCCCGGGTGGTAGCACCGCTCCGAGCTTGTCCCGATCGACTCCATCTTCTACTCTGGTCCCACTTTCTAGGGTCCAAAAACATGAGGCACAAATGGCCACAATTCTGCACCACATCCAGCCGTGGATGCAGAAATCTATTGCTGAGGCGGAGGAGCGCTTAGAGAGGAAGATGGCCCAGCACACTGAGCGGATGGTCATGGAGGTCCACCAGCGCTTGGATGCTTTTGAGATGCCGTTTTTTGCTCGACCAGCTTCTACAGTGGATGTGACATCTCTCCACGCTGCTTTGGCGAGTCTGCAAGCCGACTTAGATACTATACTAGAGGCTCGGGTGCTGGAGTCTGAGGTCCCTTCTGCAGAGCCTGCTGAGGATAAGGTAATGGCTGCCCTGTTTTTCACTACTGATGTGAAACAACCTCCACCACGAGAGCATGCCAAGAGGCACCGGACTAGAGATAAGGATGAATCCCGGGCTCGGAAGAAGGAGAGACATGAGTTAGAGGCTGCGAGGAGAGCCTCGCTGATTGATGAGGAGGCCCGCCAGTTGAGGGTTATGGAGGTGGCTGCTGGGGCGTCTAGTTCCAGAGTTCCAGAGGCTTAGAGGAGAACTACTGCTGGTGTTGTCATTGCTGAGGACACTAGTGATGGTGTCCCTACTATAGAGGGAGCGGGTTCCGCGGTACCAGACCCTCCAGCTTGTTGATCACCGGCGCTTTACGCCTCAGGTTTTCTTCACCTACCACTCTATTTTATATACTTTTATGCATTGGGGACAATTGCATATCTTTTTTGTTGGGGGTGGGGTAAATGGAAAGTGAGTGCTAGGGTGAAGTCTGAGTAGCCCAACTCACGATCCTCTCTTGGGGTTTTCTTGCCTGTGTTCTTTCTTCTCAAGAGACTGGTTACTTTATTGTTGAACCGGCATGTTGGTATCTTTTGTACATAGTATAGAAAATGGACTCTGATGCATGATGGCTAAACAAAATGATATCCTAATTTAAAGAAAATGATGTGTGACTAGGCACAGTAACTGATAAATGTGTGGCTCTAAGCATGACATAGAGATACACCACTTCATGACCCTAAATCTAAAACTCGAACTAGGTTTCTGATAATTTGGTAAAGTAATGAGATGTCATGTGAGTGTGAGGAAAATTTGAATATTCCACCATTGGTACTGAGCTAGAACTTGCCTGGTTAATCCTCCTAAAAGTAAGCCGTAATAGACAAATAGGAAAGGATCATAGGCCCTTGTTCAATATAGCCAATCTTTAGCCTAAATAACATAAAACCGAATGAAATTTATCCCTTCTTGATCCAAATGATTTGAGATTAAAATAGACCTTTCTTTTTCACCCAACTGATCTTTTTTGGGAACAATGTGTTGGACCTGGTCCCTCTTCGGACATGTGCACCTCAGCTTATGCCAACAGCATAATTCGAGTGTGGCTAATGCAGCAAACAACCTTGTCGTGGCCCTGACCCAACTTTGGGTATTTTTTACCTTGACTCATGGCACAACCATGAGTTGAGAGTGGCTATTATGAGGAATGCCCCAGAAAGTGGGGTTGAAAGAATAAATAGAGAGAAAGAACAAAAGAAAAGTGACTCAAGAAAAGTTGAAAGAAAAGTGAAAATGTTAAAATATTGAAAATACAAGTAAAAACAAAAAGAAAAGAAAAGAGTCACTTACACAAAAGGATAAAGAAAGGAGAATAGCAAGGTTAAAGAATGCAAGGAAATTAAGAAATAGGGCAGAATAAAATGATGAAAAGGTAGAACGCATAGTCGTTATGTCAAGGAGGGAAATAAGTCACTATAAATACCCCTAAATGTACCCAACCTGACCCCGAGCCTAAGTTACAAGCTAAGAAAGTCCTATCGTGATTCTAAGAGTCGATTATGGTGAACTTAAATGAGTGAAAATAAGGTCAAGCTTATGGCAATAAGTATAAATGAGGTGTGAAATTGTTCTGAGAGTGAGTGTTGAAAAATAATCCTTATACTCAAATTGAAATCATTGTGTGAAAAATAAGGATGTTGTTTTGAAGTGAGGACACTAGTTGCAATACCCAAAAAAATTGATACCTTGGTGAGAGAACAAAGAGGATAGGTGTCGGAGTGTGGTGAGTCTGTGTCATGGCCTGATCCGCATAAGCGAGCCTAATAGTGATAGCATGCATTAATCAATTTGAAAATAATCGGGATTGATAGCCAGATGATTGCAAAAATGTAAAATAAGGATACTCTTGTACTAAGATTTTATGGTGAGTCATAGTGCGTAGCTTTAGGACAAACAACAAATTTAAGTTGAGGGTGTTGATGTACCGTGGTTACACGGTACTTTCAATGCTTTTTCCTTAAGTTTAGTGTGTGTCTAAAGCCTTTTTGTATTGGTTTTAATGTAGATTTCTCTTTGTTTGCAGGAAATCTGTCCAAAAGGAGAACGTGGGAGTATTTTGCTGAAAATTGCAGAAGTGATGACCTACGGAGCCATCGACGGTCCGTCGTGACCTCGACGGTCCGTAGGTGGCCACCGTCGTACAAAGAGAAAAGCTTCTAAAGGAAGTTGGGGAATTCTGACTAAGTGTAGGGCTACGGAGGCTCTCGACGGACCGTCATAGCCATGACGGACCGTCCTTCACATCCGTCAATGTTAATAGAAAGTAGCCCAGTACCCATCTTCGAAAGATTCTAAGTATGGAGTAACGGAAGCCATCGACGGACCGTCATAGCCACGACGGACCGTCCTGCATGTCCGTCGATGGTAACAGAAAGTGGGTGAAGAAAGCAGCAAAAAAATAAGTTAAGTATGGCACGACGAAGGGCCTCGACGGTCTGTCATGACTTCGATGGTCTGTCGCTCCAATCGTCGACGCACATGCATTTTTGGGCAGATTTTCCTTAAATAGATTTCCCTCTTTTGTTAGGATTCTAGTATTATAAATACTGGTAAAAACCTCGTTTTTGGGGTTAGACTTTTGGATATTTTTTTTGTTTTATTGTTCTAAGTGTTGAATTTTGGGATTTTGGAAATTACTTTATTTTTTGGAGTCGTTTGTTGCAAGTTTTTTATTAATCCAAGTAATTTTCTGGACTTTCTTCAATCTCATCAAAGTAAGTGCATGAATTCTTATCTAATTAATATTAATTGTGTTGTTATTAACATGGGTAACTAAACTCCATAACTAGGGTTGTGGGAACCATGGGTAAATAACAAGGTAAAACCTAGCTAAAATAACAATTTTCGAATAGTGTCTTGCGTGTATTGATAATTCTTTCATTTATAAGTCTTTTTAACGAGTGCACACATTAGAACTCGCCTTATTGCTACTTGCCGGACCAAGGAGGTAGATAATGAGAAAAGAATTATCAACATAGATTTAGTATACACTATCTAATAGGCTAGTGTCGATTGGTGCGAAGTAACAACTGAGCCAAACATCGATTATGAAGCTTAACATGAGGTAAAGGTAAGGTTTAGTAAAGCATACACACGTAGCCGGACCAAGGTGCGGAGTGAAATTTCCTAGTTGCCGGACGAAAGGATTTTGCATGCAAGATATTAGGAAAGGATTTTTATAGCTAGAATTACCGAGTTATGAACCTATGGGGAACACTTAAGCCCTAGTTACTTTCTTTACTTGATAAAAATCAAATCTTTGAACTTGTCACTCATTTACTTAGAAATAGCTAATTACATTTGTTATTTAAAACCCCCTTTTTGTTATTTATTTTCGGAAAGGACTTGACTAAATAGAAGTAATAGTAGGTTAACGTTAAGTCTAAATAATTTTGCTCGTGGGATCATTCCCAACCTCATAGTTGGGTTCTTTACTTGATACAATCGCTTATACTTCTTTCGAGAAGTAAATTTGAGCATATCAGGACGTTAAATAGTTCAATTTTGCTAGTTTTCGGACGTTAATGCCTTTCTTCAATGCTATGGTCCCAATACTTCTCAAACAAGTTATTTAAATTTATTTAGGTCTAGAATCATCATTACTCAACATATAACGCTCTAGTATAGTTCATGGACTTTCCGGGGTGTGTCAATACTGCCCCCCTTAGGAACATTCGTCCCCGAATGACACTCTAGACTTTTATAAGAGGATGAGACTCAAGACTAGCAGCCCAACCAACAAAAATATAATAAAATGAGTCACAGCTCATTGGAGGAATCATTCACTCCTTTCAACATATAATCATAGTAATAACACAAAGGAACTTAATCCACAACATACCATATACATAAACTCAACTTTTTCATATCATATAAGTAGGTACTACCTTCTCCATTTCAATATGAGCTCAATATGAACATCAAAGTTGTCATACTAATTTCTTATCAAGACAACATCAATTATTCTCAACACAACCTCCATGAATACTTATAGCATACCACACATATCAAGTGAAAGCCAACCATAAGAAACATATTTCATGGGAAGAAAAAAACTCAACTTAGGCATGAATTTCTACTATAAAATGCACATATTTAAAAAAACATGATAAGTTCAACTTTATTCATAATAGTCATATAAGGAACAACTAACCTCAATCTTGTCTAGGAGTAAGGGAAAAAAAGATTAGGATAGTGAGAGTTCATGTCGGCCTCGTCTGCCCATGTTTCTCCCTCAGCAATGTGGTTCCTCCATAGAAATTTCATGGAGGCAACCTCTTTATTCCTCAATTTCTTCACTTGGCGATCCAAAATCTCAACCGGGACCTCTTCATAATAAAAGTCCTACTTTACCCCTAAACCTTCTAGAGGAAGAATGGAAATCGGATCACCTATACACTTCATAAGCATAGATACATGGAACCCCGAATGAATCATGGCCAACTCATTTGGCAACATCAACTCATAGGCAACACTCCCAACTCGCTTTAAAATTTCATACGGGCCCACATAACGAGGACAAAGTTTCCCCTTCTTTCCGAACCTCACCCTCCTTTAATGGGTGAAATTTTCAAATAGACCCAATCTCCTACTTCGAATTCAAGGTCCCTCTTTCTATTGTTGGTATAAGATTTTTGCCGACTTTGATGTACAATTTGGCATAATCTTCCACCGAATATGTGACTTTGATGGGAAGAAAGTGGGAGGACTTGGTTAGCCTATCCACAGTGACGCATATCAAGTTATGTTGTCTTTTACTACAAGGCAACCCTACTACAAAGTTCATGTTAATATCCTCCCATTTCTATGTAGGAATATCTATATTTTTAGTCAAGCGACCAAACGTTGGATGTTCCGCTTTGACTTTTTGGCAGTTTGGACACTTAACAACAAAATACGCTATGTCCCCTTTCATACCATTCCACCAATAGATTTCTCACAAGTCGCTGTGCATATTTGTTGCACCTGGATTGATGGAATATCGGGAGCCATGTGTCTCTTCCATGATCAATTCCCTTAAGCCATCCACATCCGGTACACACAACCTTCTTTGGTGCCTAAGTACCCTAGCTTCTCCTTGAGAAAAATACTCATTAGACTTACTAAGGACCGTTTCCTTCAACTCAATCAATAGAGGATCATGGTGTTTCTTGGATTTCACCCCAACCACTAAAGATGACTCGGAGTTGTGGCGAACCTCGAAACCACCCTTTGGAGAGTCTTATAGTCGAACCCCCAAATGAGCCAATCTATGTACCTCTTTCGCTATATCTTTATTATCATCAACAATATGAGCCACACTGCCAATGGACACTCGGCTTAGTGCATCCACAACCATATTAGCTTTCCCGGATTGGTAAAGGATTCTCATATCATAATCCTTTAAAAGTGGTAACCATCTTCTTTGGCGTAGATTCAAGTCTTTTTGAGTGAATACATATTGTAGACTCTTGTGATTCGTGAACACATCAACATATACCCTATAGAGATAGTGTCTCCAAATTTTCAAGGCAAATACCACGGACGCAAGCTCAAGGTCATGAGTTTGGTAATTCTTCTCATGCGGCTTGAGTTTCCTAGAGGCATACGCTATGAATTTCCCATGTTGCATGAGAACACATCTGAGACCCAATCGGGAGGCATCACAATAAACCACAAACCCTTTGGTACCCTCCGATAAGGTCAATACCGAAGCGGAGGTGAGTCTATCTTTCAATAATTGGAAACTCTTTTGACATGATTCCTACCATTCATATTTGGACTTCTTTTGGGTTAATGCCGTTAATGTAGATGCGATAAACGAGAATCCCTCAACAAACCTCCTATAGTAACCGGCCAACCCTAGAAAACTTCGGATGTCTCTTGGACTCAAAGGTCTAGGCCAACTTTTGTCCACTTCCATCTTCCTCGGATCAACCTCTACCCCTTCACTAGAGATAATGTGACCAAAAAAGGCAACTGATCTCAACCAAAACTCACACTTGCTAAATTTAGCAAAAAGTTAGTTATTCTTGAGAACTTGCAAAACTATCCTCAAGTGTCTCATATAATTTTTCTCACTCCTAGAGTATATCAAAATGTCATCAATAAAGACAATAACAAACAAATCAAGATACTTTCTAAGAATTCGATTCATAAGGCCCATGAATGCCGCCGGTGCATTTGTTAGACCAAATGACATGACTAGGAATTCAAAGTGACCATATCTTGTTCGAAATGACATTTTCAGAATGTCAACCTCCCTCGCACTAAGTTGACGATAACCCGACCTCAAGTCAATCTTTGAAAAGTATCTCGCTCCTTGGAGTTGATCAAACAAGTAATCAATCCTAGGGAGCGGGTACTTATTCGTTATAGTGACTTAGTTCAATTGATGATACTCGATACACATTCTCAACGACCCATCCTTCTTCTTCACAAACAATATTGCGGCACCCCATGGAGATATTGTTATGACCCAAAGTACCCTAGGCGTAACCGGTGTCGTCGTCCTCTAAGATGACTAAGACAAGCCTCTTAGCATTTGTCATAGCAAATAATAAGTCCAAATCGCGGAAAATTTAAAACTTTTGCTTATATAGCAAGGAGGTTTACATAGACCTATACATAGGAAGCATACATAGGCTTCTCGCAATAGACCATAACAACGTAAAGGAATTTAGTCTAATACTTTGTCTCATATAAACCATCTAACGAAATCAAACAATCCGGGCAAAGCCTTTATACAAATCAATAATTGCCACGTAGGGCTTACATCAATATCTTCAATAATAGAAAATAAATGAATGTCTACTAGACGATACAAGTACTACTAAGATAGAGTGTGTGGTAGCATCCTCGAACTAGAGGGCATACCAAAACTTGGAGAGTCTAGTCCAAGACTTGTTGCTTTAGCCTCAATGATACTTCAACGGCCCAAACCAATAATGCTTGGGGAAAAAGGGAAGAAACATGGGTTAGTACAAATCACATGTACTAAGTATGGTCCTTATGCATAAAAATCGTTAATGCATGAGAAAAGGCAAAATTTTCTCAAAACTATGCACAATGACCAACAATTCAATATACACCTATCAGGAACATCATAATCATATAAACATATAAGTAACTCAAGCAACACTTATGCAATAAAGAATAAAGCCCCATAACCTTATTAAAAGCTAAGTATCACATTAAGCAACTCATTTCATACTTACAACATATTCATATATAACATATTTTATATATCAACACTAGTCATAGCTTACCAACATAACCATAAACATAATAATAATCATAGTCATAGAAGAACACTACTAGCATCATCCTATTGGATCCCATAAGTCCAATGTGTAAGAGAAGTCCCATACCCTCCCTCACACTATGTAGTAACCTTTAAGACAACCCTAATAGAATTTTACATACATAACTTGTTCATACTTTTACTTTAGGTAAAGAAGTGCCATAACCGATATGAGACCATGTGAGATACATGGAATCGGTGTTCTACTCCCACACCAAAAAGAGAGGGTTAACACTTGCCTATGGTTCAACCATTCGTACATAGCTATCTAGGTGGATCCACTAAGCTAGAGTCCTATGCGGGCACATAGTTAAGCGACAAGGAGATTGCTTCTAGAAACCTTGACTTACGTGAGGGTTTCCATCTTATGAGACAACACATATATCGGGAATCCGGACTTAGTAACGTGAAGAAAACCATGTGGGAGGCCGGAATTACTAATGTGAGACCTCCATCTCATTTACATGCCCTTTTGGTGATAAGAAATTATTCCCTTTAGTAATCATCATATATCATCATACAAGTTCACATTAGACTCTTCTAGACCCTTAGTTGAACATCTTATCATAATAGCTCGTAGGTGATCATAAGTGAGAACTATCGTTTCAATTTTAGACCCAACATTATAATCATGAGAAACTACATTCAATCATATAATGATCATACCATTACATAATTACATACTTCATAGACAATTCATAGATCTAGGGTTAGGGATGATGGATACTTGTCACCAACATCACAACAACACAATTAGCTATAGCATCATTATCACATAAGTAGATTTCACCTTGCATAATTGATATCAATGGAGAATCAAGATCATACCTAATTGCCCTTCATGGGACTTCATACTTTAATACCAAAGAACTCACAATCAACATATGAAATAGGGCAATTCATGAAGTATTAACATAACTAAAATCAAAGTAAACAAGTGACATTATCATCACCCTCAACAATTCACCTTAATCAATCCAAGAAATTAGGGATTTAGGGGAAAGATACGGGTCAAGGTAAAACTCATCCAAATTTATAAATTAACCATTAAATATTAATTTAACAACACTAATTCATCATAATTAATCATAATTAATTCACAATTTCATTTTAGAAAGAAGACCCATGTGAGGAGAAAAACCTTTGTTTTGGGGGATTTAGAAATCATCTTTTGAAGGACCTCTTGTGGAAAGGATTCCCAAGAGTGAAAGAATCCATACCTTATTAAGGATAAAACCACGAAATTGGGTTGAAAAACTTGAAGGCTTGGTCTTCTTCTTGGAGCTCTAATGGTCTTCAATGGAGTTTTGAGAAAGAGAGAATTTGGGAGAGAGAGAGATTTTTATTTCAACTTGTGGGACTTGATTTGAGTGATAAAATTGATTTAAAGCTGACCTTAATATATTATATAGGCTCCCATTAAATTACCCAAAAGTCCCCTTACTTAAATGGGTTTATTTGTGAAGTAAAAACACCCAATACACGAATTTATTTTTGAATTTTGAGTTGAGGCAGTGAGGTCCATGTCAGCCTTGCTTCGCGAGGCTTCCCCTCACGTCTTGAGGCATAACAACTCGTGAGGAACGTGCGTCGCGACCTGTTCCTTCAATTCTGCCTGTTTGCAGGCTGCCAGGCAGCCTGCCCACCCATGTTTGAGTCCTCCCCAAGGACCCTTTGGGTAGTCCTTGGGGTGTAGTTATCGGACGTGTAGACTCTCTATACTAAACTCTACCTATTCAAAGTCGTTTTATAAGTTTTGGACTCTATATGACCCTCCGAAACCTTCACCAAACATAGGGACGTCAACTAGTTAAATTTCACTAGTTTCTGGACGTTAAGGCCTTTCCTTAATGCTATGGCTCCAAAAATTGGCACACAAGTTATTTACACTTATTTAGACCTAAAATAATTATTACTTGACATTTTAGGCTCTAGTATAGGTCATGGAAATTTCCGGGTGTGTCAATACAACCCCCCTTAGGAACATTCGTCCCGAATGACACTCTAAACCTTTCTATAGAAGGAAAAACTCAAGAATAGCAGCCAACCAACCAACAATATCATAATGAGTCACATCTCATAGGAGTAAATACTAACTCCTTTCAACATAGAAACATATCATTAACAAATAGGAACATAATCCACACATACCATAACAAAAGCTCAACTTTTCATATCACATAAGGAGGTACTAGCTTCTCCATTTCAATATGAGCTCAATATGAACATTAAAAGTTTAAATTTTGACTTCATATCAAAACGATATCAATTATGCTCATTATAATCTTCCATGAACACTTATAGCACACAACACACTCAAGTGAAAGCCAACGTGATTAACATATTTCATGGAAAGACAAGAACTCAACTTAGGCATAAATTTCTACTACAATATGCACATATTTAGAAAAAAACATGATAAGTTCAACATTATTCATAATAGTCATACAAGGATTTCCTAACCTTAATTTTTCCTAGGAGTAAGGGGAAAAGACGAGTTTATCGGGTCTTTATGTCGGCCTAGGCCTCTCATGTTGCACCCTCAACAAGGTGGTTCCTCAATAAAAACTTTACGGAGGCAACCTCCTTATTCCTCAATTTCTTAACTTGGCAATCCAAGATCTCAACCGGGAACTCCTCATATGAAAGGTCCTACTTTATCCCCAAACATTCTAGAGGAAGAATGGACACCGGATCGCCTATACACTTCTTGAGCATAGATACATGAAATACCGGATGAATCATGACCAACTCATTTGGCAATTTCAACTCATAGGAGACACTCCCAACCCTCTAAATGTAACGGGGACTAAGTTTACCCTTCTTTCCAAACTTCATAACCCCTTTCATGGGTGAAATTTCAATTAGACCCAATCTCCTACTTGGAACTCAAGGTCCCTTTTTCTATTATCGGCATAGGATTTTTCTTGACTTTTAGCCGCTTTTAGTCTATCTTTTATAACCTAAAACTTCTCGAGAGATTCATAAACCAAGTCGGGACCAAGTAGAGAAAACTCAACTACCTTATACCACCCAACCAGGGATCTACACCTCCTCCCATAAAGTGCCTCAAAGGGTGCCATGGAGATAGCAGAGTGGTAGCTATTGTTGTAGGAGAATTCTATCAAAGGTAGGTGGTCATCCCAATTATCATTGAAGTCGATGACGCAAGACCTCAACATATCATCAAGGGTTTTAATAGTGCGTTCCGCTTAACCATCCGTCTTGGGATGAAAAAAGGTACTAAGTTTCACCTTCGTACCAATCCCACTTTGAAAAGCTTTCCAAAAATGGGAGGTTAATTGAGTACCTTTATCGGAAATGATGTACAAACGGGCTCCATGCAATCTCACAATTTCTTTGAGGTACAATTTGGCATAATCTTCCGCTGAATATGTGACTTCGACAGGAAAAAAAATTGCAGACTTGGTCAACCTATCCACAATGACCCATATCGAGTCATGTTTCCTTTGGGTACGAGGCAGCCCAACTATGAAATCCATGTTAATATCCTCCAACTTCCATGTGGGAATGTCTATATTTTGAGTCAAGCCACCCGGCCTTTGGTGCTCCACTTTTACTTGTTGGCAATTCGAACACTTAGCGACAAAATCCTCTATGTCCCTTTTCATACCATTCCACCAATACGTTTCTCGTAAGTCGCAGTAAATATTTGTAGCACCCGGGTGAATAGAATATTGGAAGCCATGAGCCTCTTCCATGATCAATTCCCTCAACCCATCCACATCTGGTACACACAATCTTTCTTGGTGCCTAAGCACCCCATCTTCTCCTTTAGATAAGGACTCATTAGCTTTACTAAGGACCGTTTCCGTTAACTCAATCAAAAGAGGATCAATGTATTTCTTGTATTTCACCCTAACCACTAGAGACGACTCAGAGTTATGGCAAACCATGACACCACCCTTTAGAGAATCTTCTAGTCGGACACCCAACCGGGACAACCTATGAACCTCTTTTACTAGATCTTTCTTATCATCTTTAACATGCGTCACACTACGCATGGATACTCGACTCAAAGAATCCGCCACTATAAGACCCCGAAAATCACTTAGGTGAAGCTAGAGCCTAACATGTTTGTAATGATGGTATAAGGTCGTAAAATGGTTTATAATGTGGGTTTGAGGCAGTGTCTAAGTGTTTAGGTGCATTGGAAGTAAAACGTCAAGGGACGACTAAGACGTTCGACGACTAAGTCACCTATGTGCCTTATATGTGGTTTTATATGTTTATGTATGATTCATGAGGTTATAACGTCCTTAAATGAGTTATTATAGTGTATATAGGCAGTGTGTCAAGTTTTGTGAAGTTTAGAGGTCAAACGTCCAAGAACGTCCATGACGTTCGAAAGATGTGCTTTGAAATGACCTTGTGTGTCTAAGCATGTTTCGTAGAGTTTTACGTGTTCATTTTAGATGAAATTCATGTGGGAGGTCCTAAACTTGTATACAATGATGTTTGGATTGGAAGCGTCCAGTCAAACATCCCCAAGGACCATCCAAGGGTCCTTGAGGAAGGACCCATTCATTGAGCCAAAGCTGCCCAAGACAGCCCAACCAACGGTTGGCAATAGACGCCCAATGGGTCATTCGACGCCCCGTTAGTTGGGTTTCATTGATTGGGACTTAGGCATGGGAGAGGAGAGGCCAAAGTACAGTCTCAGTCCCAGACCACGGACTAGCAGTATGGTCCGTTGGTCAAGGGACAGACAGTCGTTGGACCCTCCGTCTGTGTGGCAGTTTTCTGCGCAGGCCACTGTAAGTTCAAGGGGTGAATTGGTAAATTCACCTTACGCCCCAATAAGACTTTGGACGGTTGTTTTGAGTGTTTATGTTAAGAGTATATAAGTCATTAAACTCTCAATTAAACCCTATTATTTAAATCAAAACACATTCCCTCCTAAAGTTTCTTCAAAAACCTCCATGAGAGTTCAAGGTGAAATGGAGATTGAAGATGGTTGTTCAATGGAGATTCTTCTTCAATTATCATTAGATTCTTGAAATAAGGTATGAATGTTCTTCATCTAAGTGTCACGTACCACTACATCATAATTAAATTTTGCGTACGAATAGGAGTGGAAGGGTCTAGAGTTGTGGAGAAGTTTGCGGAGAACTCTAGAACCTTCTAGATTAATCAACAAGGGTAGAGAATTTCTTAGAATTCTCAAGAATAACTTAGACTTTTCAAGAAAATCTTTGGAAGATCCTAGAAAATTTAGACTTTTCTAGAATAGGGACCAAAGTGTAAATAACTTAGGGACTTGTAAGTAATTTTTATTTACACTTTAGCCCCCTAAGAAGTAGTATAAATAGATGGGCTCTCATTTGTAAACCAAGCAAAGTTGTAAAAGCGTTCTCCAAGTTTAATACAAAGCCTTCTTCAAATCTCTCTTATTTGTTCTTTCTAAGTCTTTCAAAGCATTCTCTAGCTTTCCGAGTGTTACAAGCTTCCTTGAACTTTCAATATCTTGAAAGATTAGTGAGTAACTCATCGAGGGCCGCACAGAGTCTTAGTAAATACTCTAAGTCCGTGACAACGTGGTATCAGAGCAAGGTTAGATACTAAGGGAATGACTACCGAAGGAGATGTAAACGGCGCTAGCACAACCAACGTCCATATCAATTGTGGAAAGAAGAATTGAAAGGGGAAGAAACATCAAAAGGGTAATGAGGAGGTACTGCCCGATCCCATACCTAGCGAGGCACTATAATCTCATCTGGCATCAACTACCGAAGCAAGTGAAGATGAATTGGGCAAAGAAGCCATAGACGTCACCGCTGGAGAAGAATGGGTCGCAAGGGTGGAAGTGGCAAGGCAGGACGTGAAGATATTAGGTCGGCACATTAATGTGGTCGACGATCAGTTCAAGACTGTCAAAGAGTTCACCCTTGAGGAGACCGATAACATCCATAAGGAGTTGGAGGGTCGCCAGCGGGCCGAGTTTGAGATGAAGGAGGTTATCACTTCCTTGGAGTGTCGGCTCATGAAGGCGTTCAGAATAATTGAGACCCTGAAGGCCGAGATAAAAACACTCAAGGAAGGCGCGGAAGTTGGAGGATTGTCGTCGTTCGATCGAGATAGGGAGGCCAAAGTCGAGGCTCCCAAGCCACCCATATTCAAAGGCGTTCTTAATGCGCAAGAGGTGGAGACTTTTCTGTGGAATTTGGAGAATTACTTCAAATGCAATAGGTTGAAGAGCGATGAGAGTAAGATCAACACCGCTGTGTTTTATATTTCGGAGATGGACATGATGTGGTGGAGGAGTAAAGAGTCAGAAATAGGGAAGGGGCGTTGCACCATCAAAAATTTGGATCAATTCCAAGAGGATGTCAAAAAGGCATTCTTCCCTAACAACGTCATCTATGAGGCAAAACGGAAGTTTAGGGAGCTGAAGCAAACAGGTAGCATACGCGCATATGTGCAGGAGTTTACCACCCTCACGCTTCAGATTCCCAACCTCACGGATGAAGATATGTTGTTCAACTTCATTGATGGGCTACAGAGTTGGTCTAGGACGAAGTTGGAACGCCGAAAGGTTAGGACTATTGATGAAGCCATCACGCAGGCCGAAGCTTTGACAGACTTCAGGCATGAAAATCCTAACAAAGTCGGAGGAGACGAAGTGATAGGTAGTCTTGACCATGGTGGAGGAGATCGTGGCATATGCGAGGAGCAGCGGCCACATCCTAAGAAGCATGATATCTATAAGTCGGATGGCAAAAAGTCTGGCTATCATGGCAACACGGAGAGAAAGACAGAGGTTGCCTAAAGAGGTGGTTGTTACATATGCGGTGGGCCGCATGGCTATGCGAGGTTCCCTGAACTGAGGAGTCGTGGTGTTATCCTGCGAGAGGAGAAAGAGAAGAAAGCACATGAGCAAGAACAAGGCACAGAGACGACATAGTTGGGCTTGATAGGACTATGTGGAGCTATCACGGAGCAATTATAGAAGCCAAGAGTATGTGGCGCGCAGTATGTCAACATCACGATCAATGGAAAACCCGCTCGTGCTATGGTCGACACAGGTGCAGAGGTCAATATCATGACCAAGACAGCAACAACAAGGTTGGGGTTGTGTTATAGTCCAAGTAACGTCCAACTAAGGACGGTCAATGGACCACTAACTCTAATGTGTGGAGTTTCGCATGGAGTAAGCATCACGCTAGGCGAGTGGCAAGGTAAAACCAACTTCACTGTCACTTCTTTAGATCTCTTTGATATAATTCTTGGGTAGGAGTTCTTCCAAGCGTGTCATACGGTGATCGATCCTTACCTCCAACGACTTATGGTCATGGAGCAAGGAGGAACATGTATGGTTCTCTAGGTAAGGCACCGAAGATGGAAGGACAAGTGCGACTAATGGCCATGCAGCTCGAGAGAAGAAATAAGAAAAAAGGGACGACATTCGCAACCACCATTACTAGTTTGAAAGAAGACAATAGTGCCAAAGGGGCCTCGCCACCACGCATGAGAAAAGATAATAATACTGTGATGCCAAGGAAGCGGAAACCGTCGAGGCGCTTGCCTCCTAGGAAGGAGGTAGTTCAAAAGATCGTGCCGAAAGAGATCAGGCAACAACTAAAAGAGTTGCACGAGGGAATTGATCGAGTCAATGGACTATTGGTCGCGCATACGAGAAGATAAGACTCGGTCACCAATAAAGTGATGATGCGACGCGGTCATCGCATCAATAGGTGGGGGACAGTGTCACGTACCGCCACATCATAATAAAATTTTGCGTCCAAATAGGGGTGGAAGGGTCTAGAGTTGTGGAGAATTTTGCGGAGAACTCTAGAACCTTCTAGATTAATCAAGAATGCTAGAGAATTTCTTAGAATTCTGTAGAATAACTTAGACTTTTCAAGAAAATCTTTGGAAGATCCTAGAAAATTTAGACTTTTCTAGAATAGGGACCAAAGTGTAAATAACTTAGGGACTTGTAAGTAATTTTTATTTACACTTTAGCCTCCTAGTAAGTAGTATAAATAGATGGGCTCTCATTTGTAAACCAAGCAAAGTTGTAAAAGCGTTCTCCAAGTTTAATACAAAGCCTTCTTTAAATCTCTCTTATTTGTTCTTTCTAAGTCTTTCAAAGCATTCTCTAGTTTTTCGAGTGTTACAAGCTTCCTTGAACTTTCAAGATCTTGAAAGATTAGTGAGTAAGTCATCGAGGGCCGCACAGAGTCTTAGTAAATACTCTAAGTCCGTGACAACATGGTATCAGAGCGAGGTTAGATACTAAGGGAATGACTACCGAAGGAGATGTAAACGGCGCTAGCACAACCAACGTCCGTATCAATGGTGGAAAGAAGAATCGAAAGGGGAAGAAACATCAAAAGGGTAATGAGGAGGTACTGCCCGATCCCATACCTAGCGAGGCACTATCATCTCATCTGCCATCAACTGCCAAAGCAAGTGAAGATGAATTGGGCAAAGAAGCCATAGACGTCACCGCTGGAGAAGAATGGGTCGCAAGGGTGGAAGTTGCAAGGCCGGACATGAAGATATTAGGTCGGCGCATTAATGTGGTCGACGATCAGTTCAAGACTCTCAAAGAGTTCACCCTTGAGGAGACCGATAACATCCATAAGGAGTTGGAGGGTCGCCAGCGGGCCGAGCTTGAGATGAAGGAGGTTATCACTTCCTTGGAGTGTCGGCTCATGAAGGCGTTGAGAACAATTGAGACCCTGAAGGCCGAGATAAAAACACTCAAAAAAGGCGCGGAAGTTGGAAGATTGTCATCGTTCGATCGAGATAGGGAGGCCAAAGTCGAGGCTCCCAAGCCACCCATGTTCAAAGGCGTTTCTGACGCGCAAGAGGTGGAGACTTTTCTATGGAATTTGGAGAATTACTTCAAATGCAATAGGTTGAAGAGCGATGAGAGTAAGATCAACACCGCTGTGTTGTATCTTTCGAAGATGGACATGCTGTGGTGGAGGAGTAAAGAGTCAGAAATAGGGAAGGGGCGTTGCACCATCAAAAATTGGGAGCAATTCCAAGAGGATGTCAAAAAGGCATTCTTCCCTAACAACGTCATCTATGAGGCAAAACGCAAGTTTAGGGAGCTGAAGCAAACAGGTAGCATACGCGCATATGTGCAGGAGTTTACCACCCTCACGCTTCAGATTCCCAACCTCACGGATGAAGATATGTTGTTCAACTTCATTGATGGGCTACAGAGTTGGTCCAGGACGAAGTTGGAACGCCGAAAGGTCAGGACTATTGATGAAGCCATCACGCAGGCCGAAGCTTTGACAGACTTTAGGCATGAAAATCCTAACAAAGTCGGAGGAGACGAAGTGATAGGTAGTCTTGACCATGGTGGAGGAGATCGTGGCATATGCGAGGAGCAGCGGCCACATCCTAAGAAGCATGATATCTATAAGTCCGATGGCAAGAAGTCTGGCTATCATGGCAACACGGAGAGAAAGACAGAGGTTGCCAAAAGAGGTGGTTGTTACATATGCGGTGGGCCGCATGGCTATGCGAGGTTCCCTGAACTGAGGAGTCATGGTGTTATCCTGCGAGATGGGAAAGAGAAGAAAGCACATGAGCAAGAACAAGGCACAGAGACGACATAGTTGGGCTTGATAGGACTATGTGGAGCTATCACCGAGCAATTATAGAAGCCGAGAGTATGTGGCGCGCAGTATGTCAACATCACGATCAATGGAAAACCCGCTCGTGCTATGGTCGACACAGGTGCAGAGGTCAATATCATGACCAAGACGGCAACGACAAGGTTGGGGTTGTGTTATAGTCCAAGTAACGTCCAACTAAGGATGGTCAATGCACCACTAACTCCAAAGAAGAAATAAGAAAAAAGGGACGACATTCGCAACCACCATTACTAGTTTGAAAGAAGACAATAGTACCAAAGGGGCCTCGCCACCACGTATGAGGAAAGATAATAATACTGTGATGCCAAGGAAGCGGAAACCGTCGAGGCGCTTGCCTCCTAGGTAGGAGGTAGTTCAAAAGATCATGCCGAAAGAGATCAGGCAACAACTAAAAGAGTTGCACGAGGGAATTGATCGAGTTAATGGACTATTGGTCGCGCATACGAGAAGATAAGACTCGGTCACAAATAAAGTGATGATGCGACGCGGTCATCGCATCAATAGGGGGGGACAGTGTGACGTACCGCCACATCATAATAAAATTTTGCGTCCGAATAGGGGTGGAAGGGTCTAGAGTTGGGAGAATTTTGCGGAGAACTCTAGAACCTTCTAGATTAATCAAGAATGCTAGAGAATTTCTTAGAATTCTGTAGAATAACTTAGACTTTTCAAGAAAATCTTTGGAAGATCCTAGAAAATTTAGACTTTTCTAGAATAGGGACCAAAGTGTAAATAACTTAGGGACTTGTAAGTAATTTTTATTTACACTTTAGCCTCCTAGTAAGTAGTATAAATTGATGGGCTCTCATTTGTAAACCAAGCAAAGTTGTAAAAGCGTTCTCCAAGTTTAATACAAAGCCTTCTTCAAATCTCTCTTATTTGTTCTTTCTAAGTCTTTCAAAGCATTCTCTAGTTTTTCGAGTGTTACAAGCTTCCTTGAACTTTCAAGATCTTGAAAGATTAGTGAGTAAGTCATCGAGGGCCGCACAGAGTCTTAGTAAATACTCTAAGTCCGTGACAACATGGTATCAGAGCGAGGTTAGATACTAAGGGAATGACTACCGAAGGAGATGTAAACGGCGCTAGCACAACCAACGTCCGTATCAATGGTGGAAAGAAGAATCGAAAGGGGAAGAAACATCAAAAGGGTAATGAGGAGGTACTGCCCGATCCCATACCTAGCGAGGCACTATCATCTCATCTGCCATCAACTGCCAAAGCAAGTGAAGATGAATTGGGCAAAGAAGCCATAGACGTCACCGCTGGAGAAGAATGGGTCGCAAGGGTGGAAGTTGCAAGGCAGGACATGAAGATATTAGGTCGGCGCATTAATGTGGTCGACGATCAGTTCAAGACTCTCAAAGAGTTCACCCTTGAGGAGACCGATAACATCCATAAGGAGTTGGAGGGTCGCCAGTGGGCCGAGCTTGAGATGAAGGAGGTTATCACTTCCTTGGAGTGTCGGCTCATGAAGGCGTTGAGAACAATTGAGACCCTGAAGGCCGAGATAAAAACACTCAAAAAAGGCGCGGAAGTTGGAAGATTGTCATCGTTCGATCGAGATAGGGAGGCCAAAGTCGAGGCTCCCAAGCCACCCATGTTCAAAGGCGTTTCTGACGCGCAAGAGGTGGAGACTTTTCTATGGAATTTGGAGAATTACTTCAAATGCAATAGGTTGAAGAGCGATGAGAGTAAGATCAACACCGCTGTGTTGTATCTTTCGAAGATGGACATGCTGTGGTGGAGGAGTAAAGAGTCAGAAATAGGGAAGGGGCGTTGCACCATCAAAAATTGGGAGCAATTCCAAGAGGATGTCAAAAAGGCATTCTTCCCTAACAACGTCATCTATGAGGCAAAACGCAAGTTTAGGGAGCTGAAGCAAACAGGTAGCATACGCGCATATGTGCAGGAGTTTACCACCCTCACGCTTCAGATTCCCAACCTCACGGATGAAGATATGTTGTTCAACTTCATTGATGGGCTACAGAGTTGGTCCAGGACGAAGTTGGAACGCCGAAAGGTCAGGACTATTGATGAAGCCATCACGCAGGCCGAAGCTTTGACAGACTTTAGGCATGAAAATCCTAACAAAGTCGGAGGAGACGAAGTGATAGGTAGTCTTGACCATGGTGGAGGAGATCGTGGCATATGCGAGGAGCAGCGGCCACATCCTAAGAAGCATGATATCTATAAGTCCGATGGCAAGAAGTCTGGCTATCATGGCAACACGGAGAGAAAGACAGAGGTTGCCAAAAGAGGTGGTTGTTACATATGCGGTGGGCCGCATGGCTATGCGAGGTTCCCTGAACTGAGGAGTCATGGTGTTATCCTGCGAGAGGGGAAAGAGAAGAAAGCACATGAGCAAGAACAAGGCACAGAGACGACATAGTTGGGCTTGATAGGACTATGTGGAGCTATCACCAAGCAATTATAGAAGCCGAGAGTATGTGGCGCGCAGTATGTCAACATCACGATCAATGGAAAACCCGCTCGTGCTATGGTCGACACAGGTGCAGAGGTCAATATCATGACCAAGACGGCAACGACAAGGTTGGGGTTGTGTTATAGTCCAAGTAACGTCCAACTAAGGATGGTCAATGCACCACTAACTCCAAAGAAGAAATAAGAAAAAAGGGACGACATTCGCAACCACCATTACTAGTTTGAAAGAAGACAATAGTACCAAAGGGGCCTCGCCACCACGTATGAGGAAAGATAATAATACTGTGATGCCAAGGAAGCGGAAACCGTCGAGGCGCTTGCCTCCTAGGAAGGAGGTAGTTCAAAAGATCATGCCGAAAGAGATCAGGCAACAACTAAAAGAGTTGCACGAGGGAATTGATCGAGTTAATGGACTATTGGTCGCGCATACGAGAAGATAAGACTCGGTCACAAATAAAGTGATGATGCGACGCGGTCATCGCATCAATAGGGGGGGACAGTGTGACGTACCGCCACATCATAATAAAATTTTGCGTCCGAATAGGGGTGGAAGGGTCTAGAGTTGGGAGAATTTTGCGGAGAACTCTAGAACCTTCTAGATTAATCAAGAATGCTAGAGAATTTCTTAGAATTCTGTAGAATAACTTAGACTTTTCAAGAAAATCTTTGGAAGATCCTAGAAAATTTAGACTTTTCTAGAATAGGGACCAAAGTGTAAATAACTTAGGGACTTGTAAGTAATTTTTATTTACACTTTAGCCTCCTAGTAAGTAGTATAAATAGATGGGCTCTCATTTGTAAACCAAGCAAAGTTGTAAAAGCGTTCTCCAAGTTTAATACAAAGCCTTCTTTAAATCTCTCTTATTTGTTCTTTCTAAGTCTTTCAAAGCATTCTCTAGTTTTTCGAGTGTTACAAGCTTCCTTGAACTTTCAAGATCTTGAAAGATTAGTGAGTAAGTCATCGAGGGCCGCACAGAGTCTTAGTAAATACTCTAAGTCCGTGACAACATGGTATCAGAGCGAGGTTAGATACTAAGGGAATGACTACCGAAGGAGATGTAAACGGCGCTAGCACAACCAACGTCCGTATCAATGGTGGAAAGAAGAATCGAAAGGGGAAGAAACATCAAAAGGGTAATGAGGAGGTACTGCCCGATCCCATACCTAGCGAGGCACTATCATCTCATCTGCCATCAACTGCCAAAGCAAGTGAAGATGAATTGGGCAAAGAAGCCATAGACGTCACCGCTGGAGAAGAATGGGTCGCAAGGGTGGAAGTTGCAAGGCCGGACATGAAGATATTAGGTCGGCGCATTAATGTGGTCGACGATCAGTTCAAGACTCTCAAAGAGTTCACCCTTGAGGAGACCGATAACATCCATAAGGAGTTGGAGGGTCGCCAGCGGGCCGAGCTTGAGATGAAGGAGGTTATCACTTACTTGGAGTGTCGGCTCATGAAGGCGTTGAGAACAATTGAGACCCTGAAGGCCGAGATAAAAACACTCAAAAAAGGCGCGGAAGTTGGAAGATTGTCATCGTTCGATCGAGATAGGGAGGCCAAAGTCGAGGCTCCCAAGCCACCCATGTTCAAAGGCGTTTCTGACGCGCAAGAGGTGGAGACTTTTCTATGGAATTTGGAGAATTACTTCAAATGCAATAGGTTGAAGAGCGATGAGAGTAAGATCAACACCGCTGTGTTGTATCTTTCGAAGATGGACATGCTGTGGTGGAGGAGTAAAGAGTCAGAAATAGGGAAGGGGCGTTGCACCATCAAAAATTGGGAGCAATTCCAAGAGGATGTCAAAAAGGCATTCTTCCCTAACAACGTCATCTATGAGGCAAAACGCAAAGTTTAGGGAGCTGAAGCAAACAGGTAGCATACGCGCATATGTGCAGGAGTTTACCACCCTCACGCTTCAGATTCCCAACCTCACGGATGAAGATATGTTGTTCAACTTCATTGATGGGCTACAGAGTTGGTCCAGGACGAAGTTGGAACGCCGAAAGGTCAGGACTATTGATGAAGCCATCACGCAGGCCGAAGCTTTGACAGACTTTAGGCATGAAAATCCTAACAAAGTCGGAGGAGACGAAGTGATAGGTAGTCTTGACCATGGTGGAGGAGATCGTGGCATATGCGAGGAGCAGCGGCCACATCCTAAGAAGCATGATATCTATAAGTCCGATGGCAAGAAGTCTGGCTATCATGGCAACACGGAGAGAAAGACAGAGGTTGCCAAAAGAGGTGGTTGTTACATATGCGGTGGGCCGCATGGCTATGCGAGGTTCCCTGAACTGAGGAGTCATGGTGTTATCCTGCGAGATGGGAAAGAGAAGAAAGCACATGAGCAAGAACAAGGCACAGAGACGACATAGTTGGGCTTGATAGGACTATGTGGAGCTATCACCGAGCAATTATAGAAGCCGAGAGTATGTGGCGCGCAGTATGTCAACATCACGATCAATGGAAAACCCGCTCGTGCTATGGTCGACACAGGTGCAGAGGTCAATATCATGACCAAGACGGCAACGACAAGGTTGGGGTTGTGTTATAGTCCAAGTAACGTCCAACTAAGGATGGTCAATGCACCACTAACTCCAAAGAAGAAATAAGAAAAAAGGGACGACATTCGCAACCACCATTACTAGTTTGAAAGAAGACAATAGTACCAAAGGGGCCTCGCCACCACGCATGAGGAAAGATAATAATACTGTGATGCCAAGGAAGCGGAAACCGTCGAGGCGCTTGCCTCCTAGGAAGGAGGTAGTTCAAAAGATCATGCCGAAAGAGATCAGGCAACAACTAAAAGAGTTGCACGAGGGAATTGATCGAGTTAATGGACTATTGGTCGCGCATACGAGAAGATAAGACTCGGTCACAAATAAAGTGATGATGCAACGCGGTCATCGCATCAATAGGGGGGGACAGTGTGACGTACCGCCACATCATAATAAAATTTTGCGTCCGAATAGGGGTGGAAGGGTCTAGAGTTGGGAGAATTTTGCGGAGAACTCTAGAACCTTCTAGATTAATCAAGAAGGCTAGAGAATTTCTTAGAAATATGTAGAATAACTTAGACTTTTCAAGAAAATCTTTGGAAGATCCTAGAAAATATAGACTTTTCTAGTATAGGGACCAAAGTGTAAATAACTTAGGGACTTGTAAATAATTTTTATTTACACTTTAGCCTCCTAGTAAGTAGTATAAATAGGTGGGCTCTCATTTGTAAACCAAGAAAAGTTGAAAAAGCATTCTCCAAGTTTGATACAAAGCCTTCTTCAAATCTCTCTTCTTTGTTCTTTCTAAGTCTTTCAAAGCATTCTCTAGCTTTCCAAGTCTTAATGGCTTCCTTGAACTTACAAGATCTTGAAAGATTAGTGAGTAAGTCGCCGAGGGCCGTACGGTGTCGTAGCAAATACTCTAAGTCCGTGACATAAGGCTTTCTATCACCTTAGAGCCAATTTCAAAGATGATTTTCAAAGATGAAAAAAGATGAAAAAGTCCAATTTCTACTCTAAGTCTTGGGTTCTTGCATGAAAGGTTTTCAAACGTTAACATATAATGTTATTGATGTTTAACTGATGTTTTCCAATGAAATTCTCCCTTAACCCTTGACCTTCACAAATGTCTTAATTTGACTAAAATATGGGTTATGCGATCATGATTTGATATTGATGAATTCATGTGTAGATTGTTATGGGCTTTTGATTCATGTATATATTATGATTAATTGGTTGGTAGGCTGTTTCAATTTGATCAATTGAGTATTGTATATTCTTAGATCTATTGAATATTAGGCTTAGTGAATTGTATTGACTTAAGGCTTATGAATTCTAGTGTAGTTTTCTATGGGCTATTGATTGATGTAATAATTGTATTGAATTGATATCTAGGTTGTCTTAGATTGATGAATCTATATTGAATTGACCTAGTTTCATTGATTATTATAGTTTATGTATTGAGTTGATGTTCATGGCCATGGGTAAGGGCCTTATGGTATTGAATTTGATGATTTAGCTTTGGCTTGAGAAGTGGTAAGATGGAATGGGTGGTATTCTGCGCTAATTCCCTTTATTTCATGTTAATTAGACTTCAATTATGTTGTGATTTGTATGGTCCACTTATGGTGGTGGTGATATGTGAATTGATGTGGCCTTGTCGGCGTTACTTTATGCAATATGATGATCATGGCCTTGTCGGCACTACTTGAAGTATTATGATGATTTGTATAGTTGATTTATGTGAAGTATGAGCATATCTATCTATATGTGAAGTAATGTGAAAGTAAGTGTTCTTTCTATGTATGTCAGGAAATCATGTAGACTATGACTATGTGCTTGTGTGTGTAGTCTTACGGTTGATGCATGGTTGTTCCTACTTGACTATATGAGTCATATGGTTATGTTGATAATGCTATGGTAAGTGTATAGGATTGCATAAAGATGATAATGGTTATCCTTAAGTGACTTAAAGAATGACATGTAATATGTGCTAAAGTGAAGTATGTTGTGTCTTGTTTAGGTAGACTTGTGTCCCTTACTTGATGCATGTATGATAGTGAATATGTTATGTTTTGACTTAGGATGCTAAAGCCTCTTAGTCTTAAATGTATGAATGATATGTGAGACCTTGAATGATGATAAGAAGGTCCTTTATGTGAAACCTTGAACCTAGTGGTAAGGTTATAAAACTTGAGGTTGAAAGCCGTAATGGTATCCTTCATGTAATGAATGATGGACTTAAGGTTGATTGGCTGGAACGACATCATATCAATACCTAGGAACGTCATAATGAGCTTCTTGTCGCCATTGTGAGGTAGCCCTAGTGGACCTTTCTTTAATAGGGTAAATGTAATTGGGTTATGAACTTGATATTGAACCCTTTTGTATGAACCTTAATGTGATTTAATCTATGAGAACGAAGGCTAGCACCGAGTGAGTATTTTAAGGTAAGTAGTTCTAGTTAAAGGATAAGACTAGAGTACAAAGCACGCCCTTCATATTCCTTAACCATGTGCCTACATGGGATGTGTCCAAGTTCTACTATTGGCAATTGGAACACCCTCATCGGAGTAGGTTAGAACTCCGGATTCCATTCTTTGCTACCATGGTATATGTCGGTTATTGCATATTCTCATCATATGGGATACCTACTAGCATTAGAGAAGTTTTATGAAGTCTAGGTGGTGGTATGGGACGCTATCTCGATATTACACAATAAGCTTTGAAGATGTTAGTGAGAGTCCCTAGGTCTTCTCCAAGACCATCACTTGAATGTCCTTTATGTGATGAATGTCTCTTAATGAACTAATGAAAGTAATGACTTAAGCTAGGAAAAAATGTTAAATGAATAAGTACTTATCTAGAGTTGTTAAGAGTTGTCTAGTTAAGGTGTGAAGGAGGCATAGGAATGGTCACTTCTTATCTTACCTAGATAAGTCTTAAGAATGACTCTAGTTAGGGAAAATGGTTGCTTATGTGGACATGATCCAAACATAGATAATCTTAAGGATTACTTAGGTAATCTTGAAGAGATCAATCATGGACGTTATCTTCTTAATTTACTTAAGTAAGTCTTTTGATAGCCCTTGGAAGGAAAATGTCATATTATCTATGTGTTGATGTATTAAGTGAGAATGATTCTATCTTAGGTAATATATAGGATCCCTTGCGTGTGTATGAAAGGTGTTGTATGGGCGGTCAATCCACACTCACTCAAGTGAACCTTGGAATCACCTTTGGTAGGAGAATCTCATGTTAATGTGCTTGATGTATTGTAATTGAATGTGTCTCATTCTAAGTAGTCTTGAGGATCATCTAGGCATGCTTAGAGAGGGTGTATGTGCGGTCTCTCTTTGTGTTGGTTAAGTGAGTCTTAGGATAGCTTTTAGTGAGGGGATTATATGCCAAAAGGTTTGTGAAGTGAACCTAAGTAACTTCACTATACAGTGAAGTAGCTTACTGTAATGTTTTCTTAAACTTGTGATAATTTTTTAAATGATTCCTTATGTATTTCTAAAGTGTTAAATGTTGTTCTTATGATTATAGTATGATGTTTTAATCGAAATTCATGAAAAGCATGTTCTTTACTTTATGTCCCTTTTTCATGGTTTTAGTATGACTTCCATACTTAGTACATCTAATGTGCTAACCCCTTCTTTTCCCTTTTTGACTAAAGTGTAGGGAATTGGAAGTCTTGATGTGCCATGGAGGATGGATAGGTTTCTAAGGGTTGAATATGAAGTATTGGTGAGTCCTCATCGATTCGTGGACAATATCCACATGTTCCTTTATGTCTTAAGTCTTTACTTTATGTCTTGTATGGGCTTAGTCCCAAGTATTGTATACTCTAAAGTTTAGATGGTTCAAGGAGATGTTGTAAAGGTTTAATGTTTTAAATGAAAGTCTTCCTCTTGTGTAATCATTAAGAAAATAGTTCTTCGTGTGTGAAGAAAGTTTTAAATTCTTACTCATTTTAGTATGTTTATTATGGAATGAATGATACGAGCGGCTTATATGAGACTTTTTGAAATCTCATTTGCCGTGTGGCGACATAAGGATGCTCTAACTTCTAGGGTGTACTTGCGGGTCGTGACAAGCTTGGTATCAGAGCATAAGGTTTAGGGAGTGTCTTAGTTATCTCATGAACCACATCTAGTAGAGTCTTATTTGTAATGTATAGCGCGCCACATTATGAATAGGAGGCTATTGGGTGCTAGGAAAAGTTTCACTTCTTCATTAATCTAATCGTGCCTAAGAGCTTTGTATATGGTGTCTTTCCCTTATTTCCCTTATGTGTTGGTCCCTTGAGGGTGATTTTATGAAGATTGGGTTGATAGAGAGAAAAGATGAGATGTGACTTGTTATATGAGGTGTGAAAGATGGTGTTGATGACCGTAGGTTGGTTTGGTTGCCTTTGAAAGGTAGTTTAGTTGGAAAGAATGGTAAAGTATAAAGTTAGAAGTAGAAAGGAAGTTGAAGAGTCTTGAAGGAATAATGCTGAGTTTCTCCTATTAAGGGGGATGTAGTGGTTAGATTGTTGAACCTTTGAGAGTCTTTAGCCATGCGCTAGACTTTAGGTGAGAAAGTATTAGTAAGGTTTAAGTGCCTTGAGGGAGTTCCTTGTGGGAGATGTTATGTTGACCTCAGAATGGGTTTCTCCTAAGTTGGGGAGTATGGTGAAGAGTATGGTTTTTGGGAGTGAGGTACCCTTAACCTTTCGTTATGTGTGTATTCAAGCCTAAAACAAAGAGTTCTTAGTAACTTGATTTATGTAGGAGTCTTTTGTGAAAAATGAGTGCCAAACATTCTCCTTATGATATGCATGTTTGGTTGAAATTGATTTTCATTAACTTCTTGCATTCGTGTATTTTATAAGGCTATGATCATGTTGTAAAAGGTGTTATATGAAGTTACCTAGCATATTAGCATGTTTATATCATAAATTGACTAAAAGATGCATTTTTGCAAAAGTTGCACAAATCACTGTAATGCACTGCCAATTTACTATGAAAAATGTAAAAAATTGACTAATTGATTCTTTGGTTGAAAATTGTTGTGATATGGTTATAATTGATGTATATGAGCATGATATTGAAAATAAAATGAGTTTTTGCTATTTGTAATGAAGCGTCTAAATTTTGTAGCATGATGAGTTAAAGAATGTTTTCCAGTTTCCTGTTGTGTTGTGATTCTCTTAATTATGTGAAATTGATGTTTTCTAGGATGCATGTATTGTATGAGGTGTTATATGTTATGGTCATGAGTTTCTAATTGAATCTCTAGTCTTGGAAGTGTTCGGAGAGTGGCAAGTGTCATTCGAGGACGAATGTGGTCCAAGTGGGGGAGAATGTAAGACCCCGAAAATGACTTAGGTGAAGCTAGAGCCTAACATGTGTGTAATGATGGTATAAGGTCCTAAAATGGTTTATAAGGTGTTTTGGAGGCAATGTCTAAGACCTTAGGTGCATTGGAAGTCAAACATCAAGGGACGACCAAGACGTTCGACGACTAAGTCACCTATGTGCCTCATATGTGGTTTTATTTGTTTATGTGTGATTCATGAGGTTATAAGGTTATTAAATGAGTTGTTATAGTGTATATAGGCAGTGTGTCAAGTTTCGTGATATTTGGAGGTCAAACATCCAAGAACGTCCATGACGTTCGAAAGATGTGACTTGAAATGACCTTGTGTGTCTAAGCATATTTCGTAGAGTTTTACGTGTTCGTTTTGGATGAAATTCATGTGGGAGGTCCTACACTTGTAAACAATCATCTTTGGGTTGGAAACATCCAGAAAAACATCCCCAAGGACCATCCAAGGGTCCTTGTGGAAGGACCCATTCATTGAGCCAAAGCTGCCCAAGACAGCCCAACCAACGGTTGGAAATCGACGCCCAGTGGGTCATTCGATGTCCCGTTGGTAGGGTTTCATCGATTAGGACTTAGGCGTGGGAGAGTAGAGGCCAAAGACCAGGCTCAGTCAGACCACGGACCAGCAGGATGGTCCGTTGGTCAGTGGTGTAACAACCCAAAAATGACTATGCGAAGTAATGCCTAAACGTACCTAGAATGCCTAGATTAGATTCACACGGATTTCTACGCCTAGAACCAGGCCTCTGAACCTATGCACCAGCCAAGCCAACCAACTTGGTGAGTTAGTTGAGCTAGGCAAGGTTGGGTCCAGCCATGTAGGGCACCCGAATATTAGGATTTACCCGGATGAGTCTTAACCAGACTTGAAAGGGGTAATCATAGGTTTGGAAGGTCTAGGGGTAAAATGGTCTTTTCTAGGCTAAGGGTAGTATTGTAATTACCCTAAGTATTTAATTAAGTAATTAATTAATGAAATTACTGGACGATTTGGGTCGGGTCGACCCAGATTGACCCATTTCACGAGTTAGGCTTCACCCGGGTTTGATCCTTGGTGGAAGCAATATTAAGTTGAATTACTTGGTATTTAATTATCTGATTTAAGTAAGGGTAGGTTAGTCATCTCACTTAAGCCTTAGAAAATCAGATTTTTAATTTAAATGACAAGGAATCCTAGTTTGACTAAGTTTTCACCTAAAACTCCTACTCCTAAACTTACTCTCACGTTTCTCCACTCACTCACGTTTCTCCACTCTCTTTTTCACATTATTTTATCAGTAAAAGAACAGAAAATAATAGTTCATCACTCTTGAAGAACTTGAACACCAAAGCTCAAAAGTAAAACTAGTCTAACAACGAAAAGCAAAAGCAAATTTCTCGACGGGTTGTGCTTGAGGTTTCGGTGGTGAGGCATTGATTTCGTGGGAGTTGGCAGTGCATTGGATCAGTTTTGAAACAGTGTTGAACGACAGAAAAGGTATGGGTTTCTTACTCTTGGTCCCTTTCCCAAGAGACCCCTAGGATTCAGTCGTATTCTAATCCAAAAACTAGGAATGTTTCCCCGTTGCATGTCCCTGTCACTAGCTCCCATCGATTGTTGTAGGTTAGGTATGTTTTCTGGTAGAATTTAGGGATATAATGTGTTTTCGTGATGATTATGTTCATGTATGTGTAAGACCTAGAAAATGACTTAGGTTAACTAGATCTTAACATGTTGGTATTGATGTTCTAAAGTCCTAAATGTGTCTGATATGTGATATAGAGGCAATAGCTAAAGTATTAGGTGTGTTGGAAGTCAAACGTCCAGGGACGACTAAGACGTTTGATGACTAAGTCACCTAAATGTCTCTTATGTAGTTCTATGTGTTTATGTGTGTTTCACGATGTGTTAAGGTTCTTAAATGAGTCATTATAGCATGAATAGGATGTGTTTAAAGTTTCGTGAGGTCTGAAGGTCAAATGACCAAGAACGTCCAAGGCAGTCGAAAGATATGCCTTGAATGGACCTTGTACGTCTAGGTGTGTTTCGTCAAGTTTTATGTGCTCGTTTTGTATGAAATTTATGTGAGAGCTGTTAAAATCATAGAAAATCGTATTTGGGTTGGAAACGTCCGAGAAAATTATCCCCAAGGACCATCTAAGGGTCCTTGAGGAAGGACCCAGAACTGTTGGCATGGCAGTCCCAGGAAGACCCCAAACGACGGAGCAGTCGACGGCTCGTAGGACTGTTGACACCATGTCAAAGGGTGTTGTCGATGGGGTATTAACCATGGGAGGGAAAGGAGCTTTGGAAATCTACAGTAACCACCGACGGTGGTCAGTGACTGACTGTCATGGTGGTTACGCCCCATCGAGGGCAGTCGTCATTGATGCTTTCTCCTGCGCGCAGAGTTGCTGCCAAGCTAGGGGTGAATTGGTAAATTCACCCCACTTCTAAAGTAAGTCATGGACGGTTTATTAAGATCTTATTGGGTATTTAATTAACTATATAAGTAGTTAACACCTTAAAGACTTCATTCTTCTAAATTGAAAACTCAAAACTCTTAGAATTCTCTCAAAGACTCCATTGAAGTCCAAATTGAAGAAACAACTTGGTGTGGCATTGTTGAGTGGAAATTATTCATCAAAATGAAGAATTATCATCCTCGAGGTATGGCTTTTGATTCTTGAAACTTGTTTCATGAAGGAGCCCAACTCTCAAGATGTTATTCAAAGTTTTCTAAAGTGAATTGTCCAATTTAGGGATTCTACCATGGGTTCTTGCATAAACGATTTCTAAACATTCAATTATGATCTAATTGATATTGTATTGAGTATTTTAACATAAATTACCTATGAACACATGTAAATTGATGAACCCTAGTTTTGACTACTTATTGGGTTACTTGATATTAAGCTAATATTGTTGAATTGTTATGTAGTTTCTTATGGGCTTTATAATGATATAAGAATTGTATTCAATTGATATATAATTGATCTTAGATAGTTAAGCCTAGATTGAATTGATGTAGATACATTGAGTTTTATGGTTATTGCTTTGAATTATTGTTCATGGTCATGGGTAAGGGCCTTGTGATGTTGAATTGGTTGATTTGGCATTGAATTGAAGTGTGGATGAGGGGATGAAGGTATGCTGACGCATTTTCTTTAATTTGATATAAATTATACTTCAATTCTATTGTGATTGGTATGGTCCACTTATGGTGGCGGTGTTATGTGTTCTACTTGCAATTGACGTGTCCTTGTCGGTGTTACTTTATGCAATATGATGAGCATGTCCTTATTGGTAACTACTTGAAGTAATGTGGCTATTTGTGTAGTTGATTATGTGAAGCATGACATTATCTATCTACATGTGAAGTCATATATGTGTTCTTCTACTTATGTTGCCTTAAGTGATCATGTTAGACTATGTCTTTGACATTATGACTATAGTGTTAGGGTTAAGTCTTGGTTATTCCTACTTGACTTTGTGAGTCTATGTGGAGTACATTAATGATGTTATGATGATATATAGGATGACTTGAAGATGTTAGGTTGTTTCTAGGTGTTTCTAGAATGACTTGCATTATGAGTTCAAGTGCAGTATGTGATGTCTTGTCTTGGTTGACTTGTATATCTTGCTTGATGTATATATGATTATGAATATGTGATGTCTTGATTTAGAGTGATAGAACTCTTAGTCTTGAATGTATGAATGAAATGTGACTTTAAATGATGATATGAGAGTCTTTTATGTGAAAACCTTGACTTAACCTTAAGGTTAAGATTGTTGAAGTGTAAGTCGTAATGGTATCCTTCAAAGTCAAGGAATCATGGACTTAAGGTTAGTTGGCTGGAACGGCATCATATTAACACTTAGGAAAGTCATCATGATCTTCTTGTCGCTATTGTGAGGTAGCCCTAGTGGACCTTCCATGGTAGGGTAAATGTGATTGGGTTATGAACTTGTTATGGAACCCTTTTATGTGAACCTAATGTATGAATTACTCTATGAGAAAGAAGGCTAGCACCGAGTGAGTATGGTAAGGTAAGTAGTTCTAGTTAAGTATGAGACTAGAATACAAAGAAGCCCTTCATATTCCTTAACCATGTGCCTACATGGGATGTGTCCAAGTTCTACTATTGGCAAGTAGAACAACCTCATTGGAGTAGGATAGAACTCCGGATTCCATGTCTTGCTATCATGGTCTATGTCGGTTATTGCCTATTCTAATCATGTGGAATACCATTAGCATTAGAGAAGTTTATGAGGTTTAGGTGGTGGTATGGGACGCTATCTAGACATTGCACAATAGACTTCGAATTGTTATGTGGAGTTCCTAGGTCTTGTCCGAGACCATTATTTGAATGTCCTTATGTGATGTATGAGTCTCTTAATGAACTAATGAACTAATGACTTATGTTAAGAATTATGTAAATGCATAAATACCTAATCTAAAGTGGCTTAAGCATTCCTTAGCTAAAGTATTATGATGATTTGTATAGTTGATTTATGTGAAGTACGAGCATATCTATCTATATGTGAAGTAATGTGAAAATATGTGTTGTTTCTATGTATGTTAGAAAATCATGTAGACTATGACTATGTGCTTGTGTGTGTAGTCTTAGGGTTGATGCATGGTTGTTCCTACTTGACTATATGAGTCATAATAGTTATGTTGATGATGATATGGTAGTGTATAGGATTACATAAAGATGATAATGGTTATCCTTAAGTGACTTGAAGAATGACACGTAATATGTGCTAAAGTGAAGTATGTTGTGTCTTGTTTAGGTAGACTTGTGTCCCTTACTTGATGCATGTATAATACTGAATATGTGATGTTTTAACTTACGATGCTAAAGCCTCTTAGTCTTAAATGTATGAATGATATGTGACACCTTGAATGATGATAAGAAGGTCCTTTATTTTAAACCTTGAACCTAGTGGTAAGGTTAAGAAACTTGAAGTCGAAAGCCATAATGGTATCCTTTATGTAATGAATGATGGACTTAAGGTTGATTGGCTGGAACGACATCATATCAATACTTAGGAAAGTCATAATGAGCTTCTTGTCACCATTGTGAGGTAGCCCTAGTGGACCTTTCTTGAATAGGGTAAATGTAATTGGGTTATGAACTTGATATGGAACCCTTTTGTATGAACCTTAATGTGATTTAATCTATGAGAACGAAGGATAGCACCGAGTGAGTATGGTAAGGTAAGTAGTTCTAGTTAAAGGATGAGACTAGAATACAAAGCACGCCCTTCATATTCCTTAACCATGTGCCTACATGGGATGTGTCCAAGTTCTACCATTAGCAAGTGGAACACCCGTCTATGTCGGTTATTGACTATTCTCATCATATGGGATACCTACTAGCATCAGAGAAGTTATATGAAGTCTAGGTGGTGGTATGGGACGCTATCTAGATATTGCACAATAGGCTTTGAAGATGTTAGAGAGAGTCCCTAGGTCTTCACCAAGACCATTACTTCAATGTCCTTTATGTGATGAATGTCTCTTAATGAACTAATGAAAGTAATGACTTAAGCTAAGAAAGTATGTTAAATGAATAAGTACTTATCTAGAGTAGTTAAGGGTTGTCTAGTTAAGGTGTGCAGGGGGCATAGGAATGGTCACTTCTTATCTTACCTAGATAAGTCTTAAGAATGACTCTAGTTAGGGAAGATGCTTGTTTATGTGGAGATGATACAAACTTAGATAATCTTAAGGATTACTTAGGTAATCTTGAAGAGGACAATCATGGACGTTATCTTCTTAATTTACTTAAGTATGTCTTTTGATACCCCTTGGAAGGAAAATGTCATATTATCTATGTGTTGATGTATTAAGTGAGAATGATTCTACCTTAGGTAATCTATAGGATCCCTTGCGTGTGTGTGAAAGGGGCTGTATGGGCGTTCAATCCACACTCACTCAAGTCAACCTTGGAATCACCTTTGGTAGGAGAATCTCATGTTAATGTGCTTGATGTATTGTAATTGAATGTGTCTCATTCTAAGTAGTCATGAGGATCATTTAGGAATGCTTGGAGAGGGTGTATGGGCAGTCGCTCTTTGTGCTGCTTAAGTGAGTCTTAGCATAGCTTTTAGTGAGGGGATTATATGCAAAAAGGTTTGTGAAGTGAAGCTAAGTAACTTAACTGTACAGTGAAGGAACTTCACTGTAACAGTGAAGTAGCTTACTGTAATGTTTTCTTAAAAGTGTGATAATTGTTTAATGATTCCTTATGTATTTCTAAAGTGTTAAATGTTGTTCTTATGATTATAGTATGATGTTTTAATCGATATTCATGAAAAGCATGCTATTTACTAAATGTCCCTTTTTCATGGTTTTTGCATGGCTTCCATACTTAGTACATCTAATGTGCTGACCCCTTCTTTTCCCTTTTTGACTAAAGTGTAGGGAATTGGAAGTCTTGATGTTCCATGGAGGATGTATAGGTTTCTAAGGGTTGAATATGAAGTATTTGTGAGTCCTCATTGATTCGAAGACAATATCCACATGTTCCTTAATGTCTTAACTCTTTACTTTATGTCTTGGATGGGCTTAGTTCAAAGTATTGTATACTCTAAAGTTTAGATGGTTCAAGGAGATGTTGTAAAGGTTTAATGTTTTAAATGAAAGCCTTCCGCTTGTGTAATCATTATGAAAAGAGTTCTTCGTGTGTGAAGAAAGTTTTAAATTCTTACTCATTTTAGTATGCTTATTATAGAATGAATGATACGAGTGGCTTAGATGAGACTTCTTGAAATCTCTTTTGCCGTGTGGTGACATAAGGATGCTCTAACTTCTAGGGTGTACTTGCGGGTCATGACAGCCACTACATTAGCTTTCCCGGGATGGTAAAGGACACTCATATCATAATCCTTCAAAAGCTCTAACCATTTTATTTGGCGTAAATTTAAGTATTTTTGGGTGAATACATATTCTAGACTCTTATGATCCGTGAACACGTCAACATGCACCCCATATAGATAGTGTTTCCAAATCTTTAAAGCAAAACCACGGTCGTAAGTTCAAGGTTGTGTGTTGTATAATTATTTTCATGAGGTTTAAGTTGTTAGGCATACACTATGACTTTGCCACATTGCATAAGCACACATCCTAGACCTACTCGGGAGGCATCACAATAACCCACAAATCCATTGTTCCCCTCCGGTAAAGTCAATACCGGATCGTAGGTGAGTCTATCTTTCAATAATTGGAAGCTCTTCTCACAAGATTCCGACCTTCGAATTTGGACTTCTTTTGGGTTAAGGTCGTTAATGGAGATGCGATACACGAAAATCCCTCAACAAACCTCCGATAGTAGCTGGCCAACCCTAGAAAACTCCAAACGTCGATAGGACTCAAACGTCTCGGCCAACTTTTGACCACTTCCATCTTTCTTGGATCAACCTCTATCCCTTCACTAGAGACAATGTGACCAAGAAAAGCTACGGACCTCAACCAAAACTCACACTTGCTAAACTTAGCAAAAAGTTGGTTATCTTTGAGAACTTGCAAAACTATTCTCAAATTATCAATATGATCATCCTCACTCCTTGAGTATATCAAAATATTGTCAATAAAGACAATCACGAACAAATCAAGATACCTTCTAAAAACTCAATTCATAAGGTCCATGAATGCCGCCGGGGCATTTGTTCGACCAAATGACATCACTAGGAATTCAAAGTGGCCATATCTTGTTCGGAATGACGTTTTCGAAATATCAACCTTCCTCACTCTAAGGTTATGATAACCCGATCTTAAGTTAATTTTTGAAAAGTAGCTAGATCCTTGGAGTTGATCAAATAGGTCATCAATCCTAGGGAGTGGGTACTTATTATTTATAGTGACTTTGTTCAATTGACGATAATCGATACACATTCTCAAAGACCCATCCTTCTTCTTCACAAACAATACCGAGGCACCCCTTGGAGATCTGCTTGGTTGAATAAAACCCTTATGTAGCAAATATTTGAGTTGAGCCTTTAATTCTTTCAACTCGGCCGGGGCCATCCGATAAGGAGGGATTGAAATAGGTTGTGTATCCGGCAATAAGTCTATACTGAAGTCAATCTCCCGTTTGGGAGGAATTCCGAGAAGATAATCGGGAAAGACCTCCAAAAATTCCCTCACTACGGGTACCAACTCTATGGGAGGGACTTCGATTCAAGATCCCTAACTCTCACTATGTGGTAGAGACAACCCTTTGCAATCAATTTGTAATTTTTTAGACATGAGATTATCTTACCGCTAGGATTTGAGTTTCCTCCCTTCCACTCAGAAATGGGTTCATTTGGAAATTGAAATTTGACCACCGTTGTCCTACAATCAATAGAGGCAAAGAAAGCATGCAACAAATCCATTCCCAAAATGACGTCAAAAGCAAGCATATCAAGTTCTATCAAGTCAACCAATGTAACTGTATTGGGCAACGAAATTGGACAACCTCTATAGACTCTATTAACCATCACGGAATCACCCACCGGGGTAGAAACCGAAAAAGTTCCGTCTAATATGTCTGGTAGTATATCAAATTTCATGGCTATAAGAGGGGTCACAAATGACAACATAGCTCCCGGATCCAACAAACCATATACATCAAACAAAAATAATTTTAACATACCGGTGACCACGTCCGGTGAGCTCTCTTGATCACTTCGGGATTGGAGAGCATAGAAGCGATTCTTCTTAGGAGCATCCGGGTTTGGGGAACTTGCTTGAGCTTGAGCATTTTCCCCTCTTTGAGTCATCATAATAGGGAAATCTTTCTTCATGTTACCAGTCTTGCCACAATTATAGAAATTACCCGTGCCCACAAGACACTTTCCAGCATGTCTTCTACCACATTTAGAACAAAGAGGCCTATCAACATAAGAACGACCACCTTTTCACTCTTGGGGATTGGGAGTAGGAACCTTACTCTTATTGTCCCTTAGAGCACTAGACGATTCTTGATTAGAAAACCTCTTCTTGAACCTTGGTTTATCTTGAACCTCAAATCTAGTCTTAGAAGATTTTCCATCTTCGGTTCTTACCTTTTTAAACTCCCAACCAACTTGCTTAAGCTTTTGCTCCTCAATTTGCTCGGCATGAACCATGAGAGAAGCGATGTCCATGCTAGGAATCAACATAGCCAACCTACACTCATTTACCAGAAGATCGGATATCCCCATGATAAATTTGTTCATCTTAGCTCTAAAATCCGCAACCATAATAGAAGTATGCTTTGATAGTTGAGTAAACTTGAGGCTATACTCCTTCACGCTCATACCCCCTTGACGAAGGTTGATGAATTCTTGCATTTTTCTCTCCCTTAATTCCAAGGGAAAGAACCTATCAAGGAAAGCCGTCTTGAAAGCATCCAAAGTAATTCGACCTTCTCTGACCGGTATTTCATCCCTCCATTTCTCATACCAAACTTGAGCCACATCATTGAGTTGGTAGGCGGCTAGTTCCGCCTTCTCTTGAGAAGAAACAACCATAGCATCAAGAACCTTGAACACTTCATAAATGAGCCCTTGTGGGTCCTCCTCCACCTTAGAACCATAGAAGGTAGGGGAATTCATCCTTGTGAAGTCCCTAATCCTTGAAGCGGTGGTATTAGCATTGGGGTTCACTTGCACCCTTGTATCCCTAGCAACTTGGGTAGCCAACACTTGAGTCAAGCTATGAATGGCCGACCTTATCTCAACATTAGACATAGCCCCTTCTTCAATAGGAACTTAAGGGTTTTGAGGAGCTTGAGGGGAAACCGCCTCATTCAAATTCTCCTGTCCAGCCCTTTGGGCATTGTTCCTTCTTGTATTCATTGCCTATAAGCACAAAAATAGGATTAGAAGAAAGGACTAGTTAGAGTTAAGACTTTTAGGCACGACTAAGGAATAACAAGAGAGTGAAGGTTCCAAAGCATCACATAGTCTCTCATTCATAAGTGTGGCGTGCTTCACAATTATGAATAACAGACTACCTAGAAGTGGTTTAATGACATATCAGTCTTAAGAAGATTTAACCTCATGCTCTCATACCAAGTTTGTTACGACCCAAAATACCCCCTAGGCGTAACCGGTGTCTTCGTCCTCTAAGAAGACTAAGACAAGCCTCTTAGCATTCTTCATAGAAAATCATAAGTCAAAATCTCGAAAAATTTTAAACTTTTGCTTATATAACAAGGAGGTTTACATAGACCTCTCCATAGGAAGCATACATAGGCTTCTCGAAATAGACAATAACAATGCATAGGAATTTAGTCTAATACTTTGTCTCATATTAACAATCTAACGAAGTCAAAAAATCCGGGCAAAGCTCTTATACAAATCCATAATAACCACATAGGGTTTACATCAATATCTTACACAATAGAAAAGAAATGAATGTCTACTAGACAATACAAGTACTAGTAAGATAGAGTGTGTGGTGTCATCCTCGAACTAGAGGGCATACCAAAACTTGTACAGTCTAGTCCAAGCCTTCTTGCTTTAGCCTCATTGATACTTCAACGACCCGAACCTACAATGTTTGGGGAAAAAAGGGAAGAAACATGGGTTAGTACAAACCACATGTACTAAGTATGGTCCCATGCATAAAAATCGTTAATGCATGAGAAAAGGCACAATTTAGTCAAAACTATGCACAATGACCAACAATTCAATATACACCTATAAGGAACATCATAATCATATCAACATATAAGTAACTCAAGCAACACTTGTGCAATGCCAAGAATAAAGCCCCATAACCCTATCCAAAGCTAAGTATCACATTAAGCAACCCATTTCATACTTACAACATATTCTCATATATATATCAACACTAGTCATAGCTTACCAACATAACCATAAACATAATCATAATCATAGTCATAGAAGAACACTACTAGCATCATCCTACTGGATCCCACATGTGCAATGTGTAATAGAAGTCCCATACCCTCCCTCACACTATGTAGTAACCTTTAAGACAACCCTAATAGAAGTTCATATACATAACTTGTTCATACTTTTACTTTAGGGAAATAAGTGCCATAACTGACATGAGACCATGTGAGCTACATGGAATCTGGTGTTCTACTCCCACACCGAAAAGAGAGGGTTAACACTTGCCTAATGTGCAACCATTCGTACGGTGATTTATAGGTGGATCCACTAAGCTAGAGTCCTATGCGGGCACATAGTTAAGGGACAAGGAGATTGCTTCTAGAGACCTTGACTTACTAACGTGAGGATTTCCATCTCATGAGACAACACATATATCGGGAATCCGGACTTACTAACGTGAAGAAACCCATGTGGGAGGCCGAACTTACTAACGTGAGAACTCCATCTCATTTACATGCCCTATATATACTAAGCATTTTTCCCTTTAGTAATCATCATATATCATCAAACAAGTTCACATTAGCCTCTTCTATACCCTTAGGTGAACATCTTATCATAATAGCTCATAGGTGATCATAAGTGAGAACTGTCCTTTCACTTTTAGACCCAAAATTATAATCATGAGAAACTACATTCAATCATATAATGATCATACCATAACATAATTACATAATTCATAGACAATTCATAGATCTAGGGTTAGGGATGATGGATCGTTGTCACCAACAATCACAACAACAAAATTAGCTATAGCATCATTATCACATAAGTAGATTTCACCTTGCATAATTGAGATAAAAGGAGAATCAAGATCATACCTCATTGCCCTTCATGGGACTTCATACTTCAATACGAAAAAACTCACAAGAAACATATGAAATAGGGCAATTCATGAAGTATTAACAAAACTAAAATCAAAGTAAACAAGTGACATATTCATCAACCTCAATAATTCACCTTAATCAATACAAAAGATTAGTGATTTAGGGGAAAAACAAAAACATGGGTCAAGGAAAACTCCTAGGAATTCATTAATTAACCATTAAATCATACTTAAATAACATTAATTCATCAAAATTCATCAAAATTGATTCACAAATTCGTTTTAGAAAAAGACCTATGTGAGGAGAAAAACCCTTGTTTTGGGGGATTTAGAAATCATCTTTTGAAGGACCTCTTTGGGAAAGGATTCTTAAGAATTAAAGAAACCATACCTTATAGAGAAGAAAGACACGAAATTGGGTTTAAAAAATTGAAGGCTTGGTCTTCTTCTTGGAGGTCTAATGATCTTCAATAGAGTTTTGAGGAAGAGAGAATCTGGGAGAGAGAGAGAGAGAGAGAGAGAGATTTGAATTCAACTTGTGGGACTTGATTTGAGTGAAAAAATTGACCTAAAACTGACCCTAATATATTATAGAGTCACCCATTAAATTACCCAAAATATCCCTCACTTAAATGGGTTTATTTGTGAAGTTAAAACACCCAAAATACGACTTTTACTATATCTAGGAAGTAGGTGCACGTCGCGAGGCTAATTCCCCAATTTATTTTCGAATTTTGATCTGAGGCAGTGAGGTACGTGTTAGCCTCGCGTCGCGAGGTTGACCCTCACATATTGAGGCATAACACCTCGTGAGGAACGCGCGTCGCGACCTATTCCTCCAATTCTGCATGTTCGCACGCTGCCAGGCAGTCTGCCCACCCATGTTTGAGTCCTCCCCAAGGACCCTTCGGGTGGTCCTTGGGGTGTATTTATCAGACGTTTAGACTCTTTATACTACACTCTAACTATCCAAAGTCTTTTTACAAGTTTTGGACTCCATATGACCCTCCGAACTTTCAGAAAACATAGGGACGTCAACTAGTTAAATTTCTCTAGTTTACGGACGTTATTGCCTTTCCTTAATGCTATGGCTCCGAAACTCCTCACACAAGTTATTTACACTTATTTAGACCTAAAATCATTATTACTTGACATTTTATGCTCTAGTATAGGTCATGGAAATTTCTAGGTCTTTTAGATATGCTTGGTTGAATAGAACCCTTATCTAGAAAATCCTTGAGTTGAGCCTTTAGTTCTTTCAACTCGGCCGGGTCCATCCGATAAGGAGAGATTGAAATAGGTTGTGTATCCGACAATAAATATATTCCGAAGTCAATCTCCCATTCGGGAGGAATTCTGGGAAGGTCATCGGGAAAGACCTATGGAAATTCCCTTACTATGGGTACTGACTCTATGGGAGGGACCTCGAATTAAAGATCTCTAACTCTTACTATGTGGTAGAGACAACCGTTTGCAATCAATTTGCAAGCTTTTAGACATGAAATGATCTTACCACTAGGATTTGAGTTTCCTCCTTTCCACTCAAAAATGGGTTCATTTGGGAATTTTAATTTCACTACCCTTGTCCTACAATCAATGAAGGCAAAGCAAGAATTCAACCAATCCATACCCAATATAACATCAAAATCTATCATGTCAACTTCTATCAACTAAACTAATGTAACTCTATTGATCAAGGAAATAGGAGAACCTTAATAGACTCTATTAACCACCACGAAAAACCTACCGAGGTAGAAACCAAAAAAAAGTTCGTCTAATATGTCGGGTAGTATGTCAAACTTCATGGATACAATAGGGGTCACAAATGATAATATAGCTCCCGGATCCAATAAAGCATATACATTAAAGGAAAATAATTGTAACATATAGGAAACCACGTCCGGTGAGCTCTCTTGATCACCTCTGGATTCATGACCATAAAAGCGATTCTTTTTAGGAGCATCTGAATTTGGGGAACTTGCTTGAGCTTAAGCATTTTCCCTTCCTTGAGACTTCTTCATAGGGCAATCTATATTCATGTGACCACTCTTGCCATAAGTAGAGTAATTACCCGTGCTGACTAGGCATTTACCATCATGTTTTCTACCACATTTTGAACAAAGAGGCTTCTCAACATATGAACTACCACCTTTCCCCTCTTGGGGCTTCGGAGTAGACACCTTACTCTTGTTGACCCTTGGAGAATTAGGAGGGCCTTGGTTGGAAAACCTCCTTCTAAACCTTTGTTTGTCTTGCACCTCAAATTTAGTCTTGGAAGAATTTCTATCTTCGGTTCTTGCTTTCTTCAACTCCCTATAAACTTTTTTAAGATTTTGCTCCTTAGTTTGTTTGGAATGAACCATGAGACGAGAGATGTCCATTCTAGGAATCAACATAGATAACCTACATTCATTAACCACAAGGTCGGATATCCCCATAACAAATTTTCTTATCATAGATATAGAATCCTTAGCCATAGTAGGAGCATGCTTTGATAGTTGAGTGAACTTGAGGCTATACTCCTTCACGCTCATACCTCCTTCACAAAGGTTTATTAATTCTTGCATTTTGCTCTCCCTTAGTTCCAAGGGAAAGAACTTATCAAGTAAAGCCGTTTTGAAAGCTCCCTAAGTAATCCGGCCTTCTATAACCGGCCTCTCATCCTTCCATTGATCATACCAAACTTGAGCCACATCTTTGAGTTGGTAGGCGGCCAGTTCCGCCTTTTATTGATAAGAGACACCCATAGCATCAAGAACTTTGAACACTTCATCAATGAACCCTTGTAGTCCTCCTCCACCTTAGAACCATAGAAAGTAGGGGGATTCATCCTTGTGAAATCCCTAATCCTTGAAGAGGTAGTGTTAGAATTGAAGTTCACTTTAACCCTTGCATCCCTACCAACTTGGGTAGCCAAAATTTGAGTCAAACTATGAATAACCGACCTTATCTCAACATTAGACATATCCCCTTCTTCAGTAAGAACTTGAGGGTTTTAAGGAGCTTGAGAGGGAACCGCCTCATTCAAGTTCTTCTCTATTGCCCTTCGAGCATTATTCCTCCTTATATTAATTTCCTATCAGCACAATAAAAGGATTAGAAGAAAGGACTACATAGAGTTAAGTCTCTTAGGCACGACTAAGGAATAAAAAGAGAAATGAAAGTTCCTAAGCATAAAATAGTCTCTCAATAACAAGTGTGGCATGCTTCACAAATATGAATAAGACCCTACATAGACGTAGTTTAGTGAGATATCAATCCTAAGATTACTCAACCTCATGCTCTGATACCAAGCTTGTTACGACCCAAAGTACCCCCTAGGCGTAACCGGCATCGTCGTTCTCTAAGAGGACTAATACAAGCTCTTATCATACATCATAGCACATCATAGGTCAAAAATGCGGGAAAATTTAAAACATTTCATCTGCCATCTACTTCATGAGGTTTACATAGACCTCTCACAAATGAAGCTTACTTAGGATTCTTGCATAGACAACATAAGCAACATATAGGAACTTAGTCTAATACTTCGTCTCACATTAAACCATCTACAAGAGTATGAATCACAATAATTTGGGCATAGCCCTTAGTCTATTAGAATATGCCCATATAGTCTACAATGAAGTCTCAAGATGAGAATGGAATAATTGTCTCAAAACATAGACAAAACTAATAAGGCTTGACGAGTGGCTCCATCCTCGGAACTCATGAGGACTCACCAATTGACTTAGGAAAGATCCAAGTCTTCTTCTCCAATTACCACTAATCTTTTCAATTGCCCGACCGAAAAATGTTTAGGAAAAAGGGAGAAATATGGTTTAGTACAAATCCCATGTACTAAGTATGGCCCCTTTTTAAAAAAAATCATCAATGCATGATAAAAGAACCTTTTGGTCAAAATCATGCTTTCTATCAATTTATCTCAACATGCATATAAAAAAGTATCATAAGTCAGTTCAACATAGTAGTAACCCAACACATAGGTCACCTAAGCAATACTTGTACAATGCCAAAGATAGAACCCCATAATCTTGTCCAAGGCTAAATATCACATTAAGCAACCCACTTCATACTTAAAACATATTCTCATAATTCATCATAACATGATTAATACATGAAAACTACTCATATCTTATCAAAATAATCATAATCATAGTCATAGTCATAAAAAAAACACTAATAGGACCATCCCTTAGGATCCAACACATGCAATGAGTAAGAGTAGTTCCATACCCTCCCTCACCCTATGTAGTAGCCTTAAAGACAACGCTAATAAGAGTTCACATACTTAATTGTTCATTCACTTTCACATTAGGGAAAGAAGTGCAATAACTGACATGATACTATGTGAGCTACATGGAATCCGGTGTTCTACTTCCACACTGAAAAGAGAGGGTTAACACTTGCCTAAGGTGTAAGCATTCGTACGTAGCTATCTAGTGGATCAACTAATCTAGAGTCCTATGTGGGCACATAGTTAAGGGTCAAGGAGATTGTTGCTAGAAACCTTGAATTACTAATATGGAGGTTTCCATGTCATGAGACAACACATAACTTGGGAATCCGGACTTACTAACATGAGGAAACCCATGTGAAGGCCAAACTTGCTAAATTTGAGACCTCCATCTCATTTACACGCCCTTTTGGTGCTAAGCAATCATTCCCTTTAGTAATCACATTATTTCATCATACAAGTTCACATTAGTCTCTTCTAGACCCCTATGTAAACATCTTATCATATCTAGCTCATAGGTCATCAGAAGTGAGAACAATCCTTTCACTTTAGACACACTTCATAAGTTAGTAAACCTTTAACTTAACACTTTATTATAATAATGATAAACTACTTTCAATAATATATATCATACCATAACATACTTGCATAATTCATAACAAATTCAATAGTAGGGATGAGGAATACTTAGCATCAACATCGCAACCACACATTAGACCTAGAAACATTACTATCTAAGTAACTCATAATTCATAATTGAATCTAACAAGAACCAATAAAAATACCTCATTGATCTACCAATAACCTTTATACTTCCATTACCACGAATACATAACTAATTACATAAACAAGGTGAATTATAGAATCAATTTTATAATTAACAACAATGTAGTCAATCTGCATATTTATAATCTATACAATTCACCATATCAATTCAAGGTTTTCATGAAATTGGGGGAAAGACATGGGTCTAGGGAAATCTCATAGGAAATCATCAATTAACCCTCAATATATACTTAAACAACATTAATTCATCATAATTTATCACAATTGATTCGTAATTTCATTTTTCAAAGAAGACCCATGTGTAGAAGAAAAACCTAGAGTTGGGGGATTTAGATATCTTCTTTTGGAGGGACCTATTGGGGAAAAGGATCCCAAGAGTGAAATAAACCATACCTTAAAGATGATAAGGCCACGAAATTGATTTGGAAACTTGAAGTCTTGATCTTCTTCTTGGAGATCTAATGGTCTTCAATGGAGGTTTGGAGGAGGAGAAAATTTGAGAGAGATGTGGGTGATTTTTTATTTGGGTGTTAAAATTGACCTAAAACTGACCCCAATACCTTATATATTCACCCAATAAATTACCCAAAAGACCCCTAACTTAAATGGGTCTTTGTGAGAAGTCAAACTGTTTAAAATATGACTTTTATGAATCTAGGAAGTGGTTGTGTGTCGCGGGGTTAATTTCATGATTTATTTTTGAAATCCGGGTTTAGGCAGTGTACCTCGTGTAGTCCCCGCATCGCGAGTCCAAGTTGGGATCCCTACGTGAATGTTGCGTGCAAGCTGCTTTGGTAGCCTTCTCGCCCATGTTTGGGTCTTCCCTAAGGACCCTTCCGTTGGTCCTTGGGGTGTCGTGACTGTACGTTTTTGCCCTCTGTGCTACATTTTACCTATTTATAGTCTTTTTACTAGTTTTGGACTTCATATGACCCTCATAAACCTTCACCAAACATAGGGACGTTAACTAGTTTAATTTCGCTAGTTTCCGAACGTTATGGCCTTTCTTCACCAAACATAGGGACATGAATATGAATACATTAGTATGTTTTAAATATGACATATATGCTATGATGTCAAGTATATGATATGATGATGTATGAATATGTGTAGTGTCTAAATGTGTTTGTATGAAAGGGTTGCTCATATATGTACACCTATACACTTATGCGTGAATGAAGTGAAGCATGAACATGTGTGGTCTAAGAGTGTCTATGTGAAAGGTCTTATCACATACATGTACACACACACGAAATGTATGAATGAATCATGTATGGTAATCTAGTAAGGTAGGGTCTCTCGAAAGGTTTTCTTAATTGTACTCTAAACTAGGTTGTGCTTGAATGTGATATGTCAATGTGAAAGGCTTTTCACATGATTTAGGTTGATGAATCCTCCTCTATAAACTATGAGCTATGCATATGTTTTTTTTTCCTATAGCCTATTTTTATAAAGTAATGTTAATAAAGGCTTTTCAATAAAGGGAACATAGCTTAGCACCGAGTGAACTTGAAGATGTGTGGTGCCCTTCCTTAAGGGAAGGCTTGTTCACCAAAGTCCTCACGAGGTGGATAACTACAATGCCCAATTAGCATAAAGAGGGTTTCCATATATACCTAAAACTTACATAAACTATGTTGCCCCATTGGACCTAGCAAGTGGATCTTCCTAATATGCTAGTCTTACCTTGGCAAGAAAGATACCCTATTTAGTGTGAGGGGATGACACTAAATTTCATGTTTAGCAAACATGGTCTTAACGTCGTTTAAGACTAGAGATTCCCTAATGTAAAATTGAATATGGAAGTTAAGTAAGGATCCCTATCTAGGATAACCTAAGGGAAGTTGCTTAGGGTAGGTGAGAGTAATGAACTTACCAATGCATTGCACAAGTAGTTTCTTGAAGGGAGTTCTCGGAAAGAGTTCTATGTGTTATGGATATGTTTATGTTCCTTATGCATGACATTGTAATGTTGTCTACCTGTTATGATCATATGCATGGTATGAGTCCTATTGTGTCTATATGATGAGGTCTTATCTTTTATGCATAATGTTGGTCTCATTGACTATATGATGAAGATTCTACCTAATGTGTATGAAGTTGTACCAACTCATAATATTGGTATGTGAAGTAAGGGATAAGGTCTTATGATGTTTTATGTGAAGTGAAGATAAGAAAGGTTAATGTTGACTATTGTCTTTCTATGATGATGTTGGAAGTCTTGACTTATATGTGGTCTTGTAATGAGTTCTTCTATGTGGTCCATAGAGTATGTTGGGTCAAATGTGAAGTATGTATTTCATTATATGAAATGGTTCTATGAGTGTATGTGTTGGGTTAATGAAGGTTGTATGTATGATTACCTTGTGACTTTAAGGTGATGCTTGAGTGTGTATAGTTGAATGGGACATTATTCATACTTTGCATCAACTATCATTAGAGAGTTACTTGGGAGTTAAGGAGTTAAGGTAAAAGAAGGTTCTTGTGAATGAAATGGTAAGTGCACTTTAAATGCAATGTATGTCTTTATGTGATGTTATGACCAATGTATATGTCTATATGAAGTATGTGACTTGTATGATGATTATTGTATCAAGTTGTATGAAGTTTTACAAAAAGCAAGATGCATGGTTTCAAAGTGAAATGTCCTCTTTAAATGTATGTTTTTGCATGGTGGCCATACTTAGTGCATTGTTGTACTAACACCATTCTTCTTCATCCTTTAACATAAAGTGTAGGTGGTGATGGCTAGAGTATGTCTCTTAAAGTTAAGGGGTTTGGATAGCTTCCCAATTTAAAAAAAAGGAATCCTTAAGATTCAAGGATGTGCTATGTCAAGTTATTCTTAAAGTTATCTAATAGCTTAGTTATTGTTTTATGTTGTAAGGTATGTGTCCCTAATTTACTATAATGATGTTGATTCTAAGATGGCAAAGAGATAACTATGGGCTCGTATAAGACCTCTGAGATTTCAAGTACGCCATGTTGCTTCTAGGGGTGCTCCTCGAAACTGACAAACGTGGTATCAGAGCCAGGTTCTAAACGTTGTTTTAGGGTCCAAAGTCTCATATTGCCACATCTAGTAGAGTCTCCTTCATTGGTGGTGAGTCGCGAAACATCCATGAGCGAGAGGCTATAGGACGATAAAGTTACCCTTCTTCACCATTCTAATGTCGTGCCATAAAATATAACTCTATATGATCTCTCTCTTATACTTTTTTTGTCGGGTTGTATTTTAGATATGATTGCTTGGATGAGATGGTATCGCTATGCTTAAAGGAGAAAAGGTGAGTTTTGATGCTTACTTTATTATGGATTGATGAGTATGTGTGAAAGTGAATATTGGGTTGTTTGCTGTGATGCCATTTATGGATATATATGTGAATTATGAGAAATAAGGAGTTATGTTGAGAATTTATTATATGATATGGTTATAGCTTGTTAAAGTTGTTGTGGTTAAATTGAATTTCGTTTTTTTAATGAAAAGTTGCTATATGGTTTTGTCTGATGATAGTCTATTGATATCGTTGAGGCTTGATATACTTTTAAGAAGTGTGGTAAATAGATAAATATGTATGTTGCCTTTGTATATGTGTAATGGTTCAAATGTTTCCTTATTATGTGTGTGATTCTTCATAGTTGCCTAGCAAGGATTGAAGTCCTTTGTATAGGTTTGGTCCTAGAAGTGAAGGTAGTGTGCTTACCTTGTAAGGTTATGTGGAGTATGCTAGTAATGGGAGAACCCTTATGATTAGTTTACTAGTCCCTTAAGAACCTATTCTAAAAGTGGGAAAAAAGGACCAAAAAAAGAGTTTTGTTCCATAGGTTGGAATTATGTGTTTCCCTAAGGTTTTCCTAGAAGGTACTAAATGTATCAGTTAAACCTTAAAAGAGAAGGAAGGAATTGATGTTGACCTATTTTAAAGTGGTTAGTTGCCTTTTAGGTTGATCTTAAGTATGACCATTAAGGAGATGCTTAGGTTGTACCTAGGTGTTTTTGGTTGGAAGTTTCCTCCTGAAGGTGATAAGGTGGGTTGAAATGACCTAGAAGTTACCTTTCCCTAGTGTTGGAAGAAAAGAAAAAGGCCTTTATGGCTAAGTTTCCTCTATTGATTTACTTAAGGTTATCATGACCCTTGGTATTCATGGTATAGTTAAGGCCTTATGTGGTAGGGTACTAGGACCTAACTTGATAGTTATGAGTTTCCTTTGAGTGTTAGGCTTAGAGGAATGATGGGGATTGAGTTAGTAGACTCCTTGATATGAAATTAGGAGTTGGAACCCTCAATGATGTCAAACTTTGCATATATGTCGGCCTTGACTTGTCTTTACCTTTGTGTTTAAGGGCTTGAGTTGGTGGGGATGTAATTAGGCCTACCCCAAGTGGGGGATAATGTGCCTCGATGGTATGATTTTGAATGCCCTTGATGTTAGTATGTTGAATTCCTAGAACTTCTTTATCTTGAGAATCACTTTTAGGTGATGTTGATGAAGGGTTTATAAGCTTTGATCGTAAGAGTGGGATGATGTGCTTAGTTATTAAGTAGGTGAGCTAATGTTCTCCTAAGGTTGAGTTAAGTTGTTGTTAAATGGGTTTACCCTAAGTGGGGATGATGATGTGGGTAGTAAGGTTGTTGATATCCCTATTTTTTCCTTCTATTCTTACTCAAGCTTGAAACCAAAGAGTTCATAAGTAGCTTGTTCATGATGGGAGTTGGGCATATAAACTAAAGTTTAATGTTATACATATGTTAAATGACACAATGTTATGTATGTTTTGAAGACTCATAGTTGCATAAAAGGGATTTTGATCAAATTCATGTTTTCTCATGTTGATTGTGCATCTTGATATGTAAATGTACATTTGACTTCATTAGATGTCTTAATGAGCATGCTTGATCTCTCTTTAATGTGTGATTTATATGGTATGAGAAGTATAATTGTAGGCTCACTCTTGAAAAGTGAAGGTATGTCTAGCCAATGTCCTTGTGTGTTCCTATAAATTGTAAGAATTTACCTAAATGATGCATGTTTATGGAAACTAGTGTTATACTCGAAATTGAAACTATGTGAAATAACTTCGTATTGTGGTGATGTGTCTGGTGTGATTTACCATTTTTACTTATCTAGGAAGGATGTATGAGCATGCTTTGGTTAAAAAGATGAGAAGTTCTCATTAGAATAAATAGACCTTTGTGCATTGCTTGTTTATGAAGTCTTGAAGACTTGTAAGTGTGTTGAGGAGAAGGACATTCCTCCTTAAACATAACTAAACATGGTAGTTTTGAGAATGGACTTAATGGTATTATATCTAAATGATAAGGATCCTTGTTGATCTACTTGACTCAAGTCTATGTGCATTAAGTATGAGTTGCTTATTTACTCTTTGAGGGATGATGTTGAATCTTCCTAATTGTGATACAAATGATATACATGTTGAGCTATCAATAAAATGAAATGTAAACATCATTTCATGATTAGGAGAAGAATGTTTCTCCTATGAAAATGAGAGATGCCTATGTATTTGATGCGTTAACGGTGAGTAGGTGAAGGTTTTGCTTACTTATGTGCAGTGACTGCAAAATGGTATGAAAGTTGGTGTTCCTAGTAAGTTTAGTGCATTGACTGCTATTTGATGATTATTTGTATGCTGTGAGTTCCTATATGGGTCATTGAAGTACTTGAAGTGTTTAAAATGATCCAAGTGTCATTCGAGAACGAATGTTCCCAAGTGGGGGATATTGTAAAGTCCCTCAAAATGAATTAAGGTACCTATAGCCTCACATGTGCCTAAAAAGGTTAATAATATGTTAATTAAGTTTTTACAGTGTGTATACTTTATTTGAGGTTATTTGGAGGTCTAACGTTCGAGATGTTCGAAAGTTAGCCCTTGGCGTGGTTGAATGTTCTAGTGTGCCTTGATATGTTTTATCTGTTCTTTGATGCTCAAATTGATAGGGAAGGACCTTAACATATTTACGATCGTAAATAGGTTCGAAATGTCTGGGTACAACTCCCCAAGGACCACCCAAGGGTTCCTTGAGGAGTACCCAAAAGGCTGCCTAGACACTGCCTTAGTAGTATGCAATTGACGAGAAAAGGAATGATGGTTCGTACCTCAATCGATGGCCTGTTCCTCAATCGATGCCCCGTGGATGGAGGCGTAGATCAGCACTTAACCATGTGAGCTTCAGCCCCCAGGAAGGAGCTGCAGTCGCAAACAACGGAGCAGCATGATAAGGTGTCGTCCAATCGACGCCCCTTCCACTGCTCTCGTCGATGTAGCCTGCAACTGCTTGCCATGAACGTTGTTTCATTAAAGGTGGTGAATGATAAATTCACCCCACGTCCTAAATAGACCCTAGGCAGTTAGTTTATCTATTTTTTGGTATACTAAGTTAGTTAATAAAATCAAAAGCCAATTCCCAAATTCATTCTTCAAATTTCACCTTTCCTCTCTAAAACAAAACCTCTATAGAAACCTCCATTGGAGATGAAGCTCAAAAACATTTCATCTCAAAAATAGCTTGGTTGATGGACTTTGATGGTTTCTTCATTAAGTTTCATGGCTTTCTCATCTAATAAGGTATGGTGATTTTTCATCTTTAGATATCCATCCATCTAGAGAGTTTTCTAAAAGGTTTTCAAAGAGAATTCATGATCAAAACTCCATATCTTTCAATCTAACAATGGGTTTCTTCTCAAAATGATTTCAAAAGCATGCTTATGATGAATTGTTGATTAGCTACAGTTTTAAAGATGATTTTCAATCTAATTTCATGATGAACCTGTAACACCTCTAAAATGACGTAGGTAAAATTAGAACCTAAAACTTGTGTCTTAATGTTTTGAAGTCCTAAAATAACTTAAAATGATGTTAGGAAGCAGTGTGTAATGTTTCATGAAGTTTGGAGGTCAAACGTCGAAGAACGTCCATGACGTTCCAAAGGTTTTCCTTGAAATGACCGTGTGTGTCTTAGTATGTTTCATCGAGTTTTATGTGTTCGTATTGTATGAAATTGATGTGATAGGTCCTAAACTGGTATACAAACATATTCGAGTTGGAAACGTTTGAGAAAAAGTCCCCAAGGACCAACGAAGGGTCCTTGAGGAAGGACCCATCTTGGTGGCCAAAACTGACTAAGGCAGTCCCACCTATGGAGGCAGTCAACGCCCAGTAGGCTGGTCAATGCCCAGTAGGTGGAGGGCATCGATGGGGACTTAGGCGTGGGAGCTTGAACTTCCAAAGACCAACCTATGACAAAAACCACGGACCAGCAGGACAGTCTGTTGGTTGGGTGATGGGGCATAGGTGGTCAGGCGTTGTTTGGGTCTGCAACCTGCGCAGACTCACTGTTAAGTGAATGGGTGAATTGGTAAATTCACCCGACTTCAAAATAAATGTTTGGGAAGTTGCCTAAGGGTATTTTGGGTATTTTAAGTGGGTTTATCAGTCTTAAACACCTAGAATAATTCATTATTCCAAATCAAAACCCAAAATCTCTACGAAATTTTCCAAAACTCCATTGAAGTCAAAACTCAAGATAGACCTTGGATTGAAGATTTGTTGGTGATTCTTCATCAATTCTTCATCAAATTCTGGTCTAGCATCAATTGAGGTATGGTTCTTCATCCTGGAAACTCTTTTCTTCAAGGAGCCAAACTTCAAAGTGGTTTCTAAAGTCTTTCAAAGATGAACTTGTCCAATTTTGATATCTATCCATGTGTTCTTGCATAAAACGTTTTGAATCATTGTATATTGATTTAATTGATGTTAGTTAGATGATTTTAACGTAATTACTCTATGAACCCATGTAATTCATTAACCCTAGTTTTTGACTATTTTGTGGATGACTTGATTATGTCTTAATGATGTTGAATTCTTATGTAGTTTGATTAGGGCTAATAAATTATGATAGAATCATGTTAGAATTGTTCATATGCTTCCCTAAATTCATAAATAAATGTTAAATTATCTTTGATTCATTGTCTATTGTAAGTATTGAATTGAATTGGTGATCATGGTCATGGGTAATGGCCTTTGGGTATTGTGTTGGATGATTTAGATATGGATTGAAGTGTATTGGTGGTACGCTGACTTAATTCTCTTTATATTATGTAATTTAGGTCTTGAATTATGTTGTTATTGGTATGGTACACTTATGGTGGCGGTGCTATGTGTTTTACCTATGAATTATGTGGCCTCGTCGGCGTTACTTTATGCACTATGATGAACATGGCCTTGTCAGCATTATTTGATATATTATGATGATTTGTGTAGTTGATTTATGTGAAGTATGATCATATCTATCTACTTGTGAGTAAGGTGAAAGTACGTGTTCTTCTATTGACATTAGGTGATCATGTTAGACTATGACTATGTCCTTTTGTGTGTAGTCTTAGGATTGATCTATGATTCTTCCTACTTGGTTATATAAGTATTATGATGGTTATATTGATGGTTTTATAGTAGTGTATAGGGTGACCTATAGTTGACTTGGTTGTCCCTAGGTGCTCTGGAATTGTATGTTATGTGTATCGTATGGTGAAGTATGTGTGTCTTGTTTTGGTATACTTGTGTTCTTTACTTGATACATGTATAATGTGAATATGAATTCTTGACGTAGTATTCTAAAGCACCTTAGTATTGTATGTGTTATTGACATGTGACCTTGAACATAGCTAAGAAGGTCCTTTATGTGGAACGTTTATCCTATTGTAAGGTTATGATATCCTTGAAGTTGAAAGCCGTAATGGTATCATTCTTGTGTGAATGGTGGACTTAAGGTTGGTTGGCTGGAACGGCATGAAATAATCCTTAGGAAACTCATTGAGCTATCCTCTTAGCCATTGTAGGTATCCTTAATGGACACTCATTGGTAAGGTGAAATATTATTGGGTTATGAACTAGATATGGAACCTCTTCATGTGATCCTTTAATAAAATACTCTATGAGAACAAAGGCTACCACCGAGTGAGTATGGTTTTGGAAGTTGCTCTATATAAGATGACATTAAAGAAAAAAGAAACCTTTCATATTCCTTAACCATGTGCCTACATGGGATGTGTCCTAGTTCTACTATTGGCCCGTTTAACATATCTCCATCGTAGTAGGTTCATGACTCCTTCTACAATGCATAGGTGAAGTACCATACCCCCACCTACACTAAGAAACTTCCCTTAGATTATCTTAGTTAGGGTTCTTACTTTATTTCCATTGTCCATTTTACTTTAGGGAAATTATAGCCTTAACCGACACTAATACCATGGGTTCTAGACATAGAATTTGGTGTTGTAGAGCCTTACACAAAGGGAAGGTGCTCTACTAAGCCAAAGTAGAACATTAACATCATGCTAGCATATTAGGTGAATATAACTTGCTAGATCCTATGGGGCAAGCATAGTTCATGGAACTTGGAGGTATATATGGAAATCCTCTTTATGACTATTGAAGCACTGTAGTTATCCATCCCGTGAGGACAATGTTGAACAGTGTCTTCCCACATTGGGAAGGGGCACCGCTCATCTAAGTTCACTCGGTGCTAAGCTAATTTCCCTTTATGAAAATTCTTTATTATTCCTTACTTTATAAAACATAGGATTAGGAGACTTAACCCCTCATATGCTTAGCTCATAGGACATAGATGAGAGATCATCAACCTAAATCAGGTGAGAAGTCCTTTCACATGGACATAGCATATTTAAAGCACCATCTAGTTTATGGTACTCTAGGGAACACCTTCCAAGAGCCCCTCCATTGACTAGATAATCATACATATATAATGGACGTACTTTTAGGTGTGTGTGTATACATATATGCGAGCAAACCTTTCTCATAAACACCCTTAGTCCACACATGTTCATACTTCTTGTAAGCATGCATAAACATATACTACTTATAAGCATACTCTTTCATTAGACACCATAAACATATAATACTTGTAAGCATGCATAATGTGTACGTGTGTGTACATTGGTCAACATGATCACATAATGGCTAAAAACATCTATTGAGGCATCCACCCTATTCAGACCATAATTCACATTCAATCATAGTCAACACACCATAATTTGGCATAGGAGACACGATAACTTCACATTGCGTCCAAGACTCCTAACATTAGATAATCACACATTCATATATGGGTACATAGGTAAGCGGTAATTAACCATTATAACTCATCAATGGCAGAACCAAAACCAAACCATAACATAGTCATTCACATGTCCATAACCTTAGCAACACAACCTAGATAATAACTAGAATGTAAACTAGGCATGTTACTTTGAATTGGGTGATCACCATCACCACACCTTCATAATACATATATCTTGCCTTCAAGGACATGATCAAATAACATATAGGATGACAAGGAATTAAACACCGCCACCATAAGTGGAACATACCACATAATTCCATCCAAGTACAATTCAACTACCAATTCTATAAAGATGTAGAGGATGGAGGCAATCTTACCAATTCACCAAGGCCTTGATCATCATTGATCAATTCCCATATTTCATCAACAATACATATCTAGGGTAGTAGCTAAAGTACACTAACATAATCGAAATCATGCATCAATCATAACAAGATCAAGATCATATCAAGTACACTACATTATGAATCTATAGAATGTGGAGGAATGTAGGTCATCCTTACTGTAACACTTCAAAAACCTAAGATGTGTTCTAGAGCCTATCATAGGTTTAAAAAGGTTTAGACACTGTTTTAAGTTCTATTTTAATATATATAAGTCATTTAGGAAGTTTAGAAACCAAAATATTAAAGAACGTCTATGACGTCCGGAAAATAATACGATCAGGTACTAGCATGCCTTAGTCTATTAGACTAGATTTTTGAAGTCGGAAATTCATGAAATTTGGTGGAAGGGTGTATAAATTGTGTTAGGATTAATTAATAGTCAAAACGTCCGGGTATAACTCCCCAAGGACCAACCAAGGGCCTTGAGGAGGACCCTTTCGTTTTGGGTCAGAAGCACTGTCTGGGCAGTGTGCACCCACGGGGGGAGTTGACGGGGCGTGTGTTGATCGACGGGGTGTCGATGCCATACGTTGACCAACACTTAGACATTTTGGCTAATGCCGTTTCGACCAGTCTATTAACTTAACAACGGATGTGCAGCACAGAAGGGTGAGTGGTCGTCGATTGACGCACGATCCGTCGATCGTGGAGTCATCTATGATGACATATTTTCACTGCACGTATTCACAAAAGTTAATTAATGAGTTTTATTGGTTAGGAATTTATTAGAGGTTAAGGGGAGTCTAACTAATTTAATTAACTACCTATATAAGGTCCCTAATCTAATTAGACTAATGTAAGCTCTCACAACTCACAAACCCAAAGTTTCTTCCTACTCTCTTCTTTCTCTCTCTAGTTGAAGAAATCCATTGAAGACCAAGCTAGGGGACGGTGTAAGGGATGTAAAGGGACAAATTTCTCCATCAATATTCATCAAATATTAAGATATGTGATTTCTTTCACCTTTGGGACTTCTTTCCCCTAAGGGTCCATTCAAATTGGTTTCAAAAGTTAAGTTTTCCTGTGGGTTTCTTGTAATATCGAAATTGGTCTTCTAAACTGATTGGTTTATGCATTTCTAGATGTTATTGATTAAACTATGATTAATTATTACTATATTACACTATTTTTTGATGGGTTGGTGTAAATTGTAAAAGATGACCCATTCTCCTTTACCCAAGGTTATGATCTTAATATGCATTGTGTAATGTTGGTTAAATTGATTTGGTTATTTGTTTAATTTCTACTAGATGATGTTATTTTATCAATGATGAATCAATTAGGATTAATTATAGTCCTATCATGCAAGTTCTTGAGATGTTGATCTAGGTTATGAAGGATGTTGTGAATTTGACCTAAGTCTTTTATCTTAAGCTATGAACTAGTGATGAATTGTGATATAGTGATTTAATTGGCCTAGTTATCATATTGGTTATTGTTGTGTGATGATATTACTGCCCTATTGGGTTGAGTGAAAGGTTGCTGGTAAGACCTTGATGATGAATCATGAAGGAGACTTGGTAAGTTTTGTGATCGCTATTCTTTACTTCAATTGTTATTACTTGAGATTGAGTGATGATGTTGCATTGAAGTATATCTTTTATTAGGATTGATAGGGTTGGTATGATGTTGAATTTTAATGTCTTGAAAATGGTTATGAGGTTGATTAAGATGTAAATGTTATAAGGATGGCGATGACTACCAATGTGCTTTATAATGAATGATTATGTAAATGTGTTAACCTCACTTATATGAATAGCAATGAAAGGACTTATACTCATTAAAATTCTTATTGAGCTATGATGATGATGATTATACAGGTTTAGACCCTATGACCTATAATAAGTTATGATTCATTAATAAAGACATTAAAGACATTTCAAAAGGGACTCTAGCTTAGCATCGAGAGAATTTTGCATTGAGAGGTGTTGACTTTCCATAGAGGAAGATTCACCCTATAGTTCATTATGAGGTGTTGACTCCCCTCAGAGGTATACTCACCCTATAAGTTCTCATGAGAGGAGGCTCCAATTTCCAAGTTGCATGTAGATAGACCTATCTCTTAGTTCCATAAACGATGTTGCCCCCATAGGAAGAATAGCTACTGGATCCACCTAGAAAGCTATGTTTATGTTAGGTTCTACTTTGGCTGGTAGACAACCTTCCATCGGTGTAAGGCTTTACAACACCGGATTCCACACTTAGCTCTTGTGGTCTATTTTGGTTAAGGTAAGTGTTCCCTAAACTAAAATGAAGTAATGAAGTATAAACCAACTAGGGTGACTTGAGAGGTTTGACTTAGCCTAGGTAGGGGTATGAGACTCTACCTATGCCTTGCACTAGTTTTCCTTGAGGGAAGACTTACAAGGTTGATCTTATGTATGTATATGCTAATGAATGCAAATGATGATAATATGAAGATCTTACATGTAAATGATATTATGTGGTGATGGTTATTATTATGTAACATGTATTTGGTCTCTATTTCTAAAGTATGATGTTATGTATTCTTAAAAGTTATGCTATGTGAAGTTGGATATTAGTTATTGTTATTGTTGGGTTACTTGATTATGTAGGGTTATGGGGCTTTGCTTGGTCATTGCACTTGATGACTTAATGAGGATTCATGAGTGGTTTTTTTGCTTTATTATGATATGATGAACTCTTATGCATGCTTGTGATTTTATTACTTGATGATAGGGTTGTATTAGATTATGGATTCAAGTATGTTGATATGCATGCTACTTGATTTGAGTTAATGAATATGTTTTATTAATTGGTATGGTTCTCTTGAATATGAATAAGACTTTCTAAAGGTAAAATAACATGTTTTAATGGAATGTCCCTTTTTAGCATGATTTGATCTTATATGTACATATGGTCTCATACTTAGTACAAGTGGTGTACTAACCCCATTTCTCTCTTTTCTCCAATATTTCAGGTTTTGGTCGTTGAAGGCTTTTTGAGACGACTTTGAAGAAGACTTGGAATTCCTCAATAATCCAAGTGGGTAGGTCCTCACTTTCCGAGGGCGATGCCAATGTCAAGCTTATGAAGTTGTTTTAGTATTAAGACTCTTATGTTCTTTATCTTTTCATTTCAGTACGGATTGTATAGCCTATATGTAGCTCTTTTTCATTGATGTATGGGCTATGCCCAAATTGTTATAATCTTGTTAGGTGCTTATGAGATGAGACACTCTTTAAAGACTATGATATATCTTATATATACTTATGTGCAATAAAAGTAGAAGACTATGTAATCTTCCTATATGAAGGGTGTATGCATACTCGATACGAATATATTATGTGTATGCAGAGGTCTATGTAAACCTCAATGTAGAAGTAATGAAAAGTTTTAAATTTTTCCGCATTCTTAACCTATAAATGTAATGATGAATGCTAAGAGACTAGTATTAGTCCTCTAAAAGGATGACGACGCCAGTTACGTCTGGGGGGTGCTCCCTTATACGCTCAAACTTACTTCTCAAATAAGAAGTAAAGTGGTCGTATCAAGTAAAGAACCCAACTGATGAGGTTGGGATCGATCCCACAAGGAAAATATTTCAGACTTAACTTTATTCTATTTTTACTATTATTTAGCCAACTATCTTCCGAGAAAACAAAAGACAAAAAGGGGGGGGGGTTTATTTCAAAATTAATGAAAATGATTAACTAAATAAAAATGAACAACTAACAGATTAAGCTTACGGAGTTTAATCAAATTATAAAAGTAACTAGGGCTTAAGTGTTCCCCACAGGTTCCTAACTTGGTAAATCTAACTATAACAATTCTATCCTAATATCTTTAAGGTTCAAGGTTTCACATTAATAACCCTCTTAACATAATTCAAGGTGTCATGTCATACATTCAAGACTAAGATGATTTAGCATCCTAAGTCAAGACATCTAATGTTCACATTCATACATGCATCAAGAAGAGGGACATAAGTGTATGTAAACAAGAGACATCATTACTTCACGTTACCACATATAGCATATCAAACTAGAAGCACATAGGAATAACCATTATCATATTTAGGTCACCCTATAAACTACAATAATATCATCAATATAACCATCATAGACTCATACAGCCAAGTAGGAATGATCATGCATCAACTCTAAGACTACACACTTAAGGACATAGTCATAGTCTAACATGATTACCTAAATAGAATCAATTGAAGAAACACATACTTTCACATCACTTCACATGTAGGTAGATATGATCATACTTCACATAATCAACTACAAAAATCATCATATTACTTCAAGTAGTGCCGACAAGGCCATGATCATCATAATACATAAAATAACGCCAACAAGGCCACATCATTCACTTAACACCACCACCATAAGTGGACCATACCAATAAAAACATAATTCAAGAGCTAAAATTACATAAAATAAAGAGAATAAGGGCAGCGTACCCCCAATCCATTCTCTGCATTTCAATCCATGTCTAAATCATCCAATTCAATATCATAAGGACCTTACCCATGGACATGAACATCAATTCAATACAAAAACTATAATACTCAATGAATCTAAGTCAATGAATTATAATTAACAAATTAAGACAAATTAGATATCAATTGAATAAAATTCTTACATTATTCAATAGCCCATCAAAAACTACACTAGAATTCATGAGCATTAAGACAATATCACTTAATCCATAAATTAGTCAAAAGCTAGGGTTGATAAATTACATGGGTTCATAAGTTAATTGAGTTAAAATAATATAACTAAAAACAATATAATCAATACATAATGTTTCAAAAATTTTAATGCAAGAACCCATGGATAGATCATGAAATTGGACAAGTTCATCTTTGAAAACTTTAGACAACTTCTTTGAATTTGGGATCCTTGATGAATAGAGTTTCAAGGATGAAATGATGATAATCCTCAAATTTGATGAATAATCACCACTGAAATCTCCAATCCAAGATCTTCCTTGAGTTTTGGCTCCAATGGAGTTCTAGAGAATTTCTAGGATATTTGGGGTTTTGATATTGAAGAATGACTTCTTCTAAGTGTTAAAGGCCTATAAACATGTTTAAAATACCCAAAAGACTCTTAGGAACCGCCAAGCTTATGATGTAGATGTGGGGTTAATTTACAACTTCACCCCTAGACTTACAGTGAAGCTGCGCAGGAACACATCCCTCATAGATGGAAGCCATTAACGGCCCGTTTCCCAAGCGACGGACCGTCCTGTATGTCCGTGGTTTGGGACTAAGGCATGTATTTGGCGTATCTTATCCCAGGCCTAAGTTTCCACCCACGACACCCATCGATGGGGCGTCGACTGGCCCACAAGCCGTCTACTGCCTTCGTCGTTTGGGGATGTGTAGGTAGTCTTGGCTTCAAGGAAATGGTCCTTCCTCAAGGACCCTTGGTTGGTCCTTGGGGACTTTCACATGGATGTTTCCAACCAAAAATTGCTTGTATATGAGTATAGGACCTCTCACATGAATTTCATCCAAAAGAACAGATAAAACTCGATGAAACATGCCAAGACACACAAGGTCATTTCAACGAAAACCTTTCCAACGTCATGGACGTTCTTGAACGTTTAACCTCCAAACTTCAAACTTGACACACTGCCTATATACACTATAATAACACATTTAAGGACCTCATAAGCTCGTGAATCACACATAAACAAATATAAACACATATAAGGCACATAGGTGACTTAGTCATCGAACGTCTTAGTCGTCCCTTGACGTTTGACTTCCAATGCACCAAAACTATTAGGCACTGCCTCTATACCACATTATAGACCTATTTAGGACCTTAGAACATCATGAAAACCATGTTAGGCTCTAGTTCACCTAATTCATTTTCGGGATCTTACACTTACACCAAGGGAAGGTGCTCTACTTAGCCAAAGTAGAACATTAACATCATGCTAGCATATTAGGTGAATATAACTTGCTAGATCCTATGGTGAAAGCACAGTTTATGGAACTTTGATGTATATAGGTAAACCCTCTTTATGATTATTGAGGCATTGTAGTTATCCACCTCCTTAGGAAAATGGTGAACGACCCTTCCCACATTGGGAAGGGGCACCCCTCATCTAAGTTCACTCGGTGCTAAGCTAATTTCCCTTTATGAAAAGTCTTTATTATTCCTTACTTTATAAAACATAGGCTTAGGAGAGTTAACCCGTCATATGCTTAGCTCATAGGTCATAGATGAGAGTTCATCAACCTAAATCATGTGAGAAGTCCTTTCACATGGACATAGCATATTTAAAGCACCATCTAGTTTATGGTACTCTAGGGAACACCTTCCAAGAGCCCCTCCATTGACTAGATAATCATAAATACATTGTGGACATACTTTTAGGTGTGTTTGTATACATATATGTTAGCGAACCTTTATCATAAACACCTTTAGTCCACACATGTTCATACTTCACTTCATTAATGCATAAGTGTATAGGTGTAACTATGTAAACAATCCTTTCATATGAACACATTTAGACACAATACATATTCATACTTCGTAATCAAAAATGACATGTTCATATCTTAATCATGCATTCATATTTGTAAACATAGATAACCACCTAGGAGCAATCCTATCAAGGCACACATATTGAATACATAAACAATGTCCCATACCCTTAACCATACTAATACACCTATCAAGTCATCCTAGTTAAGGGGTACATTCATACTTCATGGACATATACTTTACATGAACATTATTAGACATTCGTGTATATGAGGATACTCTTTCATTAGACACCATAAACATGGACTACTTGTAAGCATGCATAATGTGTACGTGTGTGTACATTGGTCAACATGATCACATAATGGCTAAAAACATCATATTGAGGCATGCATCCTATTAAGACAATAATTCAAATTCAATCATACACAACACACCACAATTCTACATAGGAGAAAAGATAACTTCACATTGCATCCAAGACTCCTAACATTAGCTAATCACACATTCATATAGGGGTAAATAAGTAAGGGGTAATTAACCATTATAACTCATCAATGGAAGCACATAAACCAAACCATAACATAGTCATTCACATTCTCATAACCTTATCAACACAACCTAGATCATAACTAAAATGGAAACTAGACAGTTACTTCGAATTGAGTGATGATCATCACCACACCTTTTGTAACATTCCAGAAAAATGTACATGTCTAGTAAAGAGTCTATTAGGTTTAAAGAATGCGTATTGGGGGTACATAGGCATCCGAATGCCCAATATTTAATAATATTGGACATATTAGTAAAAATTGGCTAAGGGTGTTAGCCAATTTTTCTATGTATTAACGAGCTTATTTAAATTGTACCTGCAATGAAGATCCTAAACTAAAACGCTTTATTCCTTAACTCACAATTAGGTCCGAGGCATCCATGTGTCAAGCCTAGGCACCATAGTACATGACCAATTCAAATGATCATGTAGATTAAGCAGTGTCCAAGGACATAGTGAGGATCCTTGGACAAGGAGTGAACTTTCCAAATGCAACCATAAAAGTGCACGGTTGGGAAAAATAGGCAGCATCACATGTGCGAGCACATGTGTAAGTGGCCGAGGGGGACCACACGACCAAGCCAACCGAATTGGTTAGGCGGTTATGGGCAGGCACGCGAACGGGTACAGCCAAGTGGGGCCTGACTTTCTAACTAACTCTAGACTCTAACTAACTTAACCAACTAGCTAAATAACCTAGGACAAATGAAAATGAACCAACTAAGGGACCCGACAACCAAAGACCTAGTAGGGTGATACAAAACTATGTAACTAACTAAGAGACAACCTAGTACTTAACCTAGGATGGTCCAAAGGGGTTAGTTGTGGTCCAAGTGACTTAGGGGTATTTTAATAATTTCCCTAGGTCCGTTAATTAATTAATTTAGCAACTTAATTAATTAATTTAAATCCTTGGTCAAGCCGAGACAAGTCTCACTTACACCTGAGACAACTATATGAAAGATACTCACATAAGAGGGTGTTAGAAAGTGTGAGATGAGTCTCATTAACACCAAGATGATAATGTAAGGTTAAATCCACATTTCATCAAGTAAAGAAAGGGATGACAAGTTATCCATAGAGTAAGTAAACCTCATAACTAGAAACAGGCTTCCACAAAGTTTGAGCAAACCACCGATAGACTAGCAATCAGCTTGTGCAATCACATGTAAGTCTCATGAGATGAAGCTCCACAAAGGTGGATAAGAGTCTCCGAATATCTACTAGTCTTCCAACTATTTTGCCAGCATGAGAACTAGCCAGTGGATTTCACCTAAGAGATCTAGGTAGATTCGGTTTCACTCTGGCCGGTGAAAGCACCCCTTTTCAGTGTGTGGCAGACACTGGATTTCATGTTTAGCTCACATGATCTATGCTGGTTAATGCTCAAAGAAAGTTTATGGTTTCACTTTAGCCGTGAACCACCTCTTTTTGGTGTGGGAAAGACACCGGACTTGGTTTCACTTTAGCCTGTGAACCACCCCTTTTCGGTGTGGGGTAGAAATAGGATTTCATCTTAACTCACATGATCTAGGTTCACTTTGATCGGTGAACCACCTCTTTTTGGTGTGGGGAAGACACTGGATTTCATGTCATCTCACATGATCGTAATGCTAAAGACTTCTTTAAGAAAGTAAGAAAGAAAGAAGATGAGATGTAAGTTCAAACTGAATTAAGAAAGCAAGAGTTTAAGAATGTCAATCATCAATGTTTGATAAGAATGAAGTTTTCAACAAGTAAGGGGCATAGCCAATAATGACTTCTTATATTATGAAAATGATCAAAGCCAAATGAGATTGGCTTATAATGACTTCTTATATCATGCAAATGATCATAGCCAACTAAGATTGGCTTATAATGATTTCTTATATTATGCAAAGAATCAAATAATAGGCATAACCAATAAAGATTAGCTTAATAAGATTTCATGCCCAATTATAGTTAAATCATTTCCTTTGTCCTTTGGATTACTTACTCGATTCATTGTAGGTATGAGACTATAACGAATCATTGAACTCGTAAGTAAAACATAGGATCAAAGGAGATCTTTGAACTAGACAACAAAATGAAAAAAAGACTTAAAAATAATCTAAGTATGAGAAAAGGAGCTCTCGGCCTAGAGGGAGCAAAATTATAATTTTTCGTTTGAGTTGTTCTAAAATTATGTTCATGTTTCCAAGGTCTTTTGTTCATATAGAAAATGAGTTTTGTGCTTTGAATGCATTAAAATACGTCATATTCACACCATGAATTACAAATAATGAATGGAGAAAGTCTAGTGACTTCACTTTCCAGAAATGGCATGTTCTTATAGAAAGAAGTTTCCTTGATCATGCATAGTCCTTATGTGTATGTGTGCACACACCCATACTTAGTACAAGTGTGTACTAATACTATACTATTACTATTTTTATAGGTGCAGGTCAGAGAGAAAGTTGAAGAATCACTGAAGCGGTTTGGATTAGCGATCTCCAGACTTTGGTAGGTCCTCTTGAGTTCGAGGATGCTACATTTATCTTTCTAGCATAGTACTTTAGACATAGCTAGTGGATGTTGTCCCTAGCGTTTCATTTCTGATATTTTATTCAAAGCTTTGTATTAAGGCTGTTTTGGCAATATATTACGATATATATTGATTCTTTCATTTGAATTATTTAATCGATTGTAGATGGTTGTTTAGTTAAGCTCATTAGAATATCAATCTTTGTAGTAATTATATGGAGTCTATGTGTACTTCATTATGCTTTAAAAGTTTTAAATTTTCCGCAAATTTAACTATATGATTGTGATGAAAGGTAAGAAGAGGCTTCTCTGCGACCTCTGAGAGGTTAACTATGCCGGTTGCATTCAGATTCCAGAATCCGGGTGTGACAAACTTGGTATTAGAGCATGAGGTTAAATTACCCAGGAACTAAAGCTCAAAACAACCACGTTGCATAGTTTCTAACTTATGGTTGTGAAGTGCACCACAATCATGACTTAGAGACTTTGTGATGTTAGGAATTTTCCTTTCTTCTGCTCTTTATCGTGTTGTGTAGAGTTTTGACATCTTGTGTCATTCTAGTATCTAACTCCATTCTAGTGTGTGCGTGTAGAACAATGAACACAAGGAGAAACACAGCCAGAAGACTTGAAGAAGAAGAAGCTGGAGGAAACCAAGATGCTCCTCAAAACCCAACTGCTGGAGTTCAAGTGCTTGTCAACTCAGCTGTGTTCACATGGCCCAAACAATCACTACTCAGGCACAAGCCATCACAGCTCAAGCCACTAGAGAGGGTGTTCCCAGAGAGAGCCCACACGCTAGCACCATGGCTAGCAGATTGAGGGATTTCACTAGAATGAATCCTCTAGTCTACCTCTGGTCTAGAACTAATGACGATACCTAGGAGTTTGTGGATGAGGTCTACAAAATTCTCTTTGCCATGTATGGTACAAAATGTGGGTAGATGGCCGAGGCCCAGGAGGAGTCCCTATCACTTGGGACATTCTGAAGACTGCATTCCTTGAGAGGTTCTTTCCCAACGAGAAGAGAGAGGCTAAGGTTGAGGAGTTCATCAACCTATGAAAGGAAGATATGTCAGTCAAGGAATACTCCTTGAAATTTGTTAAGCTCTCGAAATATGCTTCTTCTCTGGTTTCCAATAGTAGGGATGAGATGAGCAGGTTTGTGACTGGTGTGTCGAAGAATCTGGAAGAGGATTGTCGGGCATCCATGTTTTGATGATAACATGGACCTTGGTAGGTTGATTGTACTTGCACAACAGGTGGAGGAGAGTCATCGGAGAAAGGGAGGCCAAGAAGGCACGAAGCCTACGCCCTCGGATCAGAGTGGTTCTAGCTCTGGTACAGGTACATTTGGAGTCTAGAACAGGCGCAAGTTAAAGAAGGGGCACCAACACTCAGGTAATCCTACTCCTTACAGGAACTCTAATGCAAAAGGGGACAAGTCTGGCCCCAAGAAGGGCTATGATAGAAATGCCTAGCGTAACAACAAGCCGTGTGTTAAGTGTGGTTGTTTGCATGGAGGTGCCTGGTAGGTACAAATGCATGCTATGGGTGAGGCAAGAGTGGGAATATGGTCAGGGACTGCCCACATGTGAGGAATCAGGCCAGGAAAGATGCTCAACCTCGGCGTAATTCTAATGTTACAGCCGAGCCTCCCAAGAGGAACATATTTTATGCTCTGAAAGGTAGAGAGGAGCAAGAGAAGTCAGCTGATGTGATCACTGGTACGTTGCATGTCTTTTCTTTTCCTGTGTATGCATTGTTAGATCCAGGATCCACTTTGTCATTTGTCACTCCGTTAGTAGCTAGTAAATTGGACTTGCTTCCTCAGATCTTGAATGAGCCTTTTCTAGTCAATACTCCCATAGGAGAAAACATTAGAGCAGAAAGAGTATATAACGATTTCCCAATTAATGTCCTTGATAGAGTTACTTATGCTGATCTAATAGAATTAACCATGCTTGATTTTGATATAATTTTGGGTATGTATTGGCTTCATAAATACTATGCTACCATAGACTGTCGAAACAGGGTAGTAAGGTTTTAGTTTCTAAATAAGTTAGAGCTAGAATGAGAAGGTCGTGGTTCAAATCCAACAGGCCAAATAGTTTCCAATATTAAAGCCAATAGGATGTTATCTAAGGGGTATTTATGCCACTTAGTCAGAGTCAATGACTTAGATCATGAAGTTCCTTCCATAGACTCTGTGTTCGTAGTGAATGAGTTTCAGGATTTCTTTCCGGATCATTTAGCAGGAATCCCTCCTGAACGCGAAATTGACTTTTGTATTGACTTAGATCCCAACACCAAAGCAATTTCCATTCCTCCATATAGGATGGCACCGAACTCAAAGAGTTGAAGTTGCAGTTAAATATTTTACTTGATAAAGGCTTCATCCAGCCGAGCATATCCACACGTGGTGCTCCAGTATTGTTCATTAAGAAAAAGGATGGAACTCTTAGAATGTGTATCGATTATCGGCAACTCAACAAAGTCACTATAAAGAATAAATAACCTCTTCCCAGAATTGATGATCTATTTGATCAACTCCAAGGTTCAAGTTTCTTTTCAAAAATAGTTCCCCGGTCAGGGTATCATCAACTTAGAGTGAGACAAGAAGACGTTCCTAAGACTGCCTTCCGTACTAGGTATGGTCATTACGAGTTTCTTGTCATGTCATTTAGTCTCACTAACGCACCAACCGCGTTTATGGACCTTATGAAAAGAGTCTTCCGTGAATATCTTTATTATTTTGTCATAGTATTCATAGATGACATCCTCATATACTCTAAGACCATAAAAGATGATGGACAACATTTGAGAAAGACATTGCAAGTACTCTGGGAACACCAACTGTATGCAAAGTTCAGTAAATGTGAATTTTGGCTGAGATCAGTGACCTTCCTTGGTCATGTTGTGACCTACCAGGGTGTTGAGGTTGATGCGAAAAAGGTTGAATTGGTGAAGAATTGGCTGAGACCCGTCAACTCCTATAGATATCCGGAGTTGCTTGTGTCTGGCTAATTATTATCGAAGGTTTGTGGAGGGTGTTTCCAATATTGCATCTCCGTTGACAACCTTAACAAAGAAGAAGGCGAAGTTTGAGTGGTATGAAAAGTGTGAAAAGAATTTCCAAGAGCTCAAAGACCGACTCACTTCAGCCCCAATGCTCACGTTGCCGAGGAGTGGTGAAGGGTATGTGGTGTACTGTGATGCTTCCGAGTAGGTTCGGGATGTGTTCTTATGCAAGATGGCAAGGTGATTGCATATGCATATATAGACAGTTGAAAATTCACGAGAAGAATTACCCTACACATGATCTTGAGTTAGTGACTGTGGTATTTGCGTTGAAACATGAATACATTACTTATATGGTGTACATGTTGCTGGTATTTACTGACCATAAAAGTCTTCAGTCTGTTTTTACAGAGAGAGAATTTAATCTTCGTCATAGAAGATGGCTAGAGTTGCTCAAGGATTATGACATGAGTGTCCACTATAACCCAGGTAAGGCCAACGTAGTGGCCTATGCGTTGAGTCGATTGAGAATGCGCAACGTGTCTCATATTGATGATGAGAAGAAGGAGCTAGTTAAATAAGTACACCAATTGGCTAGGTTGGGTGTACGACTGGTAGATACACCAAGTGCGGGTGTTTTGTTTCATTCCAGTTCTGAATCCTCACTTCTTGTAGATGTTAAAGCTAAGAAATATCTCGGCCAGTACTCATGGATTTGAAAGACTCATTGTTGATTAAGATAAATGAATCATTCTCCAAAAGGGAAGATGGTGTGCTTAGATACCAGAGAAAATTATGTGTTCCCAATGTTGATAATTTGAGGCCTAATATTTTGGCAGAGGCTCATGGTCCAGGTATTCCATTCATCCAGGTGCCACCAAAATGTATCAAGATCTGAAGGAAGATTATTGGTGGGAAGGTATGAAGCGAGACATCTCTAAGTTTGTGGATTCTCAATTGCCTATAGGTTAAGGCCGAACACCTTAATCCTGGAGGTCTCACCCAGTTGATTGAGATTCCAACGTGGAAGTGGGAGGCTATTAATATGGATTTTGTGGTTGGTCTGCCCAAAACCCGAAGACTACATGATTCCATTTGGTTCATAGTTGATAGGATGACTAAGTCTGCTCACTTTATTCCTGTGAAGTCTACTTACAGAACCGAATATTATGCCAAGCTATGTATTGATGAGATCGTGAGATGGCATCGGATAGGGGTGCCCAATTCACTTCTTATTTTTGGAGATCTTTCCAAAAGAGCTTGGGTACACAGGTGAAGCTTAGTACTACTTTTCATCCTCAGACGGATTGACAAGTAGAACGTACCATTCAGACCCTTGAAGACATGTTGAGAGCATGTGTTATTGACTTCAAGGGGAGTTGGGATGATCACTTTCCACTAATTGAGTTCTCTTATAATAATAGGTACCATTCCTGTATTGGGATGGAACCTTTAGAAGCACTATATGGCAGGAGATGTAGGTCTCCAGTTGGGTGGTTTGAGGTAGGAGAGTCTTCCATCCTTGGCCCTGAGATCATACATGAGGCTATAGAAAACGTGAGAACGATCAAGGATAGATTGGCTACTGCTTACAGTCGTCAAAAATCCTATGATGATAACAGAAAGAGGGCTTTCGAATTTGAAGTAGGTGATCAAGTCTACTTGAAGATATCTCACATGAAAGGGGTGATGAGATTTGGTAAGAAAGGGAAGTTGATTCCGAGGTATATAGGTCCTTATGAGATCTTACAAAGAGTAGCGAATGTTGCCTACGAACTAAAGTTACCAAACGTCTTTGCTTCTGTTCATCCAGTGTTTCACGTTTTGATTCTTAAGAAGTGTCTAGGCGATCCAGCATCCATCCTGCCTATTGAGGGTTTAGGAGTCGATGAGATCCTTTCTTATGAAGAGGTTCCAGTTGCAATTTTAGATCGCCAAGTGAAGCATTGAGGAACAAGGAGTTTGCCACCGTAAAGGTGTTATGGAGGAACCACCTTGTTGATGGAGCAACATGGGAGGCCGAGGCCGATATGAGATCCCGTTACCCTCACTTGTTCAGTTCTTGAGGTTAGATATACTCTTCTTACGTCTGATTTTGTTTATGAAACTCAAAATATTAGTGCATTAGTCGGTTTTGGTGTTTTAAGTCCATAACTGTGTATTTTATACTTGCACTATATGAGTTAATATGAGTTCATGCTTGCACTCATGTTGCTGTTTTTGTATAACGTTTACATGATTTTATGTGTTGCATGATTGTGATGTGCATTAAGTTAAAGTAAGATTGAGAAGGAAGTTCCTCATTCTCGGATATGAAGCTTCAGATAAGCTTTGAGTAATATGCTTCATCCAGAGTAAGTGTGAATGAGATACTCACAAAGAATAAAGTTCAAGTATGTTGTTGTGTTTTTCGAAAATACCCTCTCTGATTAAAAATGGTGTGTAGTGTCATTCGGGGACGAATGTTCCTAAGGGGGTATAATGTAACATTCCAGAAAAATGTACATGTCTAGTAAAAAGTCTATTAGGTTTTAAGAATGTGTATTGGGGGTACATAGGCATCCCAATGCCCAATATTTGATAATATTTGGCATATTAAAAAATATTGGCTAAGGGTGTTAGCCAATTTTTCTATGTATTAACGAGCTTATTTAAAATTGTACCTGCAATGAAGACCCTAAACTAAAATGCTTTATTCCTTAACTCACAATTAGGTCCGAGGCATCCATGTGTCAAGCCTAGGCACCATAGTACATGACCAATTTAAATGATCATGTAGATTAAGCAGTGTCCAAGGACATAGTGAGGATCCTTGGATAAGGAGTGAACTTTCCAAATGCAACCATAGAAGTGCACAGTTGGGAAAAATAGGCAGCAACACATCTGTAAGCACATGTGTAACTGGTCGAGGGGGGCCACACGACCAAGCCAACCGAATTCGATTAGGCGGTTAGGGGCAGGCACGCGAACGGGTCCAGCCAAGTAGGGCCTGATTTCCTAACCAACTCTAGACTCTAACTAACTTAACCAACTAGCTAACTAACCTAGGACAAACGAAAATGAACCAACTAAGGGACCCGACAACCTAAGATTAGTCGGGTGACACCAAACCGTGTAACTAACTAAGAGACAACCTAGTACCTAACCTAGGATGGTCCAAAGGGGTTAGTTGTGGTCCTAGTGACTTAGGGTTATTTTAGTAATTTCCCTAGGTCCCTGAATTAATTAATTTAGCAACTTAATTAATTAATTTAAATCCTTGGTTAAGCTAAGACCCTTAGACAATTTTCAGATTTTGCTAAGTCAAATGCTCTCCTACGTCTAGTCAATATAGGAGGGGTGTTTTAGTAATTTGCTAATTAATTTATTTAATTAAGTTAATTAACCTAAGTTGATTTAGTCATTATAAGTTCCTAAGACATAGACTCACGTTAAACCACTAGAAACTCACGACTGAAAACAGTAAGCAAAACATAAGAAAAACAGAAAATACTCTCGAGTTCACTTGGGCGATTTGTAGGATATTCTTCAAGATTTTTTGTGCAAAGTTCAAGGTGATCCTTGTAGATTCAATTCTACAGGAAGGTATGGGTTTTCTCTCCTGGAATTCTTTCTCCAAGAGGCTTTTCAAATGTTTTTAATTCATAAATATCGAAACTAGGGTTGTTCCCAATGATATTGTTGAACTTCCATTTCCCTAGTTATCCTTGTTTTCGATTCTAATAAGTATGTAGATGTAATCTCGAACATGTTGTATGTGGTGCTAACTGATCATTATGTGTAGGTTTGTTTATTTGTTAATTACTAATGAGGCATATAGATTTGATTCGTATGATTTGGATATTAGTTACACGAAATAAAGAATGATAAAATTCTTAATGGTGTTCGAGAATATGAAGTTTACTATAAGTCGGTTATGAGGTTTAGTTACTGTTAAATGTCGACTTGTTTACATTGAGAAGATCACTATAGTACATTCATGAAATTAATTGATTTGGCTAGTGATAGCATAGAAAATTGTTTAAGTAAAGTTTGGTTCATGCCAATAAATTGGCTAACAATGTTTTGCCCAAAAAGTTGAATGGAATTGGTTTACAATGTTATTTACAAAATATGATATAAAATTTGGCTAATGACTAAGTTAAACCAAAATAAGCATGACCAATGTAACTCATTGAATTCATAACCAAGGGTATGCCAATCATTGGGACAAGTCCCAACATACTCTATCAAAATGAACTATGAACATAGTAACTACATTGAACGAAGTTCATAACGTTCATAAAGAATGGTATAAAGCTACCAAATGACATTGAACAAGATAAAGTGAGTAATAACATAACTAAAAGCTTAAGAGTTATGAAAGTGACCAGAATGGGGTGGTAAAGGATGTGAGACAAGTCTCACTTACACCTAAGACAACTATTGGAAAGATACTCACATAAGAGGGTGTTAGAAAGTGTGAGACGAGTCTCATTAACACCAAGATGATAATGTAAGGTTAAATTCACATTTCATTAAGTAAAGAAAGGGATGACAAGTTATCCATAGAATAAGTAAACCTCATAACTAGAAACAATCTTCCACAATGTATGAGTCAACTCTAAAAGTTATGAAGTAAAATAAATTGAGCAAAGCACCGATAGACTAGCAATGAGCTTGTGCAAGCACATGTAAGTATCATAAGATGAAGGTCCACCAAGGTGTATAAGAGTCTCCGAAAATCTCCTAGTCTTCAAACTATGTTTCCAGCATGGGAACTAGCCAGTGGATTCCACCTAAGAGAGCTAGGTAGATTCGGTTTCACTTTGGCCGGTGAAACCACCCCTTTTCAATGTAGGTCAGACACTGGATTTCATGTTTAGCTCACATGATCTATGTAGGTTAATGCTCAAAGAAAGTTTTTGGTTTCACCTTAGCCGTGAACCACCTCTTTTCAGTGTGGGGAAGACACTGGACTTGGTTTCACTTTAGCCGGTGAACCACCCCTTTTCGGTGTGGGGCAGACACTGAATTTCATGCTAACTCACATGATCTAGGTTCACTTTGAACGGTGAACCACCTCTTTTCGGTGAGGGGAATACATTGGATTTCATGTCATTTCACATGATCTTAATGCTAAAGACTTCTTTAAGAAAGAAAGAAAGAAAGAAGAAGAGATGTAAGTTCAAAGTGAACTAAGAAAGCAAGAGTTTAAGAATGTCAATCATCAATGTTTGATAAGAATGAAGTTTTCAACAAGTAAGGGGCATAGCCAATAATGACTTCTTATGACATAAAAATGATCAAAGCCAAATGAGATTGGCTTATAATGACTTCTTATATCATGCAAATGATCATAGCCAAATAAGATTGGCTTATAATGATTTCTTATATTATGCAAAGAATCAAATAATAGGCATAACAAATAAAGATTGGCTTAATAAGATTTCATGCCCAATTGTAGTTAAATCATTTCCTTAGACCTTTGGATTACTTACTCGATTCATTGTAGGTATGGGACTATAACGAATCATTGTTGTAACGTTCCGGAAAAATCATATGTCTAATGAAGAGCCCAGAATGCCCTTAGGATAGCCTATTAGGGGTACATAGGCACCCCAATGCCTAATATTGAGAAATATTGGGCATAGTATAGAAAAATTGGCTAAGAGGTATTAGCCAATTTTCTATATACGAATATGAAATGTACGTTTTGGGTTGCCATACCCAATCCAAGATTCATTAAACAAGAATGTACTTGCAATGAAGACCCTAAGCTAATAAAATATATGTCGTCCAACTCATAAAAGGTATGAGGCATCCAAGTGTCAAGCCTAGATACCATGGCACATGACCAAGTAAAATGATCATGTAGATTAAGTAGTGCCCAAGGACATGGTGAGGGTCCTTGGGACAATAAGTAAGAATTCCCAAATGAGCCATCAAAATAAGTTAGTTAGGAAAGTGCAACCAACCCATGTGCAAGCACATGGGCTAACCGGCCGAGAGGGGGACCACGCAACAGGCAACCACTTTTGGTTAGGCGGTTAGGGACATACGTGCACGGGTCCTGCCGTGTAGGGTCCACTCTTCTAACCAACTCTACATGCTAACTAACATAACGAACTAGCTAGATAACCTAGGATCAATAAAAAATAACCACCAATGGACCCGACAACCTAAGACCTAGTCGGGTGACACCTAACTAACTTAACTAACTTAGGAACAACCTAGTACCTAACCTAGGATGGTCCAAAGTTGTTAGTTGTGGTCCTAATGACTTAGGGGTGTTTTGGTAATTTCCCTAGGTCCCTACATTAATTAAATTAAGGATTTAATTAATTAATTAAAAATGAAAATATTGACCGAAACAAGGGTCAATGCCGATTTCCAGATTTTGGTCGAAGTCAACATCTTGTTATGTTTAGTCAACTTAGGAAGGGCGTTTTGGTAATTTACTAATTACTTGGTTAATTTACTAAAATTGCCCTAGTTGAATAAGTCAAAGTGAGTTCCTAAACCTAAAACTCACGATCAAACAGTCCGAGAAAGACAACGCTAAAAAAAACGAAAGAAAGAGGCAAAAAGTTCATAGACGTTCTAGGCGATTTCAAGGTTTCTCCAAGTTTTCGTTCAAGGTGGTCTTCCTAGATTAAGTTATGCATAAGGTATTGGTTTATCTCCTGGAATTCTTTCTCCAAGAGTACTTTCCATCATCGTAATTCATGAAATCTCGAAAACTAGGGTTGTTTCCAAAGTTCTCATCGAACTTCCTTTTCCCTAGTATCCTTATTACGATTTCAATGTTGAATAGGTTAGAGATCATGTTGTTGGTATGTGGTGCTGGCTGATCTTAATGTGTATGATTTTTTATTAATGAATGTTGAATAAACCTATTAATTGGACTCGTTTAATGCTAAGGTTTTCTTACGTGAGTTAAAGAAAGATGTATTACTAAGATATGTTCGAAAAACGTTAAGTGTGATGTGTGACGTCTTAATGCATATTTGTTGTTAAGGTGACTTTATGAAAGTGTTATACTCATCAAATGTTAATATGATGCTGTCCAAAATGCTTAAAAACGTTAGTCCTAAGGTCATGAAATAAGATTGGCTTGAAAGACATCCTATGAAATCACATCTTGAATGATTTGACTATCTAGTGCCAATAAAGTTGGCTAACACTACTTTGTCAAAACGAATGCATGCTAATGGCTAGGAGCTTATGTAAATGATTAAAAGATTGGATAAAGGTTCATACATATTCAATTTAAATATTAACATACGTAAAATTGGCTTATGCCAATATAAATGATTTGCTAGTATAACATCCCAAATGTTGAGGCCAATACTAAACATATGCCAATATTGTGTAGTTAGAATATAAAATGATATTATAAGCACTTCTAAAGTAATTCAATGAATCCATAAATAAGGGCATTCCATTCATTGGGACAACTCCCAACATGCTCTAAAAGAATGAACTATGAACACATGACACTCATTGAAAGAAGTGCTCATCGTCGATAAACGATGATATGAAGCTACTACACTAAACTAAAGAAGTAACGTGAGTTATAACATAATTAAATGGGTCTAAACTAAATGAGTGACCAGAATGGGGTGTTAAAGAAAGTGAGACAAGTCTTACTTACACCTAAGCTACTATGTTAAAAGAATACTTACAAATGAAGGTGTTAGAACGTGTCAGACTAGTCTCATTAACACCTAAGGATTATATGTAAGGACAATTCACATTTGATCAATGTAAAGTAAGGATTAGATGTAAGGACAATTCATATCTCATCAATGTAAAGTAAGGATGATATGTAAGGACAATTCACATTTCATCAATGTAAAGTAAGGATGTTATGTAAGGACATTCACATTTCATCAATGCAAAGCAAGGATGACAAGTCATCAAAAGAGTAAGTAAATCTCAATCTAGAAGCAAGCTTCCATAATGCTTGAGTAAACTTTAAAAGATACAGAAGATAATGAAAGTGAGCACAGCACCGATAGACTAGTAATGAGCATGTGCTTACACGGGTAAGTCTCATGTGACAAGGCTACCACTGAGGTGGACAAGTAGTCTCATTAAGTCCATAGTCTTCGAACTATGTCTAGCCAACGTAGGAACTAGCCAGTGGTTTCCACCTAAGCGAGCTAGGCATATACGTTTCACCTTGGCAAGTGATTCCACCCCTTTCCGGTGTGGGGCAGACACAGGATTTCATGTTTAGCTCACATGATCTATGTCGGTTAATGCTCACGATATGTTTTTGGTTCACTATAGCCATGAGCCATTCCTTTTCCGTGTAGAGTGAACACTTGAGATGGATTCGCCTTAGCCGGGGATCACCCCTTTCTCTGTGTGGAGAAGACACGGGATTCCATGAGTAGCTCACATGGTCTAGATTCATTTTAACTAGTGAATCACCTTTTTTTGGTGTGGGGCAGACACTGGATTTCATGTTATCTCGCATGATCTTATTCCTAATGATGTCACTATGAAAGTGAAAATGATGATAATGATGGAACGTATGTTCAAAGTGAGCAATGATGAAGAGCTTAAGAATGTCAATTGCCACATGTCACACTCATGAAATTTCAGCAAATAATGGGCAAAGCCAAATAAGATTGGCTTATAATGACTTCTTATATAATGCCAATAAAGGGAAGTAGGAATATCATGGTAATTAAATGAATTATAACTTCCCTAACATGAGAGTAATGAAATAGATGGCATAGCCAATAAAATTGGCTTATGAAATGTTTATGAATACATAGAGTAAAAATTGACTCTCTATAAGGTAGGGAAATCATTTCTTAGTCCTTGGATTACTTACATCGATTCATTGTGGGTATGGGACTACAATGAATCATTGCACTTGTAAGTAAAACATAGGACTAAAGGAATTATTGAACTACACAACAAGAAGAAGAAAAAGGCTAAAAATAAAACTAAGTATGGGAATAGGAGCTCTCGGGTTGGGGGTCATCAAATTTTCAAATCCTCGCCCGAGTGGTTCTAAAATTATGTTGATGATACTAATGACTTGTAATCATATAGAAAATGAGTTGTGTCTTTTGAATTCATTAAGATACATCATATTCGTACCACAATTCACAATTAACGAATTAGGAAAGTCTAATAACTAGACTTTCCAGAAATGGCATGTTGCTTAGGAAGAGCTTTCATTGATCATGCATATCTTTATGTGTATTTGTGCATACACCCATACTTAGTACAAGTGGTGTACTAACCCCCTACTATTTACTATTTTTATAGGTGCAGGTCAGAGGACAGGTTGTTGACACTTGCAGCTGTTTGGACTTCAGCATTCCTCCAAACCATTTGGTAGGTCCTCTTGATTTCGAGGATGCTACAATTTTAGTCTAGCCTTAGTTTTAGACATAGCTAGTGGATGTTTTCCCTAGAGTTTCCTTCGTACTTTCATTTCGAATCTTTGTAATAAGGCCGTGTTTGGCATACAATTTATGATATATTCATCTTCAGTTTTAAATTGATCCTTTATGATAGATGGTTGTTCTCTTATGTTGAGCTTAGTATATGATGTATCTAGTTAATAATTATATAAAGTCTCTGTATACTTCATACATTTAAAATGTTTATTTGCTTCACAAGTGTTATGCCACAATAGACTCTCGAAATAGGGTAGTGAGGTTTCAGTTTCCAAATGAGTTAGAACTGGAATGGGAAGGGCATGGTTCAAGTCCAGTTGACCAAGTTGTTTCAAACTTAGAGGCCAATAAGATGATAGCTAAGGGGTATTTATACCACTTAGTTAGAGTCAATGACTTAATCAAGAAGTCACTTCCATAGATTTTGTGTCAATAGTGAATGAGTTCCCAGATGTCTTCCCAGAGGATTTACCAGGAGTCCCTCCTGAATGTGAGATTGACTTTGGTGTTGATTTCGATCCCAACACCAAGACAATTTATATTCCCCCATATAGGATGGCACCAGCTGAACTCAAAGAGTTGAAGTTGTAGTTAAAAGATCTACTTGATAAGGGCTTCATACAGCAGACCATATCCCTATGGGGTGCTCCAGTGTTGTTCGTAAAGAAAAAGGATGAAACCCTTAGAATGTGCATCGATTATCGGCAACTCAACAAAGTCACTATAAAGAATAAGTACCCTCTTCCCAGAATCAACAATCTGTTTGAGCAACTCCAAGGTTCAAGTTTCTTTTCCAAGACAGACCTTCGGTCAGGCTACCATCAGCTTAGAGTGAGGCGAGAAGACGTCCCTAAGATGTCCTTTCGTACTAGATATGGGCACTACGAGTTTCTGGTCATGTCTTTTTGTCTCACTAACGCACCAGCCGCATTTATGAACCTTATTAATAGGGTCTTCCGTGAGTACCTTGATTCCTTCATCATAGTATTCACAAATGACATTATTATATACTCTAAGTCTAAAGAAGAGCATGCGGTACACTTAATAAAGATATTGCAAGTACTCAGAGAACATCAGCTGTATGCAAAGTTCAGCAAATGTGAATTCTGGTTGAGATCAGTGACCTTTATTGGTCATGTTGTGACCTACCAAGGTGTTGAAGTTGATCCAAAGAAGGTTGAGGAAGTGAAGATTTGGCCGAGACCCCTTACTCATACAGATATTCAGAGCTTTTGGGGTTTAGCCAATTATTATCGCAGGTATATGAAAGGTTTTCCACTATTGTTGCACCATTGACCGCATTTACAAAGCGGAAGGAAAAGTTTGAGTGGTCCGAGAAATGTGAAAAGAGTTTTGAAGAACTCAAGGACCGACTCACTTTGGCCCAAGTGTTGACGTTGCTGATAAGTGGTGAGGGGTACGTGGTATATTGTGATGCTTCCCGAGTAGGTTAGGGATGTGTTCTCATGCAGAATAGTAAGGCGATTGCATACACATCAAGACAATTGAAAATCCATGAAAGAACTACCCTACTCACGATCTTGAACTAGCCGCAGTTCTCTTTGCGTTGAAGATGTGGAGACATTATTTATATGGTGTACATGTTGATGTGTATACTGACCATAAGAGTCTTCAATATGTATTCACACAGAGGGAGTTAAAGCTTCGTCAGAGGAGATGTCTAGAACTTCTCAAGGATTATGATATGAGTGTGCACTATCACCCAGGTAAGGCCAATGTGGTGGCCGATGCATTGAGCAGACTGAGCATGGGCAGCATTTCACATATTGATAATGAGAAGAAGGAGCTCATTAAAGAGGTGCACCAATTGGTAGGATTAGGTGTATGGCTGACAGATGCACCAAGTGGGGGTGTTTAAGTTCACTCAAGTTTTGAATCCTCATTTGTTGTAGATATTAAAGCCAATCAACACCTTGACCCAGTACTCATGGAGTTGAAAGACTCGGTATTGAGTAGGTTGAATGAGTCATTCTCGTTAGGTGGAGATGGCGTACTCATATATCAGAACAGATTATGTCTGCCCAATGTAAATGATTTGAGGTCAAGTATTTTGGCAGAAGCTCATGGTTCCCGATATTCCATCCATGCATGTGCCACCAAAATGTACCAAGACCTTAAAGAGGTCTATTGGTGGGAAGGCATGAAGAGATATATCTCTAAGTTTGTGGAGAAGTGTCTGAATTACCAATAGGTTAAGGCCAAACACCTTAAGCCTGGAGATCTCACTCAGACGTTTGAGATCCCAACGTGGAAGTGGGAGGCTATCAATATGGATTTTGTGATTGGTATGCCAAAGACTAGGAAACTACATGATTCCATTTGGGTTATTATTGACAGAATGAACAATTCTGTTCACTTCATTCCCGTGAAGTCCACCTTCAAGGCCGAAGACTATGCCAAGCTTTATATAGATGAGATAGTGAGATGGCATGGTATTCCTCTATCTATTATTTCGGACAAAGGGTCTCAATTCACTTCTCATTTTTGGAAATCTTTCAATGAAAGTTTGGGTACACAGGTGAAGCTTAGTACTACTTTCCATCCGCAGATAGATGGGCAAGCAGAGCGTACCATCAAAACCCTTGAAGACATGTTGAGAGTGTGTTATTGACTTCAAGGGGAGTTGGGATGATCACTTGCCGCTGATAGAGTTCTCTTACTATAACAGCTACCATTCCAGTATTGGAATGGCACCTTTCGAAGCATTATATGGCCGAAGATGTAGATATTCGATTGGCTGGTTCGAAGTAGGAGAATCGGCCATCCTTGGTCTCGATATTGTGCATGAGGAAGTGGAGAAGGTGAAGATGATTAGGGATATGTTGGCTACTGCTTACAGTCGTCAGAAATCCTATGCAGATAACCGAAAGAGAGCTCTTGAGTTTGAGGTGGGTGATCAAGTCTACCTGAAGATATCACCCATGAAAGGGGTGATGAGGTTTGGTCAGAAAGTCAAGTTGAGTCCGAGGTATATAGGTCCTTATGAGATCTTGCAGCGAGTGGGAAACGTTGCATACGAGATGAAATTACCTCAAGACTTGTCTTGTGTTCATCAAGTGTTTCATGTTTCTATGCTTAGTAAATATCTAGGCCGTCCAGCATCCATCCTGCCTTTTGAGGGGTTAGGAGTTGATGAGAAACTTTCTTATGAAGAGGTTCCACTCGAAATTTTATATCGCCAAGTGAAGCGGCTGAGAAATAGGGAGGTTGCCACCGTGAAGGTCCTATGGCGGAACCATCTTGTTGAGGGATCAACGTGGGAGGCCGAGGCCGATATGAGATCCCGCTACCCTCATTTGTTCAGTTCTAAAGGTTAGATATTCTCTTCCTAACTCTGGTACATGTTTACGAAAACTCTAAGTATAAGTGCTTTAGTCGATTAGGTGTCCACTAATCGTATGTCTTATAATAGCACTATGTGAGTTAAAATTAAGTCATGTTTGCATTTCATGTTGCTGTTTTTGTGTAGCATAGACATGATTTTTGTATTGCATGAGTTGTGATGTGCATTAAAGTTAAGTGTGATTGAGAAGGAAATTCCTCAATCTCAAATATGAAGCTTCAGATAAGCTTGAATGTTATGCATCATCCAAATAAGTGTGAATTAGACATTCACAAAAGAGAAAAGTTTAATCATGATAAAGTAACTTTCGAAAATATCCCTCTTTGTTTATATGATGTGTGAGTGTCATTCGGGGACAAATGATCCTAAGGGGGGGGATAATATAACGTTACGAAAAAATCATATGTCTAATGAAGAGCTCAGCATGCCCTTAGGATAGCCTATTAGGGTACATAGGCACCCCAATGCGCAATATTGAGAAATATTGGGCATTGTATAGAAAAATTGGCAAAGAGGTATTAGCCAATTTTCTATATACGAATATGAAATGTACGTTTTGGGATACCATACCCAATCCAAGATTCATTAAACAAGAATGTACCTGCAATGAAGACCCTAAGCTAATAAAATATATGTCGTCCAACTCACAAAAGGTATGAGGCATCCAAGTGTCAAGCCTAGATACCATGGCACATGACTAATTAAAATGATCATGTAGATTAAGCAGTGCCCAAGGACATGGTGAGGGTCCTTCGGACAATATGTGCGCATTCCTAAATGAGCCATTAAGATAAGTTAGTTAGGAAAGCGCAACAAACCCATGTGCAAGCACATGGTATAACCGACGGAGAGGGGGACCACGCAACAGCCAACCACTTTCGGTTAGTCGGTAAGGGACATGCATGCACGGGTAAGGCCGTGTGGGGTCCACTCTCCTAACAAACTCTACATCCTAACTATCCTAACCAACTAGCTAGATAACCTAGGATAAATCAAAACTAACCAGCCAATGGACCCGACAACCTAAGACCTAGTCGGGTGACACCAAACTAACTTAACTAACTTAGGAACAACCTAGTACCTACCCTAAGATGGTCCAAAGATGTTAGTTGTGGTCCTAGTGACTTAGGGGTGTTTTGGTAATTTCCCTAGGTCCCTAATTAATTAAATTAAGGATTTAATTAATTAATTAAAAGTCAAAATATTGACTAAAACAAGGGCCAATGCCAATTTCCATATTTCGGTCAAAGTGAACATCTTCCATGTTTAGTCAACTTAGGAAGGGCGTTTTGGTAATTTACGAATCAGTTGGTTAATTTACTAAAATAGCCCTAGTTGAATAAGTCAAAGTCATTTCCTGAACCTAAAACTCACGATCAAACACTCATACAAAGATAACGCTAAAACGAACAAAAGAAAAAGGCAGAAAGTTCATAGACGTTCGAGGCAATTTCAAGGTTTCTCCATGTTTTCGTTCAAGGTGGTCTTCGTAGATTAAGTCGTACATAAGGTATGGGTTTATCTCCTGGAATTCTTTCTCCAAGAGTACTTTCCATTATCGTAATTCATGAAATCTTGAAAACTAGGGTTGTTCCCAAAGTTCTCGTCGAACTTCCCTTTCCTAGTATCCTTGTTACGATTTCAATGTTTAATAGGTTAGAGATCATGTTGTTGGTATGTAGTGCTGGCTTATCTTAATGTGTATGGTTTGTGATTAAAGAATGTTGAATAAACCTATTAATTGGACTCGTTTAATGCTAAGGGTTTCTTACGTATGTATTACTAAGATTTGTTCGAAAAATGTTAAGTGTGATGTGTGACGTCTTAATTCATATGTACTGTTAAGGAGACTTTACGAAAGTGTTATACTCATCAAATGTTAATATGATGCTGTCCAAAATTCTTTAAAACGTTAGGCCTAATGTCATGAACTAAGATTGGCTTGAAAGACATCCTATGAAATCACAGCTTGAATGAATTGACTATCTGGTGCCAATAAAGTTGGATAACACTACATTGTCAAAACGAATGCATGCTAATGGCTAGGAGCTTATGTAAATGATTAAAAGATTGGCTAAAGGTTCATACATATTCAATTTAAATATGAACATACGTAAAATTGGATTATGCCAATAAAAATGATTTGCTAGTATAACATCCCAAGTGTTGAGGCCAATACTAATCATATGCCAATCTTGGGTAGTTAGAATATCAAATGATATTATAAGCACTTATAAAGTAATTCAATGAATCCATAACCAAGGGCATGCAATTCATTGGTACAACTTCCAACATGCTCTAAAAGAATGAACTATGAACACATGACACTCATTGAAAGAAGTGCTCATCGTCCATAAATGATGATATGAAGCTACTAAACTAAGGTAAAGAAAGTGAAACAAGTATTACTTACACCTAAGCTACTATGTTAAAGAATACTCACGAATGAAGATGTTAGAACGTGTGAGACTAGTCTCATTAACACCTAAGGATGATATGTAAGGACAATTCACATTTCATCAATGTAAAGTACGGATGAGATGTAAGGACAATTCATATCTCATCAATGTAAAGTAAGGATATATGTAAGGACAATTCACATTTCATCAATGTAAAGTAAGGATGTTATGTAAGGACAATTCACATTTCATCAATGTAAAGTAAGGATGACAAGTCATCAAAAGAGTAAGTAAATCTCAATATAGAAGCAAGCTTCCATAATGCTTGATTCAACTCTAAAAGATAAAGAAGATAATGAAAGTGAGCACAACACCGATAGACTAGTTATGAGAATGTGCTTGCACGTGTAAGTCTTATGCGATGAGGCTACCACCGAGGTGGATAAGTCCCTAGTCTTTGAACTATGTCTAGCCAACATAGGAACTAGCCAGTGGTTTCCACCTAAGAGAGCTAGGCATGTACGGTTTTACATTGGCCGGTGATTCCACCCCTTTCAGGTGTAGGGCAGACACAGGATTTCATGTTTAGCTCACATGATCTATGTTGGTTAATGCTCACGATATGTTCTTGGTTCACTATAGCTGTGAGCCACTCTTTTTCGGTGTGGAGTGAACACTTGAGATGGATTCGCCTTAGCCGGGGATCACCCCTTTCCATGTGTGGGGCATACACGGAATTCCATGGTCTAGATTCATTTTAACCAGTGAATCACCCCTTTTCGGTATGGGGCAAACAGTGGATTTCATGTAAGCTCGCATGATCTTATTCCTAATGATGTTACTATGAAAGTGAGAATGATGATGATGATGGAACGTATGTTCAAAGTGAGCAATGATAAAGAGCTTAAGAATGTCAATTGCCAAATATCACACTCATGAAGTTTCAACAAATAATGGGCAAATCCAATTAAGATTGCCTTATAATGACTTTTTATATGATGCCAATAAAGGGAAGTAGGAATATCATGGTAATTAAATGACTTATAACTTCCCTAACATGAGAGTAATTAAACAGATGGCATAGCCAATAAAATTGGCTTATGAAATGTTTATGAATACATAGAGTAAAGAATGACTCTCTATAAGGTAGGGAAATCATTCCTTAGTCCTTGGATTACTTACATCGATTCATTATGGGTATGGGACTACAATGAATCATTGCAATTGTATGTAAAACATAGGACTAAAGGAATTATTGAACTACACAACAACAAGAAGAAGAAAAAGGCTGAAAATAAAACTAAGTATGGGAATGGGAGCTCTCGGGTTGGGGGTTATCAAATTTTCAAATCCTCGCCCGAGTTGTTCTAAAATTATGTTGATGATACTAATGACTTGTAATCATATAGAAAATGAGTTGTGTGTTTTGAATTCATTAAAATACATCATATTCATACCACAATTCACAACTAACTAATTAGGAAAGTCTAATGACTAGACTTTCCAGAAATGGTATATTGCCTAGGAAGAGCTTTCATTGATCATGAATAGATTTATGTTAATGTGTTCATACACCCATACTTAGTACAAGTGGTGTACTAACCCCCTACTATTTACTACTTTTAAAGGTGCAGGTCAGAGGACAGGTTGACGACACTTGCAGCGGTTTGTACTTCAACTTTCCTCCAAACCATTTGGTAGGTCCTCTTGATTTCTAGGATGCTACTATTTTAGTCTAGCCTTAATTTTAGACATAGCTAGTGGATGTTGTCCCTAGAGTTTCCTTCGTACTTTCATTTTGAAGCTTTGTAATAAGGCCGTGTTTGGTAAACTATTTATGATATATTCATCTTCATTTTCGAATAGATCATTTATGATAGATGGTTGCTCTCTTATGTTGAGCTTAGTATATGATGTATCTAGTTAATAATTATATAAAGTCTCTGTATACTTCATACGTTTAAAATGTTTTAAATTTTCCGCAAATTTAACTAGATGAATGTGATGAATGCAAGATGAGGCTTGTCTGCGACCTCTGAGAGGTCAACGACGCCGGTGGCGATTCGGATTCAAGAATCCGAGTCGTTACAATTGCACTCGTAAGTAAAACATAGGATCAAAGGAGATCTTTGAACTAGACAACACAAAGAAGAAAAGACTGAAAAATAATCTAAGTATGAGAATAGGAGCTCTCAGCCTAGAGGGAGCAAAATTATAATTTTTCATTCGAGTTGTTCTAAAATTATGTTCATGTTTCCAAGGTATTATGTTCATATAGAAAATGAGTTCTGTGCTTTGAAAGAATTAAAATACGTCATATTCACACCATGAATTCCAAATAACGAATGGAGAAAGTCTAGTGCCTTCACTTTCAAGAAATGGCATGTTTTTCTAGGAAGAAGTTTCCTTGATCATGCATAGTACTTATGTGTATGTGTGCATGCACCCATACTTAGTACAAGTGTGTAATAACACTATACTATTACTATTTTTATAGGTGCAAGTCAGAGACAAAGTTGAAGACTCATTGAAGCGGTTTGGGTTAGCGATCTCCAGACTTTGGTAGGTCCTCTTGAGTTCGAGGATGCTACATTTACTTTCTAGCTTAGTACTTCAGACATAGCTACTAGATTTTGTCCATAGCATTTCATTTCAGATACTTCATTCAAAGCTTTGTATTAACGCCGTTTTGGCAAACTATTACGATATATATTGATTCTTTCATTTGAATTGTTTAATGGATTGTAGATTGTTTTTTAGTTAAGCTCATTAAAATATCAATCTATGTAGTAAATATATGGAGTCTATGTTTATTTCATTATGCTTTAAAAATTTTAAATTCTCTGCAAATTTAACTATATGATTGTGATGAAAGGTAAGAAAAGGCTTGTCTGCGACCTCTGAGAGGTTAACGACGCCGGTTGCATTCGAATTCCAGAATTCGGGTGTGACACCTTCATAATACATATAAATTGCCTTCAACTCCATGATCACATCACACATAGGATGACAAGTAAGTAAACACCACCACCATAAGTGGACCATACAACACAATGCCATCCAAGGCCAATTAAACTAACAATTCTATAATGAAGTAGAGCAAGTAGCCAATCTTACAAATTCACCAAGGACTTGATCATCATTGATCAATACCCATATTTCATAAACAATCCATATCTAGGGCAGTAGCTAAAATTACACTAACATAATCGAAATCATGCATCAATCATAACAAGATCAAGATCATATCAAGTACACTACATCATTAATCTATAGAACGTGGAGAAATGTACTTCATCCTACCACACTACCAAACCTTGATCCACATGGATCAAGAATCAACAATTCACCATAAATATGAATTTTAAAATAGTAGCTATAATCAATTTAACATTCTAGGATCATAATTCAATAATCACATAATCGAGATCGCATTGCCCATGATATAGGCTAATTTGAGAATTTGAAGAAACATGGATTCATCATGAAATTGGATTGAAATTCACTTTAAAATCAGTATATAAACATCAATCACTCATAAGCATGCTTTTGAAATAAATTTTAGATAGAACACATGGCTAGATTGGAAGATTGGAGGTTTGATCATGAAATCTCATTGAAAAGTTTTGAAGGAACTCTTTAGATGAGAGGTCATCAAAAGATGAAGGATCACCATACCTTTATTATATGAAGGAAATCCCACGAAATTGTAGGATAAAACCTTGAAAAACATTAAACTCCAACTTCCATGTCTGCCTTCTTCTTCATTGGATTAGAGAGAAGAACTTGGGGTTTTGAAAATAATGGGTTTATGACTTGTTAAAAAGACCTTAAGCTATTTATATTTAATGTATAAACCATTTTATATCATCACCAATGAATAAATTATAGAATGGAATTTATTTCGAAATCAAATCTTGGTCAGCCCACCCAGAGACCACGGCCACCTTCACGGTCCGTGAAGGTGGTTCACAACCCTTATGACGGTCCGTGGTCCGTGGGACAGTGTCTCCATTGCCTTTCAAATTCAAGTGTATAAGGAAGTTCCACAAACAAATTTATGGACCGTGGTCCACTCCACAGGCCGTGAAGTCGTCCGTGAACACTAAGGCAGTAAGCTGCCAACTTGGGACAACTTTTGCCCACAAGTTGGGTCCTCCTCAAGGACCCTTTGGTTGGTCCTTATGGAGTTTTTACCGTACGTTTCCAATCCAAATACACTTATACACATGTCAAGGACCTCACATACAGTTTTTAGCACAAAACAACACACGCAACACATCAAAACATACTACGCTCACTCAAGTACATCCAAGGGCTAACTTTCGAACGTCATGGACGTTCTTTGGCGTTTGACTTCCAAATGACTTAAAATCAATCATACATGCTTAAAAACAACTAATTAAAATATTAACAAGCTTATAAGGCACAGGTGAGGCTCTAGACATCTTAATTTATTTTGGGGGTCTTACAGTGTATGGGCGTTCTCTTCTTGAGTTACTTAAGTAAGTCTTTTGATAATATTGAGGAGGAGAATGTCATATTATATATATGTTATTTTATGAAGTGATATTGATCTTACACTAGATAGTATAAAGGATATCTTAGGTATGTGCAAAGGGATCGTACGGGCGATCGCTTTATAACTCAGTCAAGTGAGCCTTAGAAGTATCTTGGGTAGGAGGATCTCATATTTATGTGTTTTGGATATATTCTAATGCTATATTGTGATATGTGAATTTTAGGTGAAGTCACTGTAAGTTCTCTGTAACCTTATTGTCATGTGCATGTAAATTAAGCATACTTTTTAATGTCTTTTAAATGTGATGTCTGGTGTCTAAATGTGGTTCTTATGCTTATACTATGAAATTTTAGTCAAAAATAGCATATTTCATATAAATGTACGTTTATCATGATTTTATGCATTAAGCCATACTTAGTACATGTGTCTGTACTAATTCCGTACTTTTGTTTATACCCTAAAGGTGTGGTTGGCAGGTGTGAAGTATCTTGGATCGAGATTGGAATGTAGTTATCGTTCAATCAAAGTTGAAGTATGTCCTCACTTGACTCGAGTGCATAATATTATTTAGATTTCTTTTATTCAAGTATTGTAATAGATAATAGATTGTTATATTTCGATTGTATGTGCCGTTTCCCAAGTATTTCTAGTAAGTCTAAGGATGGCATATGTTGAAACATTAGTAACTTCCTATGAATTTAATATAAAAGATTTTTTAAGATATTTCTTGTGAAAAGTTTTAATGCCGCACAACCTTTCATACATACATGTATGCAATGAACGATGTCTAAGGGCCTGTATAAGACCTCCGAGAGGTCAAGTAAGCCATGTTGCACTCTAAGAGTGTCATATATCTAGAGTGTACTCTCGGGATGTGACAAGATTGGTATCAGAGCATAGGTTATGAAAGTAGTCTTCAAAAAGTCTCCTAAAACCACGCCTAGTAGATTCCCGTTCATCGGTGTGATTCGCGACACATCTATGGGTGAGAGGCTATAGGATGATAGATTTTCCCTTATTTCTCTACTCTTGTGTCGTGCTGTAGAGTAAAAAACTTATGAGTTTCTTTCTTAATACTTTTCTTTGTGTTTTTAGGAATACGAATACTAGATGGATGGCCGCTAGAAGGTTGGAAGAGGGAAGGGTGAATGAGGAGATTCCTACTAAAGTTGAACAAGTTTATCAAGTTCTTAAAGGTTCTCAAGGGGCTCAAGGTGCTAGGAATGCTCAAGTCCCTATTGTGGAAGGAGGTAATGATGTTCCGGTGGTTCCCCCGTAAATGACTAATGGGGAGATTAGAGAACCTCTACTTTCTTTAGCCCGATCCATGACTACCCATGTGAATAGAGGTGTGGAGCCTAGGGTGAATGTTTTGGAGAACACTATGACCTCTAGATTGAGAGATTTTGTAAGGATGAATCCTCCTATCTTTCTTGGCTCTAAGGTGGGAGAGGACCCCCAAGAGTTCCTAGATGGTGTTCATAAGGTGTTGAGTGCCATGGGGGTGACTTCTATGGAGAAGGCAGAGTTAGCTTCATACCAATTGAGGGAGTTTTTTCAAGTATGGTACACCAATGGAAATATAATAGGCCATTTGAGTGGGGTTCCATAGAGTGGTAAGAGTTTAAGGAGACTTTCTTAGGAAAGTACTTTCCCCGTGAGAGGAGGGAGGTAAAGGTTGAAGAGTTCAATAATCTCAAGCAAGGCAATATGAGTGTTGAGGAGCATTCCTTAAAGTTCACTATGTTGTCTAGGTATGCTCCATCTTTGGTGTCTAACCCTAGGGATGAGATGAGTAGGTTTGTGACAGGTGTCACCGACCTTGTCAAAGAAGAGTGTCGTACGACCATGCTCCATGGTTACATGAATGTGTCTAGACTTATGGTGTATACTCAATCCATTGAGGAGTCCAAGCTTAGTAGAATTTCTAGAAACTTGAAGAGGAGTGGTTCAAGTGAGCAAACCAACCTAGGTTCAAGAAGAAGGCTCCAATTCAAGATGAACCTAGTGATCCTAAGGTCAAACTTGAGAAGGGTAGTGGTTCCCAAGGTGGTAAGCCTACTTGTGTTACTTGTGGGAAGAAGCACTATGGGAAATGTCTAATGGGTAGCGGGAGTTGATTTTGTTGTGGTAAGGATGGACACAAGGTGAGGGATTTTCCTACTATTGCGGCTAAAGGAAGGGAAGGGAAGGGAAGCAAGTTACTCCAAGTGTTCCGGGTGATGATGTTCCAAAGAAGAATCGCTTTTATGCACTCCAGTCTAGGGGAACAAAACTGGATGATGATGATGATGATGGTAAGTTCTTATATTTCTCTCTTTAGTGTTATGAGTTCCTTCTAAGTGGTGGAGTATGGTCAGTAGTAGAATGGTGATTTGTTGTTTGTTCTCTTCTATTCAACTCAATCTTGAGAGTTAGAAAGTCATAGTAGCATGTAGCATTTGGCATTGTTTTAGGAGTCTTGTTTGAATTTAATTTCATTAGTTCCTTGCATTGTGCCTTTCATGAAGATATGATTATGTTGTAAATTGAGATTATTTTGTTTTGTCTATCATATTGGCATGCTTTTATCATCAATTGTAACGTCCCTCAAAATGAGCTCGATTGAAATAGAGACTAAAACTTGTGTCATGATGTTTTAAAGTTATAAAATGGTTAATAATACTTTTCTTAGGAAGTATATAATGTTTGGAAGTGTTTGGAGGTCAAACATCCAAGAATGTCCTAGACATTTGGAAACTAATCGAAGTTGAACTAGTGTGTCGTAGTGTTCTGTAGTGATGTTTTGGGGGATGCTTTGAAGGTGAAATTCAATACCGAGGGTTCCTAAGCATAGCCTAATATACAAAGGATCGAAAAGTCCAAGAATGACGCCCCAGTGACAAAAAAATGGTCCCCAAAGTGGGGCAAAGTTTTTACCTGTGGCTCTGGTCTGTCACGAACCATTCTGTTCAAGAATTTTCTAAAAATAAAATTTGGAAGTGCCTCCGCGGCGCGCAGTAATGTTCCAGATTTCATTGCGGCATTTTTAAGTCAAATTTGAGTTGGTTAATTTGTCCAATAAATGCAGGGGTGTTTTGGGTAATTTAGGGGTGACTTATGGAAGGTTATTAGAACTTTTTAAACCCATAACCTCACCAATTAAAGCAAAAACCCTCAACTCAAAACAAAACCTCTCCATTCACTCTCTCCAAAACTCCATTGTTGAAGATTTGAAGCTCCAAGGAAGACTATAGGTTTCTCAAGTTTTTCTCCATAAATCTTTTGGTCTTTTCATCACAATTAAGGTATGGTTATTCATCCTTGAATTCTCTTTCTTTAAGAAGTCAATTCCAATGATTTTCGAAGATGATCAAAAATATAAATTGTCCAATTTTGTAGTCTATCCATGGGTTCTGCATAAAAGGTTTTGGATCAATGTTTTAGGATTGAATTTATGTTAATGCATTGTTTTAAAGCTATAATTCCTATGAACCCATGCAAACCATGCACGTCTAGTTTTTACTACTTTATGGGTGAATTGATCATGTCTCAATGCTTAGAAATTCTAGTGTAGTTTTCAATAGGCTATTAAATGATGTAATAATTGTATTGAATGGATGTACAGGATGTATTAGATTGATAAATTAATATTGAATTGACCTTGATTTTTTGAATATTGTGGTTTATGTATTGAATTGATAATCATGGCCATGGGTAAGGGCCTGTTTGGTATTGTATTGGATGATTTAGCTATGGGTTGAAGTGGTGAGAATGGATTGGTGGTTCGCTTCTCTAATTCTCTTTATTTTATGTAATGTAGGTCTTGAATTATTTTGTGATCATTATGGTCTACTTATGGTGGCGGTGTTATGTGTTTTACTTATGAATTATATGGCCTCGTTGGGGTTACTTTATGTATTATAATCATCATGGCCTTTTCAGTAACCACTTGATATATAATGATGATTTTTATATTTGAATTATGTTAAGTATGATCATATCTATCTATTTGTGATTAAGGTGATAGTATGTGTTCTTCTATTTATGTTGTTAGGTGATCGTGGTAGACTATGACTATGTTCTTAGGTGTGTAGTCTTAGAGTTGATGCATGAGTCTTCCTACTTTAATGTAGTGTATTATTATAGATATATTGATGAGTCTATGGTAATATATAGGATGACCTATAGATGATGTTGGTTATGCATATGTTCTTAAATTCTGATATGTTATATGTGAAGATGTGTGTGTTTTGTCTTGGTAGACTTCTGTCCCTTACTTGATACATGTACATTATGAATATGAACATCTTCACTTAGTAGGCTTATGCACCTTTGTCTTGTATGTGTATGGATGAATGTTGAGTGAAAGTCTAGGATCGCCATACCTAAGATGGTGCCCTTCTAAACATGACTAATAAGTGGAATCCTCCATATAGAAATAAGATTAAGAATGAGCTATCTTTATTAGACCATTGAGTGGAAGCCCTAGTATACCCATCTTTGGTAGGTGCATTATGACTATGTAATGACTAAGAGATGGTACCTTTCCATATGTCCCTTTTTATTGAACTTACTGTATGAGAACAAAGGCTAGCACCGACTGAATATGTTATGGTTTGTAGCTCCACTTAAGAAGGATACAAGAGTACAATGTATCTATACTTGAGAATGAGAGTAGAGTGCATAAAAGACCTTGATATTCCTTAACCATGTGCCTACATGGAATGTGTCCTAGTTCTACCCTTGTCAAGTAGAACACCGTCCATCGGAGTAGGTTTATGACTACGGATTCCATGCTTAGCTAGTATGATCTATGTCGGTTATTTCCTATTCACATCATGTTGGATACATGCTAGTGTTGGATAAGTACTATGAAGTTAAGGTAGTGGAATGGGACGCTATCTAGACATTGCACGATTAGGCTTTGAAGATGTTAGTGTATGAGTTCCCTAGGTCTTCTTAAAGACCATTATGTGAATGTCCATAAGTGGTGAATGTTTTCTAAATGACTTAAGGAAGATATTGACTTTAGTAAAGGAATGTTAATGAAAACATACTTATCTAGAGTAGCTTTGAGGATTTCTTAGGTAGGCTTGAAGAGGGTGTACAGGTGGTCTCTTTATGTCTTACTTAGCTGAGTCTTAGAGTAATTCTATATAGGTAGTTTAACAAATAAAGTTAGAATAATCTTATCTTAGGTAGTCTTAAGGATCATTTAGGTGTGCTTAGAGAGGGTGTATGGGCGGTCTCTCTTTTTCTCATTTAAGTGAATCTTAGGATAACCTTTGGTGAGAGGTTGCAAGCTAAAAGCGGTCACCGTGAAGTTGAACTTAGTTCACTGTAAAGTGACATAGTTCACTGTAACATTCTTCAATATTTGATAAAATGCTTATATAATATCTTATAAGTTTCTAAGGTGTTAAATTGTGTTCTTATGCTTATACTACGATATGTTTATCAAAAAGAGCATGTTCCATACAAAAGTCCATTTATCATGATTTTATGCATTATGCCATACTTAGTACAACTGTTTGTACTAATTCCTTGCATTTTGTCTATCTCTAAAGGTGTAGGTGGCATTTTATAGGAGTATCAAAGTGGAAGCTTGGATTAGTGTTCATTCAAGTAAAGAGTTGGTATGTCCTCACTATATTCGAGGAAATCTTGATGTTTGCATTTACTTATTGAAAGTATTGTAATAGACTTAGCTATTTTATATATGATGAAGTATGGACCGTGTCCCAATATATTCATATGTCTAAGATGGCGACTTTGAGACTTAGCCTTTCATTATGTTTTTCTATAAAAGATATTAGTATTATTATTTCGTGTAAAAAGTTTTAAATTTTGTACTACTTTTCATACATGTATGCAACGAATTGTACAAAAGGGCTTGTACAAGACCTCCGAGAGGTCGAGTACGCCGTGTTTCTATTTGAGAATGCCCTAACTTCTAGGGTGTACTCTCGGGTCGTTACATCAATTGCCTAAGAATTACATTTTTGAACAATTTCGCATGTTTCACTTTCATGTTGGCAGTTCACTGTAAGATTTTTGAAATTTTGACTAAATCGTTCTTTGGTTGAAAAATGGTTATAGTGTGTATAGAATTGATGTATATGAGCATGATAGTGAATATAAAAGGAGTTCTTGCTATTTTAAATGAACACTGTGAGTCTTAGTTGCATAATGAGTTGTAGATTAATTTCTATCTTCTTGTTGTGTTTTGAGTCTCTTAAGTATGTGAAAGTGGTGTTCCTCCTAATTTGTGTATGGTGTATGGTGTGGTATGGTTTTGTGATTCTAGTCTTGAGTTACTCATCTCTTGAAAGTGCCTAAAATGAATCAAGTGTCATTCAAAGACGAATGTTGTCCAAGTGTGAGAGATTGTAACACCTCTAAATGACTTAGGTGAAACTAGAGCCTAACGATTGTTCTTAATGTTTTGGAGGTCAAACGTCCAAGAACGTCCATGACGTTCCAATGTTTTTCCTTGAAACGACCTTGTGTGACTTAGTATGTTTCGTCGAGTTTTATGTATTCAATTTGGATGAAATTGATGTGTGAGGTCCTAAACTCGTATACGAACATATTCGGGTTGGAAACGTCCGAGGAAAAATCTACAAGGACCAACCAATGGTCCTTGAGTAAGGACACATCTTATTGGCCAAAACAGCCTTAGGCAGTCCCACCTATGGAGGCAATCGACGCCCAGTGGGATGGTCGACACCCCGTAGGTGGAGGACGTCAATGGGGACATAGGCGTGGGAGCTTGGACTTCCAAAGACCAGCCTCTGGCCCAAACCACGGACTAGCAGGACGGTCCGTTTGTTGTGTGATGGGGCGTAGGTAGGCAGGCATTGTTTGGGTCTGCAACCTGCGCAGACTCACTGTTAAGTGAAGGGGTGAATTGGTAAATTCACCCAACGTCCAAATAAATGTTTGGGTAGTTACCTAAGGGTGTTTTGGGTATTTTAAGTGGGTTAAACCCTAAACACCTAGAAGAATTCATTATTCCAAATCAAAACCCAAAATCTCTATGAAATTGTCTTAAACTCCATTGGAGTCAAAACTCAAGATAGAGCTTGGATTGAAGATTGGTTGGTGATTCTTCATAAATTATTTATCAAATTCTGGTCTAGCATCAATTGAGGTATGGTTCTTAATCCTTGAAACTTTTTTCTTCAAGGAGCCAAACTTCAATGTGATTTCTAAAGTCTTTCAAAGATGAACTTGTCAAATTTTGATATCTATCCATGGGTTCTTGCATAAAACATTTTGAATCATTGTATATTGATTGATTTGATGTTAATTAAATGATTTTAACCTAATTACCGTATGAACCCATGTAATTCATGAACCCTAGTTGTAACAACCCTAAAAATGAATAAGATAAGAAGTGCTTAATCTGACAAGAATGCCTGCGATTAGACCAGGATTCACACAGATTGATGCGCATAGAACCAGACCTCGGAACCCTTGCTACAGCCAAGCCAACTAACTTGGGGAGTTAGTTGAGCTTGGGAAGGTTCGGTCCAACCATGTAGGGCTCTCGAATAAGAAGATTTACTCGAAGGAGTCTTTACGGGACTTAAAAAGAAGAAATCTTAGGTTTGAAGGGTCTAGGGGTAAAATGTTCTTTTTCCTAACTAAGGGTAATATCGTAATTACCCTAAATATATAATTAATTATTTAATTAATAAAGTGGAGGGGCAATGTCGGGGAGAGGGCCGAAATTAAGCCCTTGAAGTGAAGTCTTGCTCCACCCGGGTTCGAACCTTGGTGGGAGCAATGATTTAACGTGATTTGTTTTAATTGGTGAATTAATTTAATAAATTAATAATTAATGGCTGATTTAAGAAAAAGGAAAAATCAGATTTTTATTATTAATTATTATTTATTTATTAATTAAAGTGTTTATGACTAAGTCTCCTAGTTGACTAAGTCTAAACTACTTCACCTCTTTTAACTCTCTCTCTCTCACGCTCATCTCTCTCATGTTTCTCCACTCTTTTCACTAGTTCTCTCTGCCTAAACAACTACAAGAACAGAAAAATTACTAAAGTTCTTCACACTTGAAGAACTCACACGAAAATATAAGAAAACAAGCTAAGTGAACACGTTAGGCAAAGAGAGGGTTTTTCCGTCGAAAGTTTTGTGTTGAAACTTGGATTGAACGTGAGTTTTGGAGAAGATTTGGGCAGCAACTTCAAGGTTTGAATGTTAAAATAGGTATGGGTTTTCTTCTCTCTTGGTCGATTTCCCAAGAGAACCCTTAAGGCTCATATTATTCATTCGAAAACTAGGATTGTTTCCCTTTTGCATGCCCCTGTCACTAGCTCCCAATGAATCGTAGGTTGGGTATGATTGCTGGTAGATTTAGGTGTATGTTATGTTTTCGTGATGAACATGATTATGTTTGTATACTTGAAATCATAGGAAAGACAACCATGTATTTGAAAGTTTGTGCAAGTGTGTGGATGTGCAAAAAATGTTACTGTGAATGTACTGTGAATGAGGTCTCGAGTTAAGGCTTCAAGTTTGATATTGTTTTCGTTGTCATTTTACGTGCATAAACCTATACTGCCAATATAGGGATCTGGCGGGGTTAAATTCCCATGTACACTAGCATGTTTTGGGTCACCTTGGACGTTGATTCAACCTCTTTTTGGTGTGGGGGAGACACTGGATTTCCTGATGCTCACATGATCTATGTCGGTTAAAGTTAAAGTTCCCAATGAATGAATGAGTCCAGCCTCAAATGATGCACATAATGAAATTAATGATACCAAAGGTGTTAGGTTATGATAATCAAGAGGTGAGCTAGACTCAAGTAATGACACTAGGTTATTCTTGATCATTGCGCAGCAAACCCGATGAAAGTCTTAAACTACATTCTAGGTATAGCTGGTGTTCACACTAGCCTATGAACGAAATGAAATGTAGTACGTATGAATGAATGAAGCAGACTCGGCGTTTGCTAATGAAGACTCCCTAGTTGAGGTCCCATATGTTGAGCCCTCATTTTGGAAAGTCTTAATGTCAAGTCCATGATTCCAAGGTCTCATGGCATATGAATGAACGTTATAAAAGATGTTATGTGCTATATGCAATATAATATGTGCTATGTGTAAGATATTATGTGTTGTGTGCAATATAATAAGTGTGATGATGCATGTTACTCTCATGGCATGACTTTCCTAATCCAAATTTGGAAAGCTCAATGACTTTCGCAATCCAAATTTGGAAAGCTCACTGACTTTCCTAATCCAAATTTGGAAAGTTCAATAACTTTCCTAATCCCAATTTGGCAAGTCCACTGACTTGACTTTCCATAATCACGTTGTTAGGAAAGAGCGATCCTTTCTCATGCATGTCATTGGTGTATGCTTGCATATACCCATACTTAGTACAAGTGTGTACTAATCCCATACAACTCTATATTTTTAGGTGCAGGCACAAGTGGACGCTAGAGCGTACAGGTTGACGGTGCAGCTATCCGGACGTGGATCTTTCATTCGGACTTGGTAGACCCTCATACTTTTGAGGATGTGTACCGTTACTATCTAGCTTAGATATAGGCTTTAGCTAGTGGAGCATTTTCCACTAGTGTCTCTTTCCATTTTTATTTCAGACATTGTATTGGTGTCATTTTGGCAATTATACATTTATTACAGTATTGCACTGTTTCTTTCATTTGATTATCCCTATATTAAATGGTTGATTTGTGAACGCCCATGATGTTAAGTTTAAAAATGTTTAGCATGAAATAAGAAAACAAGAAGTTCAAATTTTCTGCTAAAATTAACCTAGATGAACTAAGAATGACGTATGTTGGCTTGTTTGTGACCTCTGAGAGGTCAACGACGCCGGTCTCGTCTAGGGTCTAGATTACGGTCGTGACAAAGTTGGTATCAGATCATTAGGTTAAATTCTGAGAATAATAAGTTCACATCAACCACATTGAGTAGTTTCTAAGTCATGGTAGTGAAGTGCACCACTACCCTTAATTAGAGACTGCATGATGCGTAGGAACAATTTCCCTTCTTCTGATCTTATCGTGCTTTTCCTAATGTCTAAATTCTAGGTGTTATGAGCGTGTCTAACATCAATCTTTGTTGTTTTCAGAGAATGAATACTAAGAGGAACGTTTGTCAGAGGAGAGGAGGAGCAGCTGCTGGGGACAATCAGGTTCCACCCCAGGCTCTAGCTGAAGGAGTGGCTATGCCGATTAACCCAGGTGGGTTGACTGATGCGAAGGTGCGGGCTTCTCTGGACCACATGGCAAAGACTATCACTATGCAGGCCCAGGCTATGATTGCCCAGGTCATCCGGAAGGATGTTCAGAGGGAGAACCCACCGATTCATAGCATGGCTGATAGATTTAGAGATTTCACGAGGATGAATCCTCCTATTTTCACAGGGTGTAAGACTTCAGAGGACCCCAAGGAGTTTGTGGATGAGGTGCATAAGATTTTGGTGGCTATGGGGGCCACAGATATTGAGAAGGCTGAGTTGGCTTCCTATTAGCTCAAGGATGTTACACAGACTTGGTGCAAGATGTGGCAGGATAGCCGAGCTTTGGGCGGAGTTCCGGTCACTTGGGAGCTGTTTAAGACTGCCTTCCTGGAGAGATTCTTTCCCAGGGAGATGAGGGAGGCAAAGGTTGAGAAGTTTATTAACTTTAAGAAGGGATCTATGACAGTCAGGGAGTATTCCCTGAAGTTTGTTAAACTATCCAGGTATGCTATTTTCCTTAGTATCTAACAGCAAGGATGAGATAAGAACTGAAGTTTGTTAAATTATCTAGGTATGCTACTTCCCTTGTATCTAACAGCAGGGATGAGATGAGCAGGTTCCTCACAGGAATCAATGGAGATCTGGAGAAGTAGTGTCGGTTTGCGATGCTCCATAATAATATGGACCTTTCTAGGTTGATGGTTCATCTCCAGCAGGTAGAGGATAGCGGCAAGAAGAGGGGTGTTCGTGATTCTAGGAGGCCTAAGCCTCAAGATCAGGCAGGTCCCAGCCATGGAGGCCACAGAAATAATTTTGGCATCCGTGAGCAGCCTAGGTTCAAGAAGGGGAAGCAGAGTTCTGGGAACTCTAATTCTCAGAGGAGTACAACACCTAGAGGAGGCAAACCTGAGCCCAAGAAGGGATATGGAGGTAAGATGCAGCGTCCCAAAAAGAAATGTGCTAAGTGTGTCCGTGTTCACAGTGGATAGTGCAGAGAGGGCACTAATGCCTTCTTCGGTTATGGTAAGAGTGGGCACATGGTTAGAGACTGCCCACTGAACATAGGTCAGGCTGGAGGTAATGCTCAGCCTAGGCCTAATCCACAGGGTGCAGCAGCAGCCGAGCCTCCTAAGAGGAACAGGTTCTATGCCCTGAAGGGCAAAGAGGAGCAGGAGTAGTCCGCTGATATGGTCACAGGTACTTAGACAACATCAGCTGTACGCCAAATTTAGCAAGTGTGAATTTTGGCTTAGATCAGTGACCTTCCTGGGTCATGTTGTGTCCGCTCAAGGCGTGGAGGTAGATCCCAAGAAGACTGAGGCTGTGAAGAACTAGACAAAGCCTCTTACTCCTACTGACATCCGTAGCTTTCTGGGATTGGCTGGTTACTACCGCAGGTTCGTGGAGGGCTTTTCTTCCATTGCTGCCCCACTAACAGCTTTGACTAAGAAGAAAGCCAAGTTTTAATGGACGGAGACTTGTGAGAAGAGTTTCCAGGATCTCAAGGACAGACTCACTTCAGCCCCAATGCTTACGTTGCCTAAGTGTGGTGAGAATTACACTGTTTACTGTGATGCATCTAGGGTTGGTTTGGGTTGTGTTCTTATGCAGGTTGGTAAGGTGATAGCCTACGCGTCCAGACAGCTCAAGGTTCATGAGAAGAATTATCCCACTCATGACCTGGAGTTAGCAGCTGTGGTGTTTGCCCTGAAGCTGTGGAGGCACTACTTGTATGGAGTGCATGTGGATGTGTTCACAGACCACAAGAGTCTCTAGTACGTGTTCACACACAAGGAGTTGAATCTACGTCAGCGGAGATGGTTGGAGCTGTTGAAGGATTATGACATGAATGTTCACTACCATCCAGGTAACACTAATGTTGTAGCTGATGCTTTGAGCAGGATGAGCATGGGAGGTACAGCCCACGTTGAGGATGAGAAGAAGGAGTTGGCAAAGGATGTACACAGACTGGCCAAACTGGGTGTGCGATTGGTGGACTCTACTAATGGGGGTGTTTCAGTTAATGCTAGTTCTGAATCATCCTCGGTAGATGAAGTCAAGCAGGGTCAGCATCTACATCCTGTGTTGATGGAGCCGAAGGACTCAGTGTTGATAAAGATGAATGAGTCTTTCGCTTTGGGAGGTGATGGCATACTTAGGTATAAGGACATGCTGTGTGTACCAGAAGTGGATGATTTGGGGGCCAGGATTGTTGCAGAGGCCCATGGTTCCAGATATTCCATACATCCAGGTTCAACCAAGATGTATCATGATCTTAAGAAGACTTATTGGTGGGATGGTATGAAGAAGGACATTGCAGAATATGTGGCCAAGTGTCCTAATTGTCAGCAGGTTAAGGCAGAACATCTTAAGCCTGGCGGTCTTACTCAGATTATTGAGGTTCCGACTTGGAAGTGGGAGGCCATTAATATGGACTTCGTGGTTGGTCTTCCGAGGACTAGGAGACAGCATGACTCCATATGGGTTATTGTGGACAGAATGACTAAGTCTGCCCACTTTATCCCTTTGAAGTCTACTTATAGAGCCGAGGATTATGTGAGACTCTACATTGATGAGATTGTGAGATGGCATGGGATTCCTTTGTCTATCATTTCAGATAGAAGAGCTAAGTGTACTTCACATTTTAGGAGATCTTTCCAGAAGAGCTTGGGCACACAGGTAAAGCTTAGTACTGCCTTTCATCCTCAGACTGATGGACAGGCATCGCGCACCATTCAGACATTGGAGGACATGTTGAGAGCGTGTGTGATTGACTTCAGGGGTAGCTGGGATGACCATCTGCCTTTGATAGAGTTCTCGTATCATAATAGCTATCACTCCAGCATTGGGATGGCACCGTTTGAGTCACTGTATGGTAGGAGGTGTAGATCTCCAGTTGGGTGGTTCGAGGTTGGAGAGTCATCCATTTCGGGTCCAGAGATTATTCATGAGGCCTTAGAGAAGGTCAGAGTGATTAGGGACAGGTTGGCTACTGCTTACAGTCGGTAGAAGTCATATGCAAATAACAGAAAACGGCCCTTAGAGTTTGATGTTGTTGACCAGGTCTATCTAAAGATATCACCTATGAAGGGGGTGATGAGGTTTTGCAGGAAGGGGAAATTGAGTCTGAGGTATGTTGGGCCATATGAGATCCTACAGCGTGTGGGTGAGGTGGCCTATGAGTTGGCATTGCCTGCGGAGCTAGCTTCTGTCCATCTAGTCTTTCATGTATCCATGTTAAAGAAGTCCCTAGGTGATCCAGCATTGATTCTACCTGTGGAAGGTTTGGGGGTCGATGAAGACTTGTCCTATGAGGAGGTACATGTTGAGATCTTAGACAGACAGATCAAGCGGCTGAGGAACAAGGATATTGCCACAATAAAGGTATTGAGGAGAAATCATCTTGTCGAGTGTGCTACGTGGGAGGCTGAGGCCGACATGAGATCCCGTTACCCTCATCTTTTCAGCTTTTGAGGTTAGACTTCCTACTCTTAAGTCTAAGTTTCCTTATCTCTCCATATTTTGTTGCTATTACTTGACTGTGCATAGTGATTATGTTATGATCTGACTGGCATTACGCTAGATAGTAGTAGTGTCATTCAGAGACGAATGTTCCTAAGGGGGGGATAATGTAACAACCCTAAAAATGAATAAGATAAGAAGTGCTTAATGTGTCAAGAATGCCTACGATTAGACCAGGGTTCACACGGATTGATACGCGTAGAACCAGACCTCGGAACACTTGCTACAGCTAAGTCAACTAACTTGGGGAGTTAGTTGAGCTTGGAAAGGTTGGGTCCAACCATGTACGGCTCTCGAATAAGAAGATTTACTCGAAGGAGTCTTTACCGGACTTAAAAAGAAAAACTCTTAAGGTTTGAAGGGTCTCGGGGTAAAATGGTCTTTTTACTGGCTAAGGGTAGTATCGTAATTACCCTAAATATGTAATTAATTATTTAACTAATAAAGTGGAGGGGCAATATGGGGAGAGAGCCGAAATTGAGCCCTTGAAGTGAAGTCTTGTTCCACCCGGGTTGGAACCTAGGTGGGAGCAATGATTTAATGTGATTTCTTTTAATTTGTGAATTAATTTAATAAATTAATAATTAATGGCTGATTTAAGAAAAAGGAAAAATCAGATTTGTATTATTGGGTATGATTGCTGGTAGATTTAGGTGTATGTTATGTTTTCGTGATGAACATGATTATGTTTGTATACTTGAAATCGTAGGAAAGACAACCATGTATTCGAAAGTTTGTGCAAGTGTGTGCATGTGCAAAAATGTTACTGTGAATGTACTGTGAATGAGGTCTCGAGTTAAGGCTTCAAGTTTGATATTGTTTTGATTGTCATTTTACGTTGTATAAACCTATGTAAATCATGATGTTCATCAAAATGGAAGTGGGGCTGATTTGAGTATCAATATTTTCGTTAAACGAATCCATGAAACACACCCCAAAAAGTGTTAAATGATCCATGAATTTTCCTAATGTTTTTAAGTGGAAATATTAGTGAAAATAAGCTAAGAAAATGATTAAGTTTCCAGCAAAAATCATAAGTTTAGTTTAGGCTAAAGTATAGAGAAGTAATGTGGAAATTAAATTGATTTTAAAGGGATGAGACAACCAGGATTCAAACCTGTGACCTCACCCGTATGATACCTTAAATTCTCAAGAAAAAGAAAAGGGGGCAGGGGGATTCAAAATGGGGTATATTGGCTAAGAAAGGAGAGTACAAAAAATTAAATAAATAAAATGGGAGGCGTGGGAATCAAACCCACGACCTCCAGGCAGCGAATGAAGTGAAAGAAGAAAATTAAAGAAAGCAAATGTGAGGCGTGGGAATCGAACCCACGACCTCAAGGATGGAAAGGAGAAAGGGCGAACAAAAAAGAAAAATAAAGTGAGGTTGTGGGGGCTTGATCCCACAACCTCACTGCCAAACGCATAGCTAAGTCAATTTTTAAATAAAAATAAAATAAGGAGGCTGTTGGGGTTCGAACCCACAACCTCTCAGTCCCTAGCGAAATAAAGAGTAAATCCCACAACCTCTTGGTCCATGAGAATTGGACAAGAAAATTTTAAATGAAAAATAAAAAGGGGCTGTGGGGGTTCTATCCCACAACCCTTCGTCCAATTAAGAGTAGAATCCAAGGAGAAAAATAAAGAGAGAATGTTGATGTTGGGGCTCGATCTAGGGTCCCAATGTCATGTGGATTAAAAATAAAATCAAGGAAAAATGTAAGTATTGTCTAAGGGATTCGAACATGGGTTCCCTTGCCCGAATTTCCATGTTGATACATAAATTATACGTGAATTAAATGTTCAGGAATAATGCCACCTACATAGATCGAAATCGAGATCTTGCAATACATAAAAGATAAATAAGTCTTGTACTACATAATCTTGGGAAGATATGAGTCACTTAACGAATTATGAATGAAGCCTCATGGCTTGTATGTATAGACCCATAAGTCTAGAATACGTTTAAAAATAAGTGAACCTAAGATGTATGTAATGAAATGAAGTAACCCTACGAGGGTTAAGTACGAGTGTAAAATACAATAAATGGCCAAGTGTATTCGCATACGATGAAATGATTATTATGTAATAAAATGATGAAACCCTAGAAGGGTTAAGTAAGAGTGTGAAACACACAAATGGCCAAGTGCATTGGCATATGATGAAATGAACTTTCACGTAAAAAGAGGGTGAGTAATTATGAAGAGAAATTGTGCTAATGTTAATGAATGTGGTGACAACATGATATGAGGCTAATGTAAAAGATGAGAACAATCTCAAATGAGCCTAAGTAATTGTTACCAAAACGTACTCACCTATGAGAGTGTAAAGTTAATGAAGAGACTAGTCTCTATGAACACTCTAATGAAAGAATTGAGATTAACACACTCAATACTAATGATGAGATGAGAAATCATCTATTGAGGTATGATGTCCTCATACTAGAAGCAAGCTTCCATGACGTATGAGTTGAATGTAATAGATCTTTATACTGAGCACCGATAGACTAGCTATGAGCGGTGATGCCTTCTTTCGGGAAGGGCGGAGGTTCACGTAACTCTCATGAGACCGGGTATGAGTATCGTTATATCTCTTAGTCTTCGAACCTTCACTGCCAATATAGGGATCTGGCGGGGTTAAATTCCCATTTATGCTAGCATGTTTTGGGTCACCTTAGCCGGTGATTCCACCTCTTTTTGCTGTGGGGAAGACACTGGATTTCATGATGCTCACATGATCTATGTCGGTTAAAGTTAAAGTTCCCAATGAATTAATGAGGCCAGCCTCAAATGATACACATAACGAAATGAATGATAATAAAGGTGTTAGGTTATGATAATCAAGAGGTGAGCTAGACTCAAGTAATGACACTAGGTTATTCTTGATCATTGCACAGCAAACCCGATGAAAGTCTTAAACTATATCCTAGGTAAAGCTGGTGTTCACACTAGACTATGAATGAAATGAAATGAAGTACGTGTGAATGAATGAAGCAGACTCTGTGTTTGCTAATGAAGACTCCTTAGTTGAGGTCCCATATGTTGAGCCCTCATTTTGGAAAGTCTTAATGTAAAGTCCATGATTCCAAGGTCTCATGACATATGAATGAACGTTATAAAAGATGTTATGTGCTATATGCAATATGATATGTGCTATGTGTAAGATGCTATGTGTTGTGTGCAATATGATAAGTATGATGATGCATGTTACTCTCATGGCATAACTTTCCTAGTCCAAATTTGGAAAGCTCACTGACTTTCCTAATCCAAAATTGGAAAGATCACTGACTTTCCTAATCCAAATTTGGAAAGTTCAATAACTTTCCTAATCCCAATTTGGCAAGTCCGCTGACTTGACTTTCCATAATCATGTTGTTAGGAAAGAGCTATCCTTTCTCATGCATGTCCTTGGTGTGTGCTTGCATATACCCATACTTAGTACAAGTGTGTACTAATCCCATAAACTCTATATTTTTAGGTGCAGGCACAGGTGGACGCTAGAGCGTACAGGTTGACGTTGCAGCTATACGGACGTGGAGCTTTCATCCGGACTTGGTATTCCCTCATGATTTCGACGATGTCTACCATTACTATCTAGCTTAGATATAGGCTTTAGCTAGTGGAGCATGTTCCACTAGTGTTTCTTTCCGTTTTTATTTTAGACATTGTATTGGTGCCATTTTGGCAATAATACATTTATTACTGTATTGCACTGTTTCTTTCATTTGATTATCTCTATATTAGATGGTTGATGTGTGAACGCCCATGATGTTAAGTTTAAAAATGTTTAGCATGAAATAAGAAAATAAAAAGTTCAAATTTTCCGCTAAAATTAACCTAGATGAAGTAACAATGACGTATGTAGGCTTGTCTGCGACCTCTGAGAGGTCAACGGCACCGGTCTCGTCTGGGGTCTAGATTCCGATCGTGACAGTAGTTTTTGACTATTTTGTGGATGACTTGATTATGTCTTTATGCTAATGAATTCTTATATTGTTTGACTAGGGCTACTCAATTATCCTAGAATCATATTAGAATTGTTAGTATTCTTCCCTAAATTCATAAATCCATGTTAAATTATCTTTGATTCATTGTCTATTGTAATTATTGAATTGAATTGGTGATCACGGCCATGGGTAAGGGACTTTGGGTATTGTGTATGATGATTTAGATATGGATTAAAGTGGATTGGTGCTACACTGCCCTAATTCTCTTTATATTATATAATTTAGGTCTCTAATTATGTTGTGATCTGTATGGTCCTCTTATGGTGGCGGTGCTATGTGCTTTACTTGTGAATTATGTGGCCTCGACGACGTTACTTTATGCACTATGATGAACATGGACTTGTCGGCATTATTTGATATATTATGATAATTTATGTAGTTGATTTATGTGAAGTATGATCATATCTATCTACTTGTGATTATGGTGAAAGTGTGTGTTCTTCTATTGACATTAGGTGATCATGTTAGACTATGACTATGTCCTTTTGTGTGTAGTCTAGTATTGATGTATGATTCTTCCTACTTGGTTATATAAGTCTTATGATGTTTATATTCATAGTTCTGTATTAGTGTACAGGGTAACCTATAGTTGATTTGGTTGTCCATATGTGCCCTAGAATAGTACGTTATGTGTATAGTATGGTGAAGTATGTGTGTCTTGTTTTGGTAGACTTGTGTCCCTTACTTGATACATGTATAATGTGAATATGACTTCTTGACTTAGTATGCTAAAGCTCCTTAGTCTTGTATGTGTTATTGGAATATGACTTTGAACATAGCTAAGAAGGTCTTTTATGTGGAACCTTCATCCTAGATTTAAGGTTATGGTATCTTTGAAGTTGAAAGACATAATGGTATACTTCTTGTGTGAATGGTGGACTTAAGTTGGTTGGCCGGAACGACATGAAATCATCCTTAGGAAAGTCATTGAGCTATCCTCTTAGCCATTGTATGTAGCCTTAGTGGACCCTCTTTGGTAAGGTCAAATGTGATTGGGTTATGGACTAGATATGAAACCACTTCATGTGATTCTTTAATAAAATACTCTTTGGGAACAAAGGCTAGCACCGAGTGAGTATGGTTTGGTAAGTTTCTCTATAGAAGATGACATTACAGAACAAAGAAACCCTTCATATTCCTTAACCATGTGTCTACATGGGATGTGCCCTAGTTCTACCACTGGCCAGTAGAACAAACCTCCATCGGAGTAGGTTCATGACTCCGGATTCCATGAATAGCTAGTATGGTCTATGTTGGTTATTGCATATTCTCGTCATATAAGATACCCACTAGTGTTGGATATGTTCTATGAATTTTAGGTGGTGGTATGGGATGCTATCTAGACATTGCACGATTAGGATTTGAAGATGTTAGTGAGTGACTCCCTAGGTCTTCTCCAAGACCATTACTAGAATGTCCTTATATGTTGAATGTCTCTTAAATGAACTAATGAAGATAATGACTTAAGTTAGAAACCATGTAAATGAATAAGTACTTATCTAGAGTAGTTTAAGGGTTGCCTAGTTAAGGTGTGAAGGGGGCAGAAAGGATGGTCTCTTCACGTCTTACCTAGAGAAGTCTTAAGAATAACTCTAGATAGGAAAATTGGTTGATAAAGTATACATAATCCAATCTTAGGAAGTCTTAAGGATTATTTAGGTAATCTTGGAGAGGGTGTATGAGCGTTGTCTTGTTGAATTACTTAAGTAAGTCATTTGATAACCTTGATGAGGAGAATGTCATATTGTATATATGTTATTGTATGAAGTGAGAATGATCTTACTCTAGATAGTCTAAAGGATCTCTTAGGTGTGTCTGAGGGATTGTATGGGCAGTCGCTTCATAACTTACTCAAGTGAGCCATAGAATCATCTTGGGTATTAGGATATTATATTTATGTGTTTTGGATATATTTTAATGCTATATTGTGATATGTGTATTTTAGGTAAACTTACAGTGAAGTCAATCTAAGCTAACTGAAACCTTACTGTAATGTGCATGTAAATTAAGTATAATTTATAATGTCTTTTAAATGCGATGTTTTGTGTTTAAATGGTGTTCTTATGCTTATACTATGAAGTTTTAATCAAAAAGATCATATTTCTCATAAACTTCCGTTTCTCATTATTTTATGCATTAAGACACACTTAGTACATGTGTTTGTACTAATTCCATGTTTTTGTTTATCTCTAAAGGTTTGGTTAGGAGGTCAGATGTATTTCGGATCAATCTTGGAATCTAGTTATCATTCAAGCAAAGTTGAAGTGTGTTCCACTTTACTCGAGGGCATAATATTCTTTAGATTTCTTTTATTAAAGTATTGTAATAGATATTAGATTTTTATATTTCGATTGTATGGGCCGTTACCCAAGTATTTCTAGTATGTCTAGGGATTACATATGTTGAGAGTTTAGTAATTTCCTATAATTTTAATATGAAAGATGTTTTAGTATATTTCGTGTTAAATGTTTTAATTCCGCATTACTTTTCATACATGTATGCTATGAACGTTGTCTAAGAGCTTGTACAAGACCTCCGAGTGGTCAAGTACACCGTGTTGCACTATGAGAGTCTCATATCTTGTAGAGTGTACTCTCGGGATGTGACAGAACCCATGATCCTTCTCAATTCTCAAATTAGCCTATGATGTGGGCACTATGGTCTTGATTCTATGTTAATTGAATTATGAATCTAGTATGTTGAATTATCTATTGCTTCTGTTTTGTATTCAAATTCATGGTGAATTATTTATTAGTTATCAATGATGATCAAGGCTTGGTGAATCGGTAAGATTTCCCTACAAACTCTACTTTTTTATGGAATTGATAGTGAATTGGCCTTGAATGGCATTATGTGGTATGGTCCACTTATGGTGGCGGTGTTTATATTCTTGTCATTCTATATGTGATGTGATCATGGAATTGATGGCAATTGTGTCTTGAAAATGTTGTTAGGATGATCACACAATGTGAAGTATTATGCCTAGTCTCCAATGCTAGTTCATTATCTAGGTTATGTTGATGATGCTTCGTATATGTTGATGATTATGTTAGGTCTAGGTATGTTATACATGTTTATGGTTGTATACTCTTGTGTAGAACGATCCCTACCTATGAAACCCTATATGAATTTGTTGTCTCAAGTATGATTTGGGGTCGTAGATACAATGATGGAAGGTTCTCATAAACTTCCGTTTCTCATGATTTTATGCATTAATACACACTTAGTACATGTGTTTGTACTAATTCCATGTTTTTGTTTATCTCTAAAGGGTTGGTTAGGAGGTCAGAAGTATTTCGGATCAATCTTGCAATCTAGTTATCATTCAAGCAAAGTTGAAGTGTGTTCCACTTTACTCGAGGGCATAATCTTCTTTAGATTTCTTTAATTAAAGTATTGTAATAGATATTAGATTTTTATATTTCGCTTGTATGGGTAATCAACTGAAAGAAATAGTCCAATAAGAATTAAGTGTATAATTGCCAAAAATGGCACTAATACAAAGTTTGAATATAAACAGGAAAGACACGCTAGTGGAACATGCTCCACTATCTCAACTCTAAAACTAAGCTAGAATATAAAACAGTAGCATCCTCGAAAGCATGAGGACCTACCAACTATGGATGAATGTTGGACGCTCGAATAACTGCAACAATGATCTTGTAGCTCTATCGTCCACCTGTGCCTGCACCTAAAACAGTATAGTTGTATAGGGTTAGTACACACTTGTACTAAGTATGGGTATATGCAAGCACACACCAAGGACATGCATGAGAAAGAATGTCTCTTTCCTAACAACATGATTTTTGGAAGTCAAGTCAGTGGACTTGCCTAATTGGGATTAGGAAAGTCAGTGAGCTTTCCAAATTTGGATTAGGAAATTCATGCCATGAGAGTAACATACATCATCATACTTATGATATTGCACACAACACATAACATCTTACATATAACATATCATAGCACATAACATATAACACATAGCTTCTTTCATATCGTTCATTCATATGCCATGAGACCTTGGAATCATGGACTTGACATTAAGAATTTCCAAAATGAGGGCTCAACATATGGGACCTCAACTAGGGAGTCTTCATTAGCAAACACAGAGTCTGCTCCATTCATTCATACGTACTTTATTTCATTTCGTTCATATGCTAGTGTGAACACCAACTATACCTAGGGTGTAGTTTAAGACTTTCATCGGGTTTGTTGTGCAATGATCAAGAATAACCTAATGCCATTACCTGAGTCTAGCTCACCTCTTGATTATCCTATCCTAACACCTTTGGTATCATTTCATTATGTGCTTCGTTTGAGGCTGGCCTCATTCATTCATTGGAAACTTTAACTTTAATTGACATAGATCATGTGAGCATCATGAAATCCAGTGTCTCCCCCACACCGAAAAGATGTGGAGTCACCGGCCAAGGTGATCCAAAACATACTAGCGTACATGGGAATTTAACCCCGCCAGATCCCTATATTGGCAGTATAGGTTCGAAGACCAAGAGATATAAGAAGACCCATACCCGGCAAGCCGGACAGTCTCATCTCATGAGAGTTACGTGAACCTCTGCCCTTCACGAAAAAAGGCATCACCGCTCATATCTAGTCTATCGGTGCTCAGTATAAAGTTCCATTTCATTAAACTCATACGTCATGGAAGCTGGCTTCTAGTATGAGGACATCATAGATCATTAGATGATTTCTCATTTCATCATTAGTATTAAGTGTGTTAATCTCAATACTTTCATTAGAGTGTTCATAGTGACTGGTCTCTTCATTATCTTACACTCTCATAGGTGAGTACGTTTTGGTAACATTTACTTAGGCTCATTTGACATTGCTCTCATCATTAGCATTAGCCTCATATCATGTTGTCACCACATTCATTGTCATTAGCAAATTTACTCTTCATATTTACTCACCTCATTTTACGTGAATGTTCATTTCATCATATGCCAATATACTTGGTCATTGGTGTGTTTCATACCCTTACTTAACCCTTCCAGGGTTTCATCATTTCATTGTTCATTTCATCATTCCGTACATACATCTTAGGTTCACTTACTTTTAAACATATGCTAGACTTATGAGTCTATACACATAAGCCATGAGGCTTCATTCATAATTCTTTAAGTGAGTCATACATTCCTAAGATTATGTAGTACAAGACTTATGTATCTTGTATATATGCGAAGATCGTGATTCTGATCTAAGTAGGTGGCATTATTCTTGGATATTTTGTTTACGTATGACTTATGTATCAATACGGAAGTTTGGGCAAGGGAACCCAATTTCGAATCACTTGAATATCATTTACATTTTTCATTGATTTTATTTTTAACATTCATAACATTTTAACTCTAAATTAAATCCCAATATTAATATCGTATCATTAATTTTCTACTTAATTTTTCTCTTAAGGTGGCCGAAGGATTGTCGGTTCGAACCCCCACAACCCCTTTTTATTTTTCATTAACATCACTTTGCTCATTTTCGCCCAAATCAAGAGGTTGTGGGATCAAAACCCCACAGCCTCTTTGATTTTTAATATTTAATTCATTGGAATAGGGAGGTTGTGGGTTGGAACCCCCACAACCTCCATATTTTAACTTAAATTCGCTAGAGGCTTGGGAGGTTGTGGGTTCGAACACCCACATCCTCCTAACTTTATTTTTTTATTTAATTTCGGCGAGTGGCAGTGAGGTTGTGGGATCGAACCCCCACAACCATACTTTATTTATTTAGTTAATTTCTCCTTATTCTTTTTCAGCGTTGAGGTCATGGGTCTCACGCCTCACGTTTTCTTTTCTTTATTTTCTCCCCTTTCGCGCTTGCCTGGAGGTCGTGGGTTCGAATCCCACGCCTCCCATTTATTTACTTAATTTATTTTTCTCTTCCTTCTCCTCTAGTATCCAGGTTCGATTCCCCCAAGCCCCATTTTCTTTTTCCCTTCTCGCGAAACCAGTAGCCAAGTTTGATTCCCCCCAATCCCATTTTCTTTTTCCTTTTTCGCGAAATCCAGTAGCCAAGGGTCGATTGCCCCTAGCCGTATTTCCTTTTTCTTTGTCGCAAAACCAGTAGCTAAGTGGTTCGATTCCCCTTAGCCCCTTACCGTTATTTTTTCTTTTTCAGCTTCCTTAACATGTGAGGTCTTGGGTTCAATTCCCATTGACCTCACTTATTTTATTTTCCCTTTAAAAACCCAGATTTTAACCTCATTGTAGAGTGCACAAATCTGGAAATTTATTCATAGTTTTTACCTTCCTTAAATCAACTTATTCATATTGGTTTCGTAGGGCATTTCACCAAACACTTAGTATCTAATTTAGGTGTAGTTTAGGGGTTACATTTAGTAAAACGTTTTCACTCAAAATTTGTAACTTCACACACCATATGAACATCACGTTATACACAACTTTAACACTTGAAATACAAGAAGAAACATGCCTTACACGCCTCCAAATAGTGGCTAAGACTCACTGCCAACGTACACATACACACATTTTCTTCGATTACACATTGGTTATCATTTTCGTGATTTCACGCACATAAACATATTCACATTCAACATAAAACATCACACCTTGCTTAAATCTACCAGCACACAATACCCAACCTACGAAATCATTTGGGAGCTAGTGACAAGTACATGCAATGGGGAACAACCTTAGTTTTGGAGTGAATATTTTGAATCATAAGGGGTCTCTTGGGAAAGGGACCAAGAGAGAAGAAACCCATACCTTTTTGACATTTAATCCACACACGACCTGCTGTCCAAAACCCTCTCCAATCACGTCCAACACCGAAACTTTCACCAATTCGCGATGGAACACCCCTCCCTTTTGCCTAACGTTTTTGGTTAACTTGCTTTCTTAGAATTTTCGTGTTTGTTCTTCAAGTGTGAAGAACTTTTGTTGTTAAACAGTTCTTGAATTTTCTTTTGTTAGGCAGAGCGTGAGAGAATGAGAGTTGAGAGACGTGAAAGAGAGTTGAGTGACGTGAAAGAGATTTATTAGGATTAGGAGTGTAGGTTTGAATTTAGTCAAAGTACGATTTAATTTAATTAATAAAAATCTGATTTATTTAGCTTAGGTGAAATGACCATTAAGCCCTTACAAAAAATCAGATTATAATTGATGATTAAATCATCAATTCTTTGCTTTAAGTAGGGCTCGAACATGAGTGACACCCTTTTTGCGAAATGGGTCACTTCGGGTCGACCCACCCGAATTACTCTTTTAATTTAAATTAATTAATTAATTAATTAATTCCTCAGGGTAATTACAATATTACCCTTGGCCTGGAAAAGACCATTTTACCCTTGGACCCTCAAAACTTAAAATTTCTTCTTTTAACTCCGGTAAAGACTCTTTCGATTAAATCTTCGTTTTCGTGAGCCTCACTTGGTTGGTTCAAACTTTTCCAAGATCAATTAACTCCCCAAGTTAGTTGGCTTGGTCGTAGTAAGAGTTCTGAGGTCTGGTTCTACGGGTATCAATCCGTGTGAACCTTGGTCTAATCGCAAGAATTCTTGACACCTTAAGTATTTATCTTATTCATTTTTAGGGTTGTTACAGTCTAAATGTGTTTATATGAAAGGGTTGCTCATAGATGTACACATATACACTTATGCATGAATGAAGTGAAGCTGAGCGTGTGTGGTCTAAGAGTTTCTATGTGAAAGGTCTTCTCACATACATGTACACACACATGAAATTTATGAATGAACAATGAATGATAATCTAGTAAGGTAGGGTCTCTTGAAAGGTTTTCTCAATTGTACTCTAAACTAGGTTGTGCTTGAATGTGCTATGTCTATTTGAAAGGCTTTCTCACATGACTTAGGTTAATGAATCCTCATCTATAATCTATAAGTATTGCCTATGAGGGGTTTATATCCTAAAGGATATTTTCATAAAGTAATGTTAATAAAGGCTTTTCAATAAATGGAAATTAGCTTAGCACCGAGTGAACTTGAAAATGAGGGGTGCCCTTCCCAAAGGGAAGGCTTGTTCACCATAGTCCTCATGAGGTGGATAACTACAATGACCAATTTACATAAAGAGGGTTTCCATATATACATCCAACTTCCATAAACTATGTTGTCCCATAGGACCTAGCAAGTGGATCTTCCTAATATGCTAGCATGTTTTCATGTCTTACCTTGGCAAGTAAGATACCCTCTTTAGTGTGAGGGGAACACAGTAAAATCCATGTTTAGTACAGAAGGTCTTAATGTCAATTAAGGGTATAGATTCCATAATATAAAATGGACAATGGACGTTAAGAAGGAGACCTAACTAGGATAACCTAAGGGAAGTTTCTTAGGGTAGGTGAGAGTAATGAAATTACCTATGAATTTCACAAGTAGTTTCTTGAAGAGAGCTCTAGGAAGGAGTTATATGTGTTATGTATATGTTTATGTTCCTTTTGCATGACATTGTAGTGTTATCTACATGTTATGATTATATGCATGGTATGAGTCCTATTGTGTCTTTATGATGAAGTCTTATATTATATGCATAATTTTGGTCTCATTGACTATATGATGAAGATTCTACCAAATGTGTATGAAGCTGTACCTACTTGTCATGTTGGTGTGTGAAGTAAGTGATAAGGTCTTATGATGTTTTATGTGAAGTGAAGTTAATAAAGGTTAATGTTGACTATTGTCTTACTATGATGATGTTGAGTCTTGACTTATATGTGGTCTTGTAATGAGTTCTTCTATGTGGTCCATAGAGTATGTTGGGTTAAATGTGAAGTATGTGTTTATTATATGAAATGGTTCTATGAATGTATGTGTTAGGTTAATGAAGGTTGTATGTATGATTACCTTGTGACTTTAAGGTTATGCTTTAGTGTGGATAGTAAAATAGGACATTATTAATACATTGCACCAAGTATCAATGGAGGGTTACTTGGGAGTTAAGGTAAAAGAAGGTTAATTTGAATAAAATGATAAGTGTGCTTTAAATGCAATATATGGATTTATGTCATGTTATGACCAATTTATATGTCTATATGAAGTATGTGAGTTGTATGATGATTATTGTATCAAATTTTATGAAGTGTAACAAAAAGGCAATATGCATTGTTTCAAAGTGAAATGTCCTCTTTAAATTTATGTTTTTGCATGGGGGTTATTCTTAGTGTATTCTTGTACTAAAACCATTCTTCTTCATCTTTTTACACAAAGTGTAGGTGGTGATGTCTGTAGGATGTATCTTAAAGTGAAGGGGCTTGGATATCTTCCCAAGTCCAAAGAAAGGAATCCTTCAGATTCAAGGATGTCATATGTGAAGTTATTCTTAAAGTTATGTAATAGCTTAGTTATCGTTTTATGTTGTAAGGGTCGTATCCCTAATCTACTATAATGATGTTGAGTCTAAGATGGAAAAGAGACTTAGAGTCTAACTATGTGCTTATGCTATTTTTATATTAATGGAAGTTATGTTTCTAGCATATGATGTGCTATGAAAGTTTTAAATTTTCCGCTAAATTTCCTATGAAAATGCGATGAATGATAACTATAGGATTGTATAAGACCTCCGAGAGGACAAGTACGCCATGTTAATTCTACGGGGTGCTCCCTGGTCCTGACAGGAAGAATGTCGTGCATCAATGCTTCATGACAACAGGGATCTTTCTCGGTTGATGGTGCATGCCTAACAACTTGGGGAGAGTCTGCTAAAGAAGAAGAATAGGGATGCGAAGAAATCAAGGACTTATGAAGGAGGGAATTCTAAGTGTAGGCTTCACATTCAAGACAAGCCTAGGTTTAAAAAGAGGTTCTCCAACCAAGTTCCTTCTATGTTCCGCATGGCTCGTAATTACAGGGTGTCTTACCCTAAATCTCAAAAGGGAACAAGTTGTGATTCACCAACTGAGAAACCTACTTGTGGTAAGTGTGGTAAGAAACCTGTAGGTGAATGTCTAGTTGGAAATTGTAATTTCTATTATTGTGGAGAGAGTGGCCATAGGGTGAGAGATTGTCATATGGTATAGGGGCAAGGAAAGGGGAATAATCAAGCTCAAGCAAGAGATCCTAGCTCTAAAGGTCCAAATCGAAATAACTTTTTTTCACTTAGGGGTGAACAAAAGTGTTCTCCCAATATGGTGACCGGTATGTTACAAGTCTTTTCTATAAATGTATATGCTTTACTTTATCCTGGTGCTACTCTATCATTTGTTTCTACCTTGGTACCTAGGAAGTTTGATATACTTCCCGATGTCCCAAATGAACCTTTTTTTGTGTCTACCCCAGTGGGTGATCCCGTAGCTACAAAAAGGGTATATAAGAAATATCCTATAATGTTGTCCAATAGAGTTACTTTTGTTGATTAAGTAGAACTTGACATGTTTGATTTTGATGTCATTTTGGGAATGGATTGGTTGCATGCTTATTTTGCCTCTATAGATTGTAGAACAAGGGTAGTAAAGTTTCAATTTCCAAATGAGCCCATTTTAGAGTTGAAGGAGAGAAATTCTATCCCTAGAGTTCGAATCATTTCATGTCTAAAAGCTTGTAGGATGATTGCCGTGGGTGTCTATGCCATGTGGTGAGGGTCAAGGATCTTTAATCGGAGATTCCTTCTATTGAATCGGTCTCCGTAGTGAGGGAGTTTCTGGAAGCCTTTCTCAATGACTTGCCCAGAATTCCTCCCGAACGGGAAATAGACTTCGGTATTGAATTATTGCCGGATACGAATCCTATTTCAATTCCTCCTTATCGGATTGCTCCGATCCAGTTGAAAGAGTTGAATACTCAACTCAAAAGTTTGCTTGACAAGGGTTTTATACAACCAACAATATCTCCATGAGGTGCTCCGGTATTATTTATGAAAAATAAAGATGTGTCTCTTAGGATATGTATTGATTACCGGAAATTGAACAACGTAACTATAAAGAATAAGAATTGTCTCTCTAGGGTTGATAATTTTTTTGATCATATATGAGGTACGACTTACTTTCGAAAATTGATTTGAGGCCCAAATATTACAAATTTAGAGTGAGAGGTGAAGGAATTCCGAAAATGGCTTTCCAAACTAGGTATGTCATTATAAGTTCCTAGTTGTGTCTTTTGGGTTAACTAATTCCCCAACGGCTTTTATGGACCATATGAATGGAGTGTTCCGAGATTATCTTGACTCATTTGTGATTGTCTTCATTGATGATACTTTTATATACTCCAAGAGTGAGAATGAGCACATGGGTAATTTGAGGGTAATATTTGTTACATACGGGGAGCAACCCCTATATGTAACCAGCGTAGTCGTCCTCGGAGAGGACTTAGACTAGCCTCATTCGTCATCACATATTATAGGCTAAAACATGGATAAATTAAAAAAAAATTATATATATTTAGGCATACATAGACCTCTCACTTACTAATTATATATACATATGGAGTTTACTTAGACTCCTCGCCTAAGAACCTTACATAGGTTTCTACTTTTAAGATACATACACAATATAAAAAGATAGTCTAATAGGAATGTCTCACATTTAAACCATCTAGAATGAGTAGAACATTCGGGCATAGCCCATACTTCATTACAACAAAAGACACATATAGGCTTATACAATAATAGTCTTCAAATGAAAGAGAAGGAAACAAAATGTCTTTAGACTATAACAACATAAAGTAGCTATATAGTGGCATCATCCTCGGAATGGTGAAGACCTAGAAAACTTTGAGAAAGATAATCCAAGTCTTCTTCAGTTGGCCTTCTAGAAGCTCAACGAACGGAACCTACATAATTGTAGAAACATAGAAATATGGGTTAGTACACAACTTGTACTAAGTTGGAAACATGCACAAAAAAACATTTGAAACATGTATGAAAAGGGACCTTTACATTACAAAACGTATTAAGTCATTTGAAAGACATTAATACACATACAAGAGAGCATACACAACATAAGGATCACAACAACATAAATCATGTTCATAATCAAGACAACTCAACATAAAACCACATCAACAAAACAAGTTCAATAGTTCATATCGATATAATCATACCAAACCCTTACCAACAATCCCATCCCAAGCCTACAAGTGCAATGCTTATGTGAAGTCCCATAACACCACAAAATAAGTAAACAAGATAGAAGATCATATGTAATGCTTTGCTTCATAAAAAATATATCATCATAGTCATTACTACATAACGAAACATAGACCAACACATGTTCATTACAAGAGTCAACATCGTATAATAGCATAATCATGTAAAGTCAACATCATATACTTTATAATAACATAGTTCATAAGACTATATCCTAGTAATCCCTTTAGAGTTAACTTGTGCAATGTCTATATAGGGTCCCATACCCTTACCTATACTAAGTAGACCCCTCAAGTCATCCTAATCAATGTCTATATTCACATACCTTTAGTCATTCATTTTACTTTCGGGAACGCTTTGTGAAACCTCTAAAATGACTTAGGTGAAACTAGACCCTAACATGTTTGTAATGAGTGTCTAAGGTCCTAAAGTGGTTTATAATTTTGTAATGTTGAAGTGCCTAATGATTTATGTGAATTTGAAGTCAAACGTCAAGGGACGACCAAGACGTTCGATGACTAGTCACCTATATGCATCATGTGTTGTCATGTGCTTATATATGTGTGTTATAATCTCATGAGGAACTTATATGAGTAGTAATAGTGTTTATATGCAGTATGTAAGGTTTCATGAAGTTTGGAGGTCAAACGTCCAAGAACGTCCATGACGTTAGAAAGGTTTGCCTTGAAATGACCTTATTTGTCTTGACAAGTTTCGTGGAGTTCTATATGTTTGTTTTGGATGAAATTAATGTGAGGGATCATAAACTCGTATAAGATCATATTCGAGTTGGAAACCTCCAGGAAAATATCCCCACTGACCAACCAAGGGTCCTTGAGGAAGGACCCTTCACAAGAGCCAAAAGCTTTCAAACCAGCCCAACCTACGGATGGCAATCGACGACCAGTAGGTCAGTCGACACCCCGTAGGAGGAGGGAGTAGGTTGACACTTAGTCTGGTGGACTTGGCCTTCCAACGTCCAGCCTCTGACCCAAACCACGGATAAGCCGGATGGCAAGGCGTAGGTGAAATATAAATGTCATAGGAAACACTAAGTCTCAATCTCATCAAAGCTTAGACACAAGAGTACTTGGGACACGACCCATACACAATAGAAATATAGTACTACTAAGTCTATTACAATACTTCAATAAGTACAATAAAAGACGTCTATGCACTCGAGTCAAATGAGGACATACTTCAACTTCACTTGAACGATGCTACGATCCAAGTCTTGCTTCCCAAATGCTCCTCACCTACCAACCACTAAAGAGATAGATAAAAGCAAGGAATTAGTACAACCACTTGTACTAAGGATAACATAATGCATAAAAATCATGAAACAGACATTTATAGGAAATATGCATATTTTCATTCAAAAATATCATAATATAATCGTAAGAACAACATTTAACAACTTAGAGACACATAAGATAAAATTTAATCAATTTAGAGCATTTTTAAGGTCACTTTACAGTGAACCAATATACTGTTAACTTCACTGTACAGTGAAGTCCTTTAACTTCACCTTGAACACTTTCTAGCATGTAATTCTCTCACAAAAATCTATCCTAAGACCCACTTAAGCAACACAAAGAGAGATCACCCATACACCCTCTCTAAGCATGCCTAAATGATCCTCAAGACTACTCATAATGAGACTCATACACACTTACAATAAATCAAACATATGAACATATAAGATATGTCATTTTACTGACCAAGGCTATCAAAAGACTTACTTAAGTACTCCTAGAATAGAACTCCCATACACTCTCTTCAAGGTTACCTAAATAAATCTTAAGACTTCCTAAGTTTAGATCATGCCCATAGTATCAACCAACTTCCCTAACTATAGAGTCATTTTCAACACTTCCATTGATAAGACATGAAGAGATCATCCTTTATGCCCCTTTCACACTTAAACTAAAGAATCCTTAAGTCACTCTAGATTAGGTACTCATCCATTTACATGATTTATAGCATAAGCCATTATTTCATTTGTTCATTAAGATGCATTAATCACATAAATAACATTCAAGTAATGGTCTTGGAGAAGACCTAGGGACTCTCACTAACATCTTCAAAGCCTATTGTGCGATGTCTATATAGCGTCCCATACCACCACCTAAACTTTATAGAACTTCTCTAATGCTAATAGGTATCCCACATGATGAGAATAGGCTATAACCGACATACACCATGGTAGCAAAACATGGAATCCGGTGTTCTATCCTACATCGATGAGGTTGTTATACTTGCCAATGGTAGAACTTGGACACATACCATGTAGGCACATGATTAACGAATATGAAGGGCTTCTTTTGTATTCTAGCCTCATTCTTTAACTAGACCTAATTTCCTTGTCATACTCACTCGGTGCTAGCCTTCGTTCTCATAGAGTAATTCACATTAAGGTTCATACAAAGGGGTTCCATATAAAGTTCATAGCCCAATTACATTTTGATATACCGTGGTTTTGCGTTACTTCCAATGCTTTTTCCTTAAGTTTAGTGTGTGTCTAAGGCCTTTTGTAGTAGTTTTAATGTGTTTTTCTTTGTGTTTGCAGGAAAACTGTTCAGAACGAAAATGCCAAAGACTATGCTGAAATCTGCAGAAGTGGTGACCTATTGAAACACCGACGGTCCGTCGACCCAGTGGCGGTCCGTAAGTGATGATCGTCGACTGAAGGTCCAAGCAGCTGAAATCAAATTAGGGAAATCTGACAAAGTGTGGGGCTACGGAAGGAGAGACGGTCCGTTGACCCACTGACTGACCGTCATGGCTAATCGTCGGAGGTAACAGAAAGTAGTCCGAGTACCCGGCTTGAAGAAACCAGTATGTATGGAGGAACGAAGGCCATCGACAGACCGTAGGTCCACTAACGGACCGTGTTGTTGGTCCGTCGATGGTAATAGAAAGTGTAGAAAAGTGGAAGCTGAAAAAAAATTGAAGTATGGACCGACAGAAGTTGTCGACGGTCCGTCGTTCCATCGACGGACTGTCAGTAGGATCGTCGACGGCAGACGCGTTTTGGACAGATTTTCCTTAAATAGAACTCCTTTTATTTTTAGAACTTTATTATTATAAATAGGACTAAAAACCTCATTTTTGGGGTTAGACTCTTTATTGTTTTGGAAACTTGTGTTATTGGAAGTAAAACGTGTTTTTTTTGGAAAATACTTATTCTTTCCGGAATCTTTTCTTACAATTTTTTTCATTAATTCAAGTGATATTTTCTGGGTTTTCTTCAACTTGTTAAAGTATGTATATGATTCCTTGTTTATTAATCATGAATTGTGTAATACTTAGCATGGGTAACTAAATCCACAACTAGGGTTGTGGGAACCATGGGTAATTAACCATTAAAACAAGCTAAATAACAATTCTAGAATAGTTTCTTGCATGTATTGATAATTCTTTCGTTTAGAAGTCTTTTTAACGGTGGACAACGTTAGAACTCGCCGTGTTACTACTTGCCGGACCAAGGAGGTAGATAATAAGAAAAGAATTATCAATGTAGATTTAGTAAACACTATCTAATAGGCTAGTTTCTATTGGTGTGAAGTAGTAACTTAACCATACATTGAATATGATGCTTATATGAGGTAAAAGGTAAGGTTTAGTAAAGTATACACACGTAGCCGGACCAAGGTGCGGAGTGAAATTCCCTAGTTGCCTGACCAAGGAATTAGGGATACATAACTTACATCTTTGCATGCAAGATACTAGGAAAGAGTTGTTATAGCTAGGGTTACTGTGTTATGAACCTATAGGGAACACTTACACCCTAGTTTCTCTCATCACTTGATAAACATCAAATATTTGAACTTGCTACTTGTTTACTTAGACTTAATTAATTACTTTTTGTTACGCAAAATCCCCCCTTTAATTGTTTGTTTTCGGTAAGGACTTGACTAAATAGAAGTAATCGTACATTAAAGTTAAGTCTACACCATTTTCCTCATGGGATCGACCCCAACCTAATATTTGGGTTCTTTACTTTATACGACCGCTTATAATTCTTTAGAGGAGTATAATTTGAGCGTATCAAATTTTTGCGCCAGTGTCGGGGAAAGTTGCTTTTAGATTAAACTTTAAGCACATTACCGAATTTTAGTCAACAATTTCCTCATTTTACTTTTTTTTTTGTTTTTGTATCTCACAGGTCTAGCTTTAGTGTATGCCAAGTACACAGAGTCAAGGAGAACCAATACTTTCACTTGATCCATTTCTGAATCGTACACTCCGCAGAATGAACAATCCATAGAATCCTGCTAATATCGATGATGAGATCAACCCTCAACTTCCTACGCCGGTTGATGCTCATAATCAAGTGATTGTTGATAACCCTGGTGAAGGTAATTCGAGGAGTCAACCTCCTGCCCCACGCCCTCAAGAATACTATAGGGGAAATGTTAACATCACTGACTCCAATGGGCCACTTTTCCTACCTCTTCTACCACATGGTCATACTTTCATGGTAACTAGTAGCTTGATGCAGATGCTCACCGCTAGAGGTCTGTTCTCAGGGCTACTGTCTGAGGATCCACATGCTCACATAGCCAAGCTGAGGTTGGTGTGTAAGAGTTTTGTAGGGAGGCCTGACTTGGACATGGACGTCATCGGGTTAAAAGTGTTCCCTCTCTCACTGACGGGAGAGACTGCTATTTGGTTTACTGAGTTGTCCTACAATTCAATCTATACTTGGGAGCAGTTGAGGGATGTGTTCCTAGTAAGGTACTAGCCGGTTTCTAAAAATCTCAAACACAAAGAAAGGGTGAACAACTTTGTGCCATTGCCTGGGGAGTCAGTAAGCAGTTCTTGGGATAGGTTCACCTCATTCTTGAGAAGTGTCCCAAACCACCGCATTGATGATGAGTCGGTGAAAGAGTACTTCTATCGGGGGCAAGATGATAACAATAAGGCGGTGCTTGATACTATTATGGGTGGTTCCTATGGGGAGTGTACTTATGCAAAGATCGCTGAGAAGTTAGAGAAAATCTCCCGAAATAATAAAGCTTAGAGAATTAAGAAGTCGGATACTGGGAGAAACACCTTTGCAGTGCAAGCTACACACAACCCAGCCACAGATGATATTCGTGAAGAGATGGCTCAAATGAGAACTGAGTTTGGGTTGGTATTGAAACATGTTACTGAGGGTGCAGAGAAAGTGAATGTGGTGAATTATTTGACTAAGACACCACCGCCGGTAGATGAATTTTACTATGAGAAAGATTCATATGCAGTAAATAAGCAGACGGGGGGTTTTTGACCGAACGCCCAAGGCTCCAATCAGCAGAATTGGTGCCAAGGTCAAGGAAATCAAGGTCGAAACTATGGAAATTACAATCGAGAGGGTCACTATGTTCATGAAGGAAACTACAACCACGACAAAAACTTCAATCGGGGTAACTATGAAAACAGAAATGATCAAAGTGGGCCCTATGTTCCACCTCAAAATCAAGACGTTTCTCCTAGGGATGGTGTAGGTAGTATGGCGCGAGTTGAAGACATGTTGTAAAAGATGAGGAGGAGGTTTGACGCAAGTGATGAGCACACCAAGGAGTTGAGAGGTGATTTGGCTAACATTGGGAAAAAAGTGGATGCACATGCAGTCTCAATCAAGCATCTTGAGATGCGAATGGCCCAACTGTCATCTACTGTGAACCCTCGTCAACCGGGTACTCTTCGTAGCAATACAGTCCAAAACCCAAAAAATGATGGACATTGTATGGCAGTCACGACTCGAGGGGGTAAGCAAACCATTCATCCACCTATGTCGTCTGGTGTTGAAGATGAGGTGAGAAGAGAAGATGAGGTAGTAGAATCTAGTTGTAAAAAGATGAGGTAGTAGAATCTAGTTTTAAGGTTGTAGATGAAGCGCTAAAAGAAGCAGAGAAAACCCAAAAGGTGACTCCCATTCTAAGACCATCACCACCATTCCCGCAAAGGTTGGTGAAAAAGACCGAGAATGGTAAATACCGACGATTTATTAATATGTTTAAACAGCTTTCCATCAATGTTCCTTTGATAGAAGCTCATGAACAAATGCCCGTTTTCGCCAAGTTCATGAAATATATGGTCACTAAGAAGAGATCGGTTAGTTTTGAGGATGATGATAGGATGCAACACTGTAGTGCTATTGCTACAAGGTCACTAGTGCGAAAGAAAGAAGATCTGGGTGCTTTCACTATTCCATGTACAATTGGGTTTTTACACTTCGCTAAAGCATTATGTGATCTTGGGGCAAGCATAAATCTCATCCCTCTACCCATTTACAAGAAGTTCGGTTTGGGTGACCCAAAGCCCACTGCGATTCGGTTACTGATGGCCGATCGAACAGTGAAGAGACCTATTGGGATACTACACGATGTGTTAGTGAAGGTGGAGTCATTCATATTTCCGGCTGATATTGTGATTCTTGACTGTGAGGTGGATTTTCAGGTGCCTATTATTCTTGGGAGGCCATTCCTTGCTACCGGTCGCGCCTTGGTTGACATGGAGAAAGGGCATATGAAGTTTTTGTTAAACAATGAAGAAGCGACTTTCAAAATTTATAGGTCCATGAGGCAGAGTGGTGAGCTCCAATCGGTATCTGCGATATCTTACAGGGTTGAGAGTTCGTGATATCTCGACCTCAAATCAATCATTGAAAACTAACTCGCACATAGGAGTTTATCAATTAAATCATCAATCCTAGGGAGAGGATACTTGTTATTTATAGTGAATTTATTGAGTTGAAGGTAATCAATACACATCCTAAGGGACCCATCCTTCTTCTTCACAAACAACACCGGAGCACGCCATGGAGAAATACTAGGACGAATGAAACTTTTGTCTAGCAAGTCTTTAAGTTGAGCCTGCAACTATTTCAATTCTGCCGGAGCCATCCGATAAGGAGGACTTGAAATGGAGTTCGTAGCCGATAATAAGTCAATACCAAAATCAATTTCTCATTCGGGAGGAATTCCGGGAAGATCATTAGGAAATACCTATGGAAATTCCCTCAATACGGGGACTAACTCAATGGGAGGAATTTCCGAGTCTAAATGTGTGACTCTTACAATATGGTATAAACACCCTTTAGAGATCATATTACAAGCCTTTAGGCAAGAAATGATACGACCTCTAGGAATAGAATTTTCCCCCTTCCACTCTAAGACGGGTTATTTAGGAAAATTGAACATAACAACTCTTTTTCTACAATATATGGAAGCAAAACAAGCATGCAACCGATCCATTAAGAAATAACATCAAAATTAACCATATAATGTTCTACTAATTCAACATGAGTAACTCAATTGGGCAACATTATAGGATAATTTCTATATACCCTTTTTGCAATGACAGAACCACCTACCAGGGTACTCACCATAAAATGGTTCATTTAGGATATCGGGCAAAAATCAAACTTTCAACTACCAACGGAGAACCAAAAGACAATGCAGCACCGGGATCAAGTAAATTATAAACATCAATAGAGAAGATTTGTAGCATACCAGTCACCACATTCGGAGATCTCTTTTGTTCACCCCTAGAGCGGAGAGCATAAAAACAATTCTTTCTTGGAGATTCCACAATAGAACCACTTTATTGAGCTTGCCCACATCCCTTGTCTTGCCCCTTCATATTAGGGAAATCCCTAACCTTATGGAAACTTTTGCCACACTCAAAGCAATTATCCGTCCCAACTAGCGATTCACCCATATGCTTCTTGCCACACTTTCCACAAGCAGGCTTCTCGATTGGTGAACTAGTACCTCTTCGCTTTTGAGACTTAATATTAGACACTCTATCATCATGAGACTTGGGGAACTTAGAAGGAACTTGATTGGAGAACCTCTTTTTTAACCTAGGATTGTCGTGAATTTCCAACATTCCTCTTGAAGAACCACTTCATAAGACATGGCCCTCTTGGCCTCTCTATTCTACCTCACTAAATTACACTCTTCCACTTGTTGATCATGCACTAAGAGGCGAGAAATATTCATATTGTCATGAATCATAGCCGAAGGACATTCTTCCACCAAGTCTTCGAAAACTCCCATCAAAAAGTGACTAATCTCATCCCTTGGGTTAGACAACAAGGATGGAGCATACATAGAGAATTTAGTGAACTTCAAGGAGTTGTCACACCCGGATCCTAGATCCCAGATGAGACCAGCGTCGTTAACCTCACAGAGGTCGCAGACAAGCCTCTTCTTAGCTTTCATCATAATCATACAGTTAAATTTAGCGGAAAATTTAAAACTTTACTGAAGTGTACTTAGACTTCATATAACTGCATAAGAGCGATATACTAACAGTTCAAAATAAACAACCATCTATTAACAGATTCAACAATTGAAGCGAAGAATTCATGATAATAGTAATAATTGCCAAACCGGCCTTAATACAAAAGGTTGAACAAATGTTTTGGAAAAAAACGCTAGAGACAACATCCACTTGCTATGTCTAATATACTAAAGCTAGAAGTAAAGTGTAGGCAACCTCGAACTCAAGAGGACCTACCAAAGTCTGGAGGTACTAGTCCAAACAGCTTCGAACAATCTTCAATCTTCTTCAAGAACCTACACCTATAAAAATAGTAATTTTATATAGGTTAGTACACACTTGTACTATGTATGGGTGTATGAACATAAACACAGAAGGACTATGCATGATAAAGGAAAGCTCTTCCTCTAGCAACATGCCATTTCTGGAAAGTGAAGTCACTTCACTTTCCTAATTCGTTGTTTATGAATCAAGCTATGAACATGACATATTTTCATGCATTTAAACCACACAACTCATTTTATATATGAACATAATACCTTTGAATCATGAACATAATTTTGTAACAACTCAAGCAAAAATTATAATTTTTGCTCCGCCTTAGGCCGAGAGCTCCCTCTCCCGGCCTTAGTTTATTTTTCAGTCGTTTCTTCTTTCTATTGTGTAGTTCAATGATCTCCTTTGATCCTATGTTTTACTTATAAGTGTAAACATTCATTGTAGTCTCATACCTACAATGAATCAAGTAAGTAATCCAAAAGACTAAGGAAATGATTTGACTACCCTACTTATAAGTTATTCTTTCCATTCTTGTTAAATTAGGCATGAAGTCTTTATAAGCCAATCTTTATTGGCTATGCCCATTCTTTGGTTGTTCTTTCCATTATTGTTAAATTGGGCATGAAGTCTTTATAAGCCAATCATTATTGGTTATGCCCATTCTTTGATCATTTGCATAATATAAAGATCCGGGGCATATATTCATACTCCAATATTGGAATAAGCCAATAGCTGTTAAAACTTCATTCTTATCAAACACTGATTATTTGATATACTAATGCTTTTACTTACTTAGTTCACTTTAAACTTACTTTTCCTCTTCTTTGATCTCATGTTCACTTTGAACATGCTAGGTTGACTTAGGATATTCTTTTAAGACTTCCATTGGGATCTTTATGTGCAAGGACTAAGAATGACTTACATCATTACTTAGTCTAACCTCACCCTTTTGTCATTCTATCCGAACACCCCTCATGTTCCTAGTTCCTCCCCACACCGAAAAGAGGTGGTTCACCGGTCAAAGTAAAACCGATAATCCCTAGCTTTCTTCGGTGGATCCACTAGCTAGGAACCAATGCTGGCGACATTGTTCAAAGACTAGGAGACGTTGGAGCCCCTTATCCACCTTGGTGGTAGTCTCATCTTATGAGTCTTACATGTGCTTGCACAAGCTCGTTGCTAGTCTATAGGTGCTTAGCTCAGATTTATTATACTTTACAACTTTTAGAGTTGACTCATACATTGTGAAAGCTTGCTTCTAGTATGAGGTATACTTAGAACAATGGATGACTTGTCATCCCTTTATGTACTTGTGAATGTTAACTTAAATCTTATATTATCATCATAGTGTGAGTGAGACTTGTGTCACGATTTCTAACACCCTCTTATGTGAGTATCTTTTACATGATCGTTTAAATGTAAGTGAGACTTGTCTCACTTTCTTTAACACCCTATATTAGGGCAATTTCATCACTCATAAGCTTTTAGTTATTTCATTACTCACCTTATCTTGTTCAACGTTAATTGATAGTCTTGTACCATTCTTTATGAAAGTTATAAGGATTTATTCTATGTGCTACTATATTCACAATGTTCATTTAGATTGGGTAAGTTGGACTTGTCCCAATCATTGGAATACCCTGGGTTATGAGTTCATATAGTTACATCTTGTCAAATCTTATTCTTTTAACATGTATTTGGCCTTACAAGAAACATCATAATTTACATTGGCCATATAAGATTGGTATGATTTGGTCATTGGCCAATTCTAATAATATTTTGGACATAATATTGCTAGCCAATTTATTGGCACAAATCAAACTTTCATGAAAATCTTGTCATCATATTATCACTAGCCAAGTCAATTAACTTCATGTATATACTATAGTAATCTCATCATGTTAAACAAGCCAATTTTTAACCTTTGATTAGCCTATAAGAATAATTCCATCTTCTGGAACACAATTAGGCATTACAACATTTATTATCTCATGTATATAATTCCCTAATCATACGGATCTAACCTATAGGTCTCATTCGACATTATCATATCACGGAAACCTCCACATAATGATCAGTTAGCCCCACATACCAACAACATGCTTGATATTTGCATTATACATACTACTAGAATCGGAAATAGGGAGAACTAGGGAGATGAACATTCGACAATTTCATTGGGAACAACCCTAGTTTCGGTTTTCTTGAATACAAAATGTTTGAAAAGCCTCCTGGGGAAAGGAATCCAAGAGTGAAAACCCATACCTTACTGTAGAATTGAATCTACGGTGATCACCATGTTATTTGCACGAAAATCTTGAAGAATTGCCTTGAAATCGCCTAAGGAGAACCAAGAGTATTTTTCTGTTTTTCTCACATTTTTTCCTTGTTTTTAGTCATGAGTTTCAACGTGAGTCTAAGTCTTAAGAACTGAATATTGACTAATTCAACTTAGGCTAATTAACTTAATTAAATAATTCAATTAGCTAATTACCAAAATGCCTCTCCTAAATTGACTAAAAATAGGAGAACATTTGACTTAGCCAAATTCTAAAAAATTGCTAAGAATCTAGGATTGACCTTGAATTTAAATTAATTAATTAAGTTGCTAATTTAATTAATTAAGTGACCTAATGTAATTACTAAAGTACCCCTAAGTCACTAGGACCATAACCAACCCCTTTGGACCATCCTAGGTTAGGTACTAGGATGTTTCTTTGGTTAGCTACTCGGCTAGTGTCACATAGTTAGGTATTAGGATTTCGGGCACACTAGTGAGTTTATTTTAGTTAGTCCTAGGTTAGTTTTATAGTTAGGTAAGTTAGTTAGATCCTAGGATTGGTTAGGAAGATTTGCCCCACGTGGCTTAACCCGATGCGCGCCTGCCATCTAACCGCCCAAACTGAATCGGTTAGGCTTGTCGCTTGGTCCTTGGCCGGTAGCACATGTGCTTTCACATGTGTTGCTGTGCACTTTACTAACCGTGCACTCTGTAGTTGCACATGGAAAGTTCACTTCTTGTCCCAAGGATCCTCACTATGTCCTTTGGCACTGCTTAATCTACACGACCATTTTAAATGATCATGTTCTATGATACCTAGGCTTGACACTTGGATGCCTCGTAGCTAATAAGCGATGAAATTAAAAATTTAGCATAGGGTCTTTATTGCAGGTATAATTCCTAAACAAGCTTGGATTGGAGCATTTGAACATCAAAGTGTATTTTAAGTTACTTGTTAATACAAAGAAATTGGCTAACACCCTTAAGCCAATATTCTCTAACATTCCCAATATTACTCAATATTGGGCATTGGGATGCCTATGTACCCCAATGCATATTCTTAAAACCTAATAGACTCTTCACTAGACAAGTATATTTTCTGGAATGTTACATTATCCCTCCCTTAGGAACATTCGTCCCCGAATGCTACACATCACTTTGAAACAAAGAGGATATTTTCAAAAAACTCATCAACATACTTGAAACTTTACTCTTTGTGAATATCTGATTCACAACTTATGCTTGATAATGCACATCACTCAAATCTTATCTGAAGCTTCATATCTCAGATTGAGGAATTTCCTTCTCAATCACACTTTAACTCAATGCACATCATAACTCATGCGACACAAAAATCATGTCAACGCTATACAAAAACAGCAATATGAATGCAAGCATGAACTCATATTAACTCATATAGTGCAAGTATAAAACACATAGTCATGGACTTAAAACACCAAAACCGACTAATGCACTAAAATTTAGAGTTTCATAAACAAAATCAGACTTAGGAAGAGTATATTTAACCTCAAGAACTAAACAAGTGAGCGTAAGGGGATCTCATGTCGGCCTCGGCCTCCCATGTTTCTCCCTCAACAAGGTGGTTCCTCCATAACACCTTTACGGTGGAAACCTCCTTGTTTCTCAGCTGCTTCACTTGGCGATCTAAAATTTCAACTGGAACCTCTTCATAAGAAAGGTTCTCATCGACTCCTAACCCCTCAACAGGAAGGATGGATGCTGGATCACCTAGACAATTTTTAAGCATCGAAATATGAAACACTAGATGAACAGAAGCCAAGTCATTTGGTAACTTCAGTTCATAGGCTATATTCCCTACTCACTGTAAGACCTCATAAGGACCTATATACCTCGGACTCAACTTCCCTTTCTTACAAAACCTCATCACCCCTTTCATGGGTGATATATTCAGGTAGACTTGATCAACTACCTCAAATTCAAGAGCCCTCTTCCTCTTATCAGCATAGGATGTTTGACGATTGTAAGCAGTAGCCAATCTATCCCTGATCATTTTTACCTTTTCCATAGCCTTATGTATGATCTCAGGGCCAAGGATGGAAGACTATCCTACCTAAAACCACCCAACTGGGGACCTACATATCTTGCCATACAGTGCTTCAAAAGCTGTCATCCCAATATTGGAATAGAAGCTATTAATATAAGAGAACTCAATCAGTGGCAAGTGATCATCCCAACTCCCCTTGAAGTCAATAACACATGATCTCAGCATGTCTTCAAGGGTCTGAATGGTACGTTCTTCTTGTCCATCCGTCTGAGGATGACAAGCAGTACTGAGCTTCACCTGTGTACCCAAGCTCCTTTGGAAAGATCTCCAAAAGTGAGAAATAAACTGGGATCCCCTATCTGAAATGATAGATAAAGGGATCCCATTCCACCTCACTATCTCATCAATATACAACTTGGCATAATCTTAGGCCCTGTAAGTAGACTTCACAGGAATGAAGTGAGCAGACTTAGTCATCCTGTCAACAATCACTGAAATGGAATCATGCAGTTTTCTGGTCTTTGGGATGTGTTCTTATGCTAAATGGAATCATGCAGTTTTCAGACCACTCAAACTTTGCCTTCTTCTTGTTAAAGATGTCAATAGAGCAGCAATAGCGGAAAAACCCTCAACAAACTTGCGATAGTAATTATCCAAACATAAGAAACTCCGGATGTCTGTAGGAGTGAGGGGTCTTTGCCAGTTCTTTACTGACTCAATCTTTTTTGAATCAACCTCTACACCCTGGTCGGACACAACATGACCAAGGAAGGTCACCGATCTCAGCCAAAATGCACATTTACTGAATTTTGCATACAATTGATGTTCCCTGAGTACTTGCAATGTCATTCCAAAATGTTGTTCATGCTCTTCTCTGGTCTTAGAGTATATGAGGATGTCATCTATGAATACTTTGACAAAACAATCAAGGTATTCACGAAAGACTTTATTCATAAGGTCCATAAACTAGGTTGGTGCGTTAGTGAGACCAAATGACATCACAAGAAACTCGTAATGACCATACCTAGTACAGAAGGAAGTCTTAGTAATGTTCTCTTATCTCACTCTAAGCTGGTGATACCCTCATCGGAGATCTATTTTAGAAAAGAAACTTGAACCTTGGAGTTGATCAAATAGATCATCAATTCTGGGAAAAGGGTATTTGTTCTTTATAGTGACTTTTTTGAGTTGCCAATAACCGATACACATTCTAAGGGTTCCATCTTTTTTCTTCACGAACAACACTGGAGCACCCCATGGGGATACGCTCGGCTGGATGAAGCCCTTATCATGTAGATCTTTTAACTGCAACTTCAACTCTTTGAGTTCAGCTAGAGCCATTCTATATGGAGGAATGGAAATTTGTTTGGTGTTGGGATCTAAGTCAACACCAAAGTCAATTTCACATTCAGGAGGGATTCCTGGTAAATCCTCCGGAAAGACATCTTAAAACTCATTCACTATGGACACAGAGTCTATGGAAGGAACTTCATGTTCTAAGTCATTGACTATGAAAAGTGGTATAAATACCCCTTAGATAAGATCTTAGTGTCTTTAAGATGGAAAACTATTTTTCTTGTTGGATTTGAACTACGCCCTTCCCATTCCAGCTCTAACTCATTAGGAAAACAGAAACCTTACTACCCTTTTTCGACAGTCTATGGTAGCATAGCATTTATGGAGTCAACCCATACCCAAAATTATATCAAAGTCAAGCATGGTTAATTCTATTAGGTCCGCATAGGTAACTCTATCAAGAACACTTATTGGGCAATTTCTATATACTCTTTCAGCACTAATGTTGTCTCCTATGGGAGTACTAACTAGGAAAGGATCATGCAAGATCTCAGGAAGCAAGTCAAATTTACTAGCTACTAAAGGAGTAACAAAAGACAAGGTGGATCCTGGATCTAACAATGCATACACAGGAAAAGAAAAGACATGCAAGGTACCTGTGACCACATCAGCTGACTTCTCCTGCTCCTCTCTACCTTTCAAAGCATAGAACTTGTTCCTCTTCGGAGGCTCGGCTGCAGCAGTAGGATTAGGCCAAGGCTGAGTATCTGCCTTGGCCTGATTCTTCACATGTGGGCAGTCCCTGATCATATACCCACTCTTGCCGCACCCATAGCAGGCATTAGAACCTACCATGCACTCACCTCCATGCGAACGGCCACACTTACCACACGACTTTCTGTCACGCTGGGCATTTCTATCATTGCCCTTCTTAGGGCCAGACTTGTCCCCTTTGGCATTAGTGTTCCTGGAAGGAGTAGGATTACCTGAGTGCTGGTGCCCCTTCTTGAACTTGGGCCTGTCCTGGACTCCAAACGAATTCCTACCAGTGCTAGAACCAGCCTAATCCGAGGGCCTAGGCTTCTTGCCTTCTCGGCCTCTCTTCCTCCGATGACTCTCCTCCACCTGTTGTGCATGTACCATCAACCTAGCAAGGTCCATGTTATTATGTAACATAGCTGCCCAACATTCCTCTTCCAGATCCTCCGATACACCAGTCACAAACCTTCTCATCTCATCCCTGCTACTGGACACCGTGAATAAGCATATTTGGAAAGTTTAACAAACTTCAAAGAGTATTGCTTGACTGACATACCTCCCTAATGTAGGTTCATAAACTCATCAACCTTAGCCTCTCTCTGCTCTCTGGGAAAGAACCTTTCCAGGAATGCAGTCTTGAGAATATCCCAAGTGATGGGGACTTCTCCTGGTGCTCGGTCATCTACCCACATCTTGTACCATCCTAGAGCCACATCCTTGAGCTGGTAAGCATCCAACTCAGCCTTCTCCTTTTCATTAACACCCATAGCACATAGAATCTTGTGGACCTCGTCCACAAAGTCCTGGGGACCCTCATTGGTTCTGGACCTGAAGTAGACTGGAGGATTCATCCTTGTGAAATCTCTCAGTCTCCTAGCCATGGTGCTAGCATGTTGGTTCTCCCTGGGAGCACCCTCTCTAGTGGCCTAGGCTGTAATAGCATGTGCCTGAGCAGTGATGGCTTGGTCAATATGAACCAGTGCTGCTCTCACTTCTCCATCCATCAATGCAGCTGGGTTGACAGGCACTTGCACTCCAGCAGCTGGGGCTTGTGGAGGAGCTTGGTTTTCCCCAGCAGCTGCTTCTCCAACTCTCCTGCATGCGTTTCTTCTTGTGTTCATTTTTCTACACACACAAAAGAAGGAATTTAGATGCTAGAATGACACAAAATGTCAAAGCTCTATACAGCACGATAAAGAGTAGAAGAAAAGAAGATTCTTAACATCACTAAGTCTCTAAGTCATGGTTGTGGTGCACTTCACAACCATAAGCTAGGAACTACGTAATGTGGTCGTTTTGAGCCTTAGTTCGTAGGTAATTTAACCTCATGCTCTGATACCAAGTTTTTCACGCCAGGATCCTAGATCCCAGATGAGACCAGCATCGTTAACCTCTCAGAGGTCGCAGACAAGCCTCTTCTTAGCTTTCATCACAATCATACAGTTAAATTTAGCGGAAAATTTAAAACTTTACTGAAGTGTACTTAGACTTCATATAACTGCATAAGAGTGATATACTAACAGCTCAAACTAAGCAAACATATATTGACAAATTGAACAGTTGAAGCGAAGAAATCATTATAATAGTAATAATTGCCAAACCGGCCTTAATACAAAAGCTAGAACAAATGTTTTGAAAAGAAACTCTAGGGACAACATCCACTAGCTATGTGTAATGTACTAAAGCTAGAAGTAAAGCGTAGGGATCCTCAATCTCAAGAGGACCTACAAAAGTCTGGAGGTAGTAGTCCAAACAGCTTCGAACATTCTTCAATCTTCTTCAAGGACCTGCACCTATAAAAATAGTAACTGTATATGTGTTAGTTCACACTTGTACTAAGTATGGGTCTTTGCACATAAACACATAAGGACTATGAATGATCAAGGAAAGCTCTTCCTACAACAACATGCCATTTCTTGAAAGTGAAGTCACTTTACTTTTCTAATTCATTGTTTATGAATCATGCTATCAATATGACATATTTTCATGCATTTAAAGCTCACAACTAATTTTCTATATGAAAATAAGACCTTGGAATCATTAACATAATTTAATAACAACTCAAGCAAAAATTAATATTTTCGCTCCCCCTTAGGCCGAGAGCTCCCTCTCCCAGCCTTAGTTTATTTTTTAGTCTTTTCTTCTTTCTATTGTGTAGTTCAATGATATCCTTTGATCCTATGTTCTACTTATGAGTTTAAACATTCATTGTAGTCTCATACCTACAATGAATCAAGTAAGTAATCCAAAAGATTAAGGAAATTATTTGACTACCCTACTTACAAGTTATTCTTTCCATTCTTGCTAAATTGGGCATGAAGTCTTTATAAGCCAATGTTTATTGGCTATGACCATTCTTTGGTTGTTCCTTCCATTGTTGTTAAATTGGGCATGAAGTCATTATAAGCCAATCTTTATTGGCTATGTCCATTCTTTGATCATTTGCATAATATAAATCTGCTGGGGCATATATTCATACTCCAATATTGGAATAAGCCAATAACTTTTGAAAATTCATTCTTATCAAACACTGATGATTTAATATACTTATGCTTTTGCTTACTTAGTTCACTTTGAACTTACATTTCTTCTTCTTTGATCTCATGTTCACTCTGAACATGCTAGGTTGACTTAGGATATTCTTTTAAGACTTCCATAGGGATCAATTCTGTGCAATGACTAAGAATGACTTACATCATTACTTAGTCTAACCTCACCCTTTTGTCATTCTATCCGAACACCCCTCATCTACCTAGTTCTTTCTTTATTTCTTTCTTTCTTACTTTCTTTCTTTCTTACTGAAATCTTAAGCATTAACCGACATAGATCATGTGAGCTGACATGAAATCCAGTTTCTTCACCACACCGAAAAGAGGTGGTTCACCGGCCAAAGTAAAACCGAATACTCCCTAGCTTTGTTAGGGGGATCCACTATCTAGTAACCTATGCTGGCGACATAGTGAAAAGACTAGAAGACGTTGGAGACCCTTATCCATCTTGGTGGTAGTCTCATCTCAAGAGGCTTACATGTGCTTGCACAAGCTCGTTGTTAGTCTATTGGTGCTTAGCTAAGATTTATTATACTTTACAACTTTGAGAGTTGACTCATACATTGTGGAAGCTTGCTTCTAGTATGAGGTATACTTAGCTCAATGGATGACTGGTCATCCCTTTCTTTACTTGATTAATGTGAACTTAAATATTACATTATCATCATGGTGTGAGTGAGACTGTCTCACGATTTCTAAAACCCTCTTATGTGAGTATCTTTGACATAATCGTTTAAGTGTAAGTCATCATCATGGTGTGAGTGAGACTTGTCTCACGATTTCTAACACCCTCTTATGTGAGTATCTTTGACATAATCGTTTAAGTATAAGTGAGACTTGTATCACTTCCTTTAACACCCTATATTAGGTCATAACTCATAAGCTTTTAGTTATTTCATTACTCATCTTAGCGTGTTCAACATTAATTGATAGTCTTGTACCATTCTTTATGAACGTTATAAGGATTTATTCAATGTGCTACTATATTCACAATGTTCATTTAGATAGGGTATGTTGGGACTTGTCCCAATCATTGGCATACCCTGGGTTATGATTTCATATAGTTACATCTTGTCAAATCTCATTCTTTTAACATGTATTTGGCCTTAAAAAAAACATCATAATTTACATTGGCCATATAAGATTTGTATGATTTGGTCATTGGCCAATTCTAATAATATTTTGGACATAATATTGCTAGCCAATTTATTGGCATAAATAAAACTTTCACGAAACTCTTGTCATGATATTATCACTAGCCAAGTCAATTAACTTCATGTATATACTATAGTAATCTCATTATGTTAAACAAGCCAGCTTTTAACCTTTGATTAGCCTATAAGAACAATTCCATCTTCTCGAACACAATTAGGCATTACAACATTTATTATCTCATGTAAATAATACCCTAATAATACGGATCTAACCTATAGGTCTCATTCGACATTATCAAATCACAAAAACTTACACATAATAATCAGTTAGCACCACATACCAACAACATACTCGATATTTGAATTATACATACTACTAGAATTGGAAATAGGGACAACTAGGGATATGAACATTCGACAATTTCATTGGGAACAACCCTTGTTTAGGTTTACTTGGATTCAAAATGTTTGAAAAGCCTCCTGGGGAAAGGAATCCAAGAGAGAAAACCCATACCTTACTGTAGAATTGAATCTACGAAGATCACCCTGTTCTTTGCAAGAAAATCTTAAAGAATTCCCTTGAAATCGCCTAAGGAAAACCAAGAATATTTTTCTATTTTTCTAACATTTGTTCACTGTTTTTATTCGTAAGTTTCAACGTGAGTCTAAGTCTTACGAACTGAATATTGACTAATTCAACTTAGGCTAATTAACTTAATTAAATAATTCAATTATCTAATTACCAAAATGCCCCTCCTAAATTGACTAAAAATAGGAGAGCATTTGACTTAGCCAAATTGTGAAAATTTGCCAAGGGTCTCCGATTGACCTTGAATTTAAATTAATTAATTAAGTTGCTAATTTAATTAATTAAGTTACCTAGGGTAATTACTTAAGTACCCCTAAGTCACTAGTACCATAACCAACCCCTTTGGACTATCCTAGGTTAGGTACTAGGATGTTTCTTTGGTTAGCTACTCGGCTAGTGTCACCCGATTAGGTCTTAGGATTTCGGGCACACTAGTTAGTTTATTTTAATTAGTCCTAGGTTAGTTAACTAGTTAGGTAAGTTAGTTAGAGCCTAGGATTTGTTAGGAAGCTTGGCCCAACGTGGCTTGACCCGACGCGCACCTGCCCCTTAACCGCCCTAACCAAATCGGTTGGGCTTGTCGCTTGGTCCCCTGGCCGGTAGCACATGGGCTTGCACATGTTTTGCCGTGCACTTTCCTAAACATGCACTCTGTAGTTGCACTTGGAAAGTTCACTTCTTGTCCCAAGGATCCTCACTATGTCCTTGGGCACTGCTTAATCTACATGATCATTTTAAATGATCATGTGCTATGGTACCTACGCTTGACACTTGGATGCCTCGTACCTAATGTGTGTAAGCGATGAAATTAAAAATTTAGCTTAGGGTATTCATTGCAGGTACAATTCCTAAACAAGCTTGGATTGGAACATTTGAACATGAAAGTGTATTTAAGTTACTTGTTAATACAATGAAATTGGGTAACACCCTTAAGCCAATATTCTCTAACATGCCCAATATTACTCAATATTGGGCATTGGGATGGCTATGTACCCCAATGCAAATTCTTAAAACATAATAGACTCTTCACTAGACAAGTACATTTTCTGGAATGTTACAGGAGTAATCAAGCACACTCACACCTCCTTGACGAATGTTGATAAATTCTTCCACCTTAGCTTCCCTCTTCTGTTTAGGAAAAAACCTATCAAGGAAATCCCTCTTGAAGATCACGCATTTTAGCAAACCACCTCTTAGCACCCTATTGTCCCTCCATTGTGTATATCGAGTTTAGGCCATATCCTTGAGTTTATAGGCCGCCAACTCGGCCTTTTCATTCGGAGTCACACCTATAGAAAACAAGATCTTGTATACCTCATCAAGAAAGTCTTGGGGGTCTTCACCAGCTTTTGACCCGAAGAACATATGAGGGTTCATCCTAGTGAAGTATCTTAAACGAGAAGACATAGTGCTAGCATGTTGAGGCATACATGGTCCAACTTCCCGATTCACTTGTGCCGTCATAGCTTGGACTAGAGAAGTTACGACATTAGTTTGAGATGTTATGGATTTGGTCAATTTGAGAAAAGCCGACCATATCTCTCCAACCTTCATAAGTGGAGGAACAACCGAAACTTGATTGTCTTGCGGAGAATCTTTGTTGTCATGATCTCCCGCATTAGAAATCTCTTCCTCAGCTTTTCTTGCAGATGACATTCGAGTAGTAAGACCTATAACCACAATAAGAGGTTTAGGTGAAAACAACACATAAAGTAAGACTCTAGAGGCACGACATAGGTATACAAGAAGATAAGAATTTCCTAGTAATGACATAGTCTCTCAGTCATAAGTGTGGCACGCTTCACAATTCTGAATAAGAATCTTAATAGACGTGGTTTAGTGAGACATCGATCTAAGGATATTCAACCTTATAATTTGATACCAAGTTTTTCACATTCGGGGAGCACCCCCTACATGTAACCAGCGTCGTCGTCCTCGGAGAGGACTTAGACTAGCCCTTAGTATTTGTCATCACATATCATAGGCTAAAACACGGAAAGATAAAAACTTTTTATACACATTGAGGTATACATAGACCTCTCGCTTACTAATCATATATACATATGGAGTTTACTTAGAATCCTCGAATCAGAAGCTTACATAAGCTTCTACTTTTAAGTTACATACACAATATACAAAGATAGTCTAATAGGAATGTCTCACATTTAAACCATCTAGAATGAGTAGAACATTAGCGCATATCCCATACTTCATTATAACAAAAGCCACATATAGGATTATAAAATATGTCTTTAGACTATAACAACATCAAGTAGCTAGATTGTTGCATCATCTTCCAAATGGCGAGGACCTACCAAACTTGGAGAAAGAGAATCCCAGTAATCTTCAATTGGCCTTCTAGAAGCTCAACGACCGGAACCTATATAATTGTAGAAACATATAAATATGGGTTAGTATCCCACATGTACTAAGTATGGAAACATGCACATAAAATATTTGAAACATTCCTAAAAAGGGACCTTTACTTTAGAAAAAATGCTTAGTCATTTGAAAGACTTTAATGCACATACAAGAGAGAATATACAACATAAGGGTCACAACAACATAAGTCATGTTCATAATAAGGACAACTCAACATAAGAACAATATCAACATAACAAGTTCAATAGTTAATATTAACATAATCATACCAAATCATTACTAACAATTACATCCCAAGCCTACAAGTGCAATGCTTATGTGAAGTCCCATAACCCTACACAATCAAGTAAACGAGATAGAAGATCTTAATTAAAGCTTTGCTTCATAAAACTATTTCATCATAGTCATTACTACATATAGCAACTTAGACCAACACATGTTCATCAAAAGATTCAACATCATGTAAAATCAACATAATATACTTCATAATAACATAGTTCATAAGACAATATCCTAGGAAACCATTTAGTGTTAATTTGTGTAATGTCTAGATATGTTCCCATACCCCTACCTATCCTAAGTAGACCCCTCAAGTCATCCTAAACAATGTCCATATTAATTTACCTTTAGTAATTCATTTTACTTTTGGGAACACTTGCCTTAACCGACATAGACGATAATAGCTAAATGTGGAATCCGGTGTCATGAAACCCTACACCAAAAGAAAATGATCTACTTGCCAAAGTAGTACCAAACAAGAACATAGCATCTAGGTGGATCCACTAGCTAGTATTCCTATGGAGGCAACAAAGTTCAAGAACTAGGAGACCTGTTTGAGAACCTCTTTATTCCATTGGCATTGTAATCTCTATCTCATGATTACAATAATGAGCCTACATTCCTACTTTGGAAGGACTCTGCTTACTACTAGTTAACTCGATTCTAAGATGGATTCCCTTTTGAAATGTCCATAAGTCATCCTTTAACAAACATTACTTAGTTTAGGTCATAGGAGACTAACTCCTTGTATAGTCATAGTCATTAGCTCATTGAGAATTTCATGAGAATACCCTTTCAATACAACCCTCACATGTGAGATTAACACTTTATCATCATCATGTCATAGTAAGGCACATAAGTGATTCACAAACAACCTTATACCAATACACCTTAATTAATCATAATCTCACAATTCATATTGTCATGCTATATCAATTAAATCATCATACCAACACCTACTTAATCAATTTACAAGATATATTTCAATTGATCATCATGATGACGTACAAGCTATAACAATTGAAGTAAAGGTTCAAGATCACAAAGTCTTACCAATTCTCCTTCAAAAGCCTTCATAATTGTTATTACCACCAACCAACTAAATTAATATATAAATAGGTGTAATTAAATCCTTATAATAGTAATTAACAAAATAACTAAGTCAATTGCATCAACACTAACAAATTCAATATGAGTTCACAACCTACGGTTTTGGAAATAGGGTCAATTTATCATTTCTTCCAAATACTATGTTTAACATCAATAACTACCATAATTGACAAATAATACATCATAATATAATCATAATAATCAAAATAATCAAGAACAATACAATTTGAAAGATCAATTTTGGATTAGAAAGAAAACCATGTTGATATCATCTTTTAAAATCAATTTGAAGGAACCCTTTGGGGAGAAGAGTCCCAAAGGTGAAGAGTTCCCATACCTTGTAAATCCATAAATATTTATGGATAAAAGTGAAGTTCTTGCATCCCTAATTCCCTTCGACCTTGGTCTTCTATGGAGTCTTCTTTGGGGAGTGAGAAAGTAGAGAGAAGGTGGAGGATTTGGGTTTTGGGAATTTAGTGTGTTGGGTTAGTTTAATTAGGTTTAGGTGGTTATATATTCACTTAATTAACTTAATTAGACCTCCCATAACTATTAATTAACCAACTAACTAATTAAAAGAACCTTACTTAAAACATCACAGCAAACCCAGACCTAATTTATGACACGCCGACCTACAGTTCGTAGGTTAGATGACGACCCCTTGCACCCACCGTTCTGCACATCCGTCGATTATGTCAGAGGCATAACTTTTTGGCCATTTTTGAAAAATGGCCAAGTATGGGACAATAGTGACATCGACGGAGCATCGATCAATCGATGACTTGTCTATTGGCTTGTCGATCGCTCACTATCAAAATCAACTTTTTGGCTATTTTGGGAAAGGTCCTCCTCAAGGACCCTTAGAGTGGTCCTTGGGGAGTCTTACCCGTACTTTTCGACCCTAAACATATTCTAATACGTGTATAACATATTTCTACAAAATTTTATTAAATTCTGACTTTTAAAACCCCATGAAACATGCAAAGGCACACTAACCTCTATTTCATTAGTCTCTGGACATCATGGACGTTACTCGATGAATTGATTGTAAAACTTCGTAAATGATTTATATACACTATTTTTGGCCTTATAACAGTGTTGCAGACGTTATACCAACATGTAAGGCTCTAGATTAGTTCTTGGACTTACGAAGTGTTATAGTATTGCAAGTCCTCAAGCAACATCAACTCTATGCTTACTTTAATAAGTGTTAATTTTAGTTGATATCGATTAGTTTTACTAGCCATATTGTCTCAAGTGAGGGTATAGAGGTCGATCAATAGAAGACGGAAGAGGTCAAGAATAGGCCTAGACCTCTAACTCCCACCGACATAAGAAGTTTCTTGGGTCTAGCCGGGTACTATAGAATGTTTGTTGAAGAATTTGCATCCATTGCTTCACATTTGACAACATTTACCCAAAAGAAGGTGATGTTGAATGGTCGGAAACTTGTGAGAAAGGTTTTCAAGAGTTGAAAGATAGGCTTACCTCCGCTTCGGTGATGACCATATCGGAGGGCAATGAAGGTTTTGTGGTGTATTGTGATCCTTCCCGAGTAGGTTTCGGATGTGTCCTTATTCAAAGTGGCAAGGTGATAGCTTAAGATTCTAGGCAACTCAAGGTGCTTTAGAAGAATTAACCAACTCATGACCTTGAATTGGAAGTCATAGTATTATCTTTGAAAATATTGAGACATTACCAATATGGCGCTAATGATGATGTATTTACCGACCATAAGAGTTTTCAATATGTGTTTAACCAAAAGGAGTTGAATCTCTGACAAAGGAGGTTGTTGGAACTTTTGAAGGATTATGACATGAATGTCCTTTAGAACCCCGGTAAGGCCAATGTTGTGGCAGATGCCTTAACTCGTATGAATATGGGTAATGTGTCTCATGATGAAGAAGGTAAGAGAGACCTAGTGAAACATGTTCATAGGTTTGCCTGGTTGGGTGTTCGGTTAGAAGATTCTCCAAATAGGGCTTTTATGGTTCATCCTAACTACGAGTTATCGTTAGTTGTTGAGGTTAAGTCTAAGCAACATCTTGATCTTCTATTAATAGAGTTTAAAGAATCAATTTTTGGTAAGTTCAATGAATCATTCTCCCAAGAGGGGATGGTTTTCTAAGGTACCAAGGAAGGTTGTGTGTGCCCGATGTTGATGATTTGAGAAAGTGAATTTTAGAAGAATCTCATGTTTCTCGTTAATCTATTCATCCGGGTACCACGAAGATGTATCATGACCTTTGGGAGGTATATTGGTGGGATGGTTTAAAAGGGACATAGCGAAACTTGTGGCTAGGTGTCTGAATTGCCAACAAGGTAAAGCCGAGCATCAAAAACCGGGAGGTTTAACCCAAATAATATATGTTCCTACTTGGAAGTGGGAAGATGTCAATATGTACTCCGTTGTTGGGTTACCTCGATCTCGGAGACTAAATGACTCAATATGGGTTATTGTGGATACATTTACAAAATCTGCCCTCTTTATCCCCGTTAAATGTACTTATTCGGCAGAAAAGTATGCTAGAATTTACATTAATGAGATTGTGAGTCTTCATGGGATTCCTTTTTTCATTATCCCGGATATAGGTGCCTAATTCACTTATCATTTTTAGAGATCTTTTCAAAAGGGATAGGTACTAAAGTGTAGCTTAGCACCGCTTTTCATCCTCAAACGGATGGTCAAGCAGAGCGTACCATTCAAATCCTAGAAGATATGTTAAGAGCTTGTGTTATTGATTTCAAAAGAAATTGGGACGATCACCTACCGTTGATTGATTTCTCCTATAATAATAGTTACCATTCAAGTATTTCTATGACACCTTTTGAAGCACTCTATGGTAGGATATGAAGGTCTCCAGTTGGGTGGTTTGAGGTTGGTGAGTCTTCACTCGTTGGTCCCGAGATAATATATGAGGCTATAAAGAAAGTTGGTATAGTAAGAGATAAGTTGAAAACATCCTATAGTCGACAAAAGTCTTATGCAGACAATAGAAAAAGAGACATTCAGTTTGAAATAGGTGATCAGGTCTACTTGAAGATTACACCCATGAAAGAGGTGATGAGATTCGGTAAAAAGGGGAAACTAATTTTCTGGTGTGGGGTTCTTTATGAGGTATTGCAACGGGTCGGAAAAGTCTCTTATGAGTTAAAACTACCTAGTGAACTTGCTTCGGTTCATCCGATATTTAATATTTCTATGCTCAAGAAATGTATAGGCGACCTGGTGTCTATTCTCCCTATTGAAGGGTTAGGGGTGAATGAGAACCATTATTTTGAAGAGGTTCCGGTTGAGATCCTAGATTGTCAAGTAAAAAAGTTGAGGAATAAAGAGGTGGCCTCCGTAAAAGTTCTATGGAGAAACCATTTAGTTGAGGGTGCAACATGGGAGGCCGAGGCCGACATGAAGTCCCGCTATCCTCAGAATTTTCCTCTTTCAAGTAAGTAGTTCCTCATAAAAAATAAAAATGATGAATAATGTGAATTTGACTTATTTTCTAAGTATGTGCATGTTTTCTTAAAGGTCCATGCTTAAATGAGTTTTCATGAAAAAGGATGTGTTTGTGCTCTACTTGCACTTATATGAAATGTGTATATTAGCCTTCTTGAGATTTTAGTGTTTTGTTGTTGTCTTGAGAAGAATGATTGCATGGTGAATCTTTGATGTTATTTTAAGCTCAGGTTGATTTTGAGAAGGTAGTTCCTCATTATGTGTTATGAAATGTTGAGCTCTTATATGTTGCGAATTGTGAATTGAGTTTTTATGTGTAATGTCTTTGTTGTGTGTTGAACAGAGTTGTAAAGTACTCCTATGAGATGACTCATTATGATTATATGTTGTTGTAGGTTGGGATGCTAGTATTGAGTCTACTCTCCCTACAAAAAGATTTAAGTGTCATTCGGGGACTAATGTTCCTAAGGAGTGATAATGTAAAACTTCAGAAATTCATGAATCAGTCTAGAGCCTCACTTGATAAAATAAGACTTAAAACAATGTTTATAAACCTAAACTAATGTATTAAAACTAATTAAGAAGAGTTAGAATCAAAACGTCAAGAAAAGACCACGACGTCTGGTGAACTAGTAACTTTAAATAGTGTAGTGCAACTGGTGCTAGGATGGTTTCAGAGAGGTATCTAAAGGTTTGTTCATGGTAAGGTGATGGGAGTGGACATTGGTGCCTAAGAAAGAGTTGGAAGAGTCAAGGACAAAGGAGGAGTGCAAACCTTTAAGGGCAAGCCAAACCCAAGGGCCAAGGCTTCCCCAAAAAGGGAGTCTACTGCCTCAACCTTCACGAGCATGACCACGGCTCGTGGTCATCACGGCTAATTGGAGAGAACGTGAAGATTCGTTGGTCCTAGAGAGAAGGAGGTGTCTAGAACTAGGTACTATCCAAGGCAGTACGAGGCACTTCAAGAATCGTGGTACACTGAACAGAAGGAAGAAGGTTGTCATTAATATGCCTTAGACATTTGGGGAAAAGGGGGAAGGGTGGAGTTTTGGAGAGGCAACTGCCTAAGATCACCTCGAGCTACTCGACGGGCCGTTGTGCAAGGTTATGGAAGGGGAAAAGGCTGACTTGAAGTCTACTTAGAGTAAAATTGAGGTGGCTGATTTGGGGAGCTACTGCCTTACCCTTGATGACCACCACCATGGTCCATTAAGAACTACACGAACCGTGAAGTGGAGCATGAAGGTGGGCGAGCTTTCACAGTTAAATTAAAGTTTGACTTCACTTTTTGAAATCCAACTTAAAGAGGGGTAGTTTGGGTATTTTGTGGGTGGAATATATATTTATTTTTGGTAAATTATCACCCGTATCCCACTTCAAAAAAAAAACACAAATTGAAATCCAATTTTTCCCACTTCTCTCTATATTCTCTCTACCTCATCCTCCATTTAAGAAACCAAGAAGCTTGAAGAAGAAGACAAAGTCTCGAAGGTTCTACTCAAATTGTGTGTATAAAGCTTACTTAGGTATGGATTCTTTCACTCTTGCGATTCTTTTCCCCAAGAGGTCCATTCAAAGTTAATTTCGAAATAACCCAAAATCAAGGGTTTGTCTCTACCAATGAGTTTTCTTCGAAACTTGAAATTGATGGTTGATTCTGACAAATTGTGATTATCTATGACTAATAAGTGTATATTTATGAGTAATTTATGTTGATTAATTGGGATTTCGTGTGATTCATGTTCCTTACCCAATTTCCCCAAAACTTGGATTTGCTTGTGAATTGAATGTGCGTATTGAGTGTGTTGGTTGTTAGACCTGAGTTAACTATGCTATATCACGCATCTATTGTCATGTATTGTTAAGATTATATTGGATGAGTTCATGATTGAACCCTTTTCCCAAACCCTAGCTTTGAATTGGACTTGTAAATTGTAACGACCCGCAGTTACACCCTAGAAGTTAGAGCAAGCCTTGGGTCGCATCACGGCGTACTCGACCTCTTGGAGGTCTTGTACAAGCCACTTCACTTTATTACATAATATCACGCATAAATGGAAGGAATTTAAAAAAATTCTTTAATTAGAAACCAAAAGGTATTTCATAAAATCGGAAGAATCTCTAATAACATTGTCTTAAAAACCATGTAACTTTGACAAGATTGAAACATTTTGGGACGCAGCCCACATAAAGTCTAAAATATAATGAAAACATAAAGGAACATAATGGTTCGTCCTCAAAACTATGAAGACTCACCACTTTTTCTCTTCTTGGAAACCTTGAAACTCTACCCTTCAGGCAAGTCTCTATTATCAAGACCCTACATGGACAACATGTAGGCTATATGCGTTAGTACGATATGTACTAAGTATGAAAACTACATACCAACATAAGATATCTAAAAGGGTTAGTCAACAATAGACGTAATCAAAAGACATAAAGACATAAGCATATCATGAATATCATAAGCATATTAAAGCATCATAAAACATAGATTTCCTACTTAACCCTTTTTTTCCTTCTTACTCAAATGAACTATATCACAAGACACCTCAAAGTATAATTGTGCAAGGCTAAGGTAGCATCCTGTAACACCCTAAAACGAACTAAGGTGAACTAGAGCATCATAAATGTTTCATGAGTTAATTTTGTGTTAAAATGGTTAATAATTATGTCCTTAGGCAGTGTATGAAGTTTGGTGATGTTTGGAGGTCAAACGTCCGACAACGCCCATGACGTTAGGAAGTTGTGCCTTAGAAAGTACTTGTGCGTCTTAGTGTGTTTTAGCGAGTTTTAAATGTTTTTTTGATTGAAATTGATGTGGGATGTTCCTAACACATAGATGACCATTTAAGGGGTTAATCGTACGGATACGACTCCACGTAGGACCGACGAGGGGCCCTAGGGAAGGACCTAAGACTTGGACCCAAAACTGCAAAGACAATGTCCATCAAAGAAAATGTCGACGGCCAGTAGACCAATCGACGGCTCATCAACCTGGTCCATTGATTAGACCTGAAAGTATGCAGGTTTTTGGATTTGCTGACCGAATCCAGGAGCCCTCATCAATGGGACATCGATGCATCAATGGTCCGTCATTGAGAGGCATTGATTGTGGTCCTGCAAAAGCTGATGACGAGATGCCTTGGCTTGGGGTGTTTTGTAAATTCACCCTAAGTCTTGTATGAACCTAGGATGATGTTTTTAGGGTTTTTAAAGTATACTAAATTGATTTTGATTCCTAGACCTAGACAAGACCCCTCATTTCAAATATTCAAACATCTTTTCTAAAGAAAGACTCTTTCAAAACTCCATAGAAGCTAGAACTTAGGAAGATCTAGGAGGGCTGGTTGTTGATGTTTACTCATCGAAATTTCGTGGGTTTACTTCTAATTGAGGTATGGTAGTCATCCTTGAACTCTCTTCAATTCAAGGAGTCATTTTTGAAAGATTTCAAAAAGGATTTTCAAACTCTATCTTTTTTCTATCTTTGACTCTAGCATGGGTCTTCATATAAAAGTATTTTAATGATTCAAATATGTTGTATTTAGTGTTAGTTGATGATTTTAATATCAAAACCCTAATGAACCCATGCTTATGCATATTTCCAACTTCTAACTTAAGAAATGGCTTAAATGAACATGATTTTGTAGTGTTTAAACTATGATATCCTTATGATGATATTGTGTTTTAGCTACTACCCTAAGGTATATTTTATGATGAATTTTTGGATAAATTATGAATAGGTGTTGAAAGCTTGGATGAATGGTAAGTTGGTCATATTGCTTAACTCTTATTATCAAATGCTTTTTAGTGGTATGGACCACTTTTAGTGGCGCTGTTTACTTGAAGTATATGAATGTGAATCTACTTGTGTATTGTGAAGTAGTCCATGAAGGCATATTCTATGAAATAAGATGATAACGATGTTGTTCTTGTTGATGAGCTTTATGAAGCTTGTTATGTGTAGTATGCTAGAGATTATGTCTAAATGAACTATATGTTTATGTGAATTAGGTTAAAGTGTGTAATATGATGAATGAAGGTGTAAGCATGTTTAGAATTTAATGTTGATGAAATGGTCGTTATGTGAAAGGTGTTCTCACATGTACACAAACTCACACTTGAATGAAAGAATGAAGTTAGCAAATGTGAATAAGGGGATTTTTGGGGAGAACACTCTTCGTGAGTTGAGATGAAGTGTTTAGTAGCAACCTCACTATCTCCCAAGGGTTTTCTAAGATAGTTCGGAGGATGGATACCCTTCGTGAGTTATTATGTGGTGTCCACTAGTTATCCTTAACCTATAGTATATAATGTTGAGACACCATGGGGGAGTTATGCTTAGCACCGGGAGGATATGAAGAAGATAGGTTACACTTCGTGAGTTGAGATGTTGTATTGCAATGTAATTCTTGAGATGAGTACTCCTTTTTAGTAGAGAATGAGTTACTTATTAGCAATCTCGTTATCCCTTAACTATGCGCCCACATAGGTGTAGCTATAGGAGAAGCCATATAAAAGATAAGAGAATGACCCTACTCTAGGCAAGTGGGGTTCTCTCATCCTATAAGGTTCAATATCGGGATTCCATGATTAGCTCTAATCAACTATGTCGGTTCAGATAACCCCCACAAAAGAATGAATGAACTAAGTCTTCTAAAAATTGTACTACTTAGGGTAGGTGGTGGTATGGGACACTATTTATTCATTGCGCAAGTAGGCATTCCAAAAGGTGAGTCTTTGTATGTTTTATATGAAGTGTATTAATGAGTATCATGTGTTGTAAATGAAGTTACATTAAGAAAGCATGTTAAAATGAGGTTTTACATAATGAAGTTATGAATAATGAAAGTAGGCATCTATTTCCAAGGGAATCCTCAAGGAGCACAAAGTGGGAGTAGTAGTATGGGATGCTACTCTCACATTGCACTTAGTATAACTTACAAGTCCCATTGGAGTAGGGAACCTATGTGAAGTGCTTAATGTATGAATGTTCTTGTAATGTCTAGTTTAGAGTGTGGACTTGTTTCCCCTGCGAGGTAAGCCTATGGTTTGTAGTCTTAAGGATCATTTACGTGTGTATTGAAGGGGGTGTATGGGCGGTTCCTTCATGTCTTACCTTAGTGAGTCTTAGGATAACTTTGTTAGGGAAACCTTAAAGGAATTCAGTTCATTGTGTTTGATATGAATGTGTTCACTGTAAAGTTACTTGAGCTTACTGTAAATTTATGTTATGGTCCTAATATCATGGAGTTCTATTGTTTGTGATAAGTTATGATTCTCATACTATTTTAATTCTATATTCATGAAGGTTTTACTTATTTGGCATGAAAGTTCTATTTATACTAAAATGTCCCTTTTCGCATGTTTTTGCATATGTCATACTTAGTTCATTGTTTTGTACTAACCTCATACTTCTCTATACTCAATAAGTATAGGTTGGAGGTAAGAAGAAGTCTATAAGGAAAAGCATGGGAATCGACCCTCTCAAGACTCGGTATGTCCTCATATATTCGAGGACATAGTCTATGTTTATAAGTTTCTAATATTAAGACATATTAAGTATTTTCTTTCAATGTAAAGGGCCGTGTCTCTAAGATATTTAAGTTGTGTCTTTAAGTTGACTTGTGAAGATTATACACTCAAACTACACTTTCCTAAAGAAGTATAAGCGGTCGTATCAAGTAACGAACCTAAATTTTAGGTTGGAGTCGATCCCACGAGGAAAATGGTTTAGACTTAACTTTAATCTACGATTACTTCTATTTTAATCAAGTCCTTTCCGAAAACACACAATTAAAGGGGGGGTTTTGCGTAAAAAAAGTATTTAATTAATTTTAAGTAAACAAGTAGCAAGTTCAAATGTTTGATGTTTATCAAGTGATGAGAGAAACTAGGGTGTAAGTGTTCCCCATAGGTTCATAACGCAGTAACCCTAGCTATAACAACTCTTTCCTAGTATCTTTCATGGAAAGTGGTAAGTTAGGTATCCCTAATTCCTTGGTCCAACAACTAGGAAATTTTACTCAGCACCTTGGTCCGGCTACATGTGTACACTTTGCTAAGCCATACCTTTTACCTCATATTAAGCATCATATTCAATGTATGGCTAAGTTACTACTCCGCACCAATTGAAACTAGCCTATTAGATAGTTTATACTAAATCTACGTTGATAATTCTTTTCTTATTATATACCTCCTTTGTCCGGCAAGTAGCAACAAAACAAGTTCTAACATTGGCCACCGTTAAAAATACTTCTGAATGAAAGAACTATCAATACATGCAAGACACTATTCTAGAATTGTTATTTTAGCTAGTTCTACTTTGTTAATTACCCATGGTTCCCACAACCCTAGTTGTGGATTTATTTACCCATGTTAAAAATTACACAATTCATATTGATTAGACAAGAATTCATGTACTTACTTTAACAAGTTTGAAGAAAATCCAGAAAATAACTTGAATTAATCAAAATATTGTAATGATCGATTCCGGAAAAGTGAAGTATTTTCCAAAATCCAAAGTTCAACAACCAACAATACAAATCTGAAAATCAACAACGAGTCTCACCCCAAAAACTATGTTTCTAGTACTATTTATAATAAAAGAGTCCTAAAAATAAAAGGAGTTCTATTTAAGGAAAACTCTATCCAAAACGCGTCTGCCGTCGACGACCTCACCGACGGACCGCCCAGGGAACGACAGACCGTCGACGCCTCCGTCGGTCCATACTTCAACTCTTTTTTTAGCTGCTATCTTCTCCATATTTCTTTTACCATCGACGGACCCAAAGTACGGTCCGTCGATGGCCTTCCTTGCTCCATACTTAGAATCTTTTCAAAATCAGGTACTGGGGCTACATTCTGTTAACACCAACGGTTTGCCAGGACGGTCCATCGATGAACCGAAGTACCATCATCCCTCCCGTATCCCCACACTTAGTCACAATTCCCCGATCTTTCCCTAGCAGCACAAATCTTCAAACGACGGTTGCCACCTACGGATTATCGATGAGTCGACGGACCGTCGATGGCTCCGTAGGTCATCACTTCTGCAACTTTTAGCACAGTCTTCAGCGTTTTTATTCTTGACAGTTTTCCTGCGAAAATAGAGAAAAATACATGAAAACTACTACAAAAAGGCCTTAGACACACACTAAACTTAAGATAAAAGCATTGGAAGTACCGTGAAACCACGGTACATCAACACCCTCAACTTAAATTTGTTGTTTATCCTCAAGCGATGCACTATGACTCACCACAAAACCTTTGTACGAAAGTATCTTCATTTATGCTTTTATAATCATCTCGCTATCAATCCCGATTATTTTCATTATGTTCCTGCATGATATCACTAGTAGGATCACTCATGTGGATAAGACCATGACACAGACTCACCACGCACCGATACTCTCCTCTTTTATCTCTCACCATGGCGCCAACTTTCTAGTATTGCAGCTAGTGTCCTTACTTCAAAAACAATAGCCTCCTTTTTCACACAATGGTTTCTGTTTGAGTATAAGGATTATTTTTCAACACTCACTCTCAGAACAACTTCTCACCTCTTTGATAATTGTCGCCATAGGCTTGCCCTTATTTTCATTTCTTTAAGTTCACCACATTATACTCTCAAGATCACGATAGGACTTTCTTAGCTTGTAACGTAGGCTCAGGGTCAGGTAGGGTATATTTTTATGCATTTTACTGACTTGTTGCCCTCCTTGACATAACGGCTAAGCGTTCTACCTTCTCGTCATTTATTCCGCCCTAGTCGTAATTTTCTTATATTCTTTTGCCTTGCTTTTCTCCTTTCTTTCTCCTTTTGTGTAAATGACTCTTGTTTTTTTTTATTTTTATTTTCCGATTTTTCAAATTTTTCACTTGATTTCAACTTTGCTTGAGTCACTTTTCATTTCTTCTTTCTCTCTCTTTATTCTTTCAACCTCACTTTTCAGAGCATTCCTCATAACAGCCACCCTCAACTCATAGCTTTGCCATGAGTGTAGGTACACAATACCCAAGGTTGGGTCAGGTCCAAGACGAGGTTGTTTTCTGGATTGGCCACCCTCAACTTATGCTTTTGGCATAAGCTGAGGTGCACATGTCCAAGGAGGGACCAGGGCCAACACATTGTTCCGAGAAAAGATAAATTTGGGTAGAAAAGAAAGGTCCATTTTAAGCTCAAATCATTTGGATCAAGAAGGGATTAATTTCATTTGGTTTTCTTTTATCTAGGCTAAACATTTGCTATCTTTGAACAAGGACCTATGATCATTTCCTAATTGTCTATCACAGATTACTTTTAGCAGGACTAACCGGCCAAGTTCTATCTCGATACAAACGGTGGAATATCTAACTTTCTTCACACTCACTTATCACCTCATTACCCTACCAGATTATCAGCCACCTAGTTCGAGCTTTAGATCGAGGGACATGTATTGGTGTATCTTTACGTCAATCTTAGAGCCACCCATTCATCATTCACTATGCCTAATCATGCAAGCATTTTCTTTAAAACAGGATATCATTTTATTTAGCCATCATGCATCAAATTTCATGTCTATACTATGTACAAGATACTAACATGCCGGTTCAACAGAAAAATAAAGTCTCTTGGGGAAAAAGAACACAGGAAAGAAAACCCCAAGAGAGGATCGTGAGTTGGGCTACTCAGACTTCACCCTAGCACTCACTTTCAATTTACCCCACCCCCAACAAAACATCATGCAATTTTCCCCAATGCATAAAAAATGTTAAGTAGGGAGGTAGGTGAAGAAAACCTGAGGCGCATAGCGCCGATGATCAACAAGCTGGCGGGTCCGGTTTCCCGGAACCCACTCCCTCTGTAGTAGGGACACTATCAGTAGTGTCCGCAGCAATAACAGTACCCTCAGTAGTGCTCCTCTCAACATCAGCAATCCTGGAGCTAGATGCCCCAGCAGCCACCTCCTGAGCCCTCATCTGTCGGGCCTCCTCATCCATCAGCGAGGCTCTCTTCGCAGGTTCCAACTCAAGACGCTCTCTCTTCCTAGCTCGATTCTCATCCTCCTCTATGGATTGGTGCCTCTTTGTATGCTCACGTGGCATAAGCGGTGGCACAGCAGTGGTCTGGAAAAGTGCAGCCAGCACCGTATCCTCAGCAGGCTCCACAGATATGGCCTCATACTCGGGCACCCAGGCCTCCAGAATGGCATCCATATCTTCCCCCAAACTCGCCACAGCAGCTTGGAGAGTCGTCAAATCTACAGTAGGGGATGGCCGGGCAAGAACCCTCAACTCAAATGCGTCAAGGCGCTGGTGGACCTCCATAATCTGCCTCTAAGTCCGCTGGGCCATCTTCTTCTCGATCTTCTCTTGCGCCTCAGCAATCGACTTCTGCATCCAAGGCTGGATATGATGCATAAGTGTGGCCATTTGGGCCTCTAACTTCTTGACACTAGCGATCGGGACCAGTACTGCGGATGTTGTGGAGCGGGAGGAGCTCGGAGCTGTGCTATTGCCCGGGATAGACTCAACTGGGGTGGTGTCGGTAGGCTGTGATGTAGCCTGATCATCCCCTCGGGCTTTTTCTACCGTGTCCACCAAGTTCTCACCAAGCGGCTGCACCTCTGCTCTGGGCCCTTTGTTGGGAGCCAACTCATTGGCCTCATCCCGGATGAAACCGATATCAACATGGCTAGTCGAGGTCTTGAGCACATCATTGTGCAACACGGGCACTCCAACAGACCTGCACAACTCGAAAATTATGCAAGTGAATGGGTAAGTAGTGGTCGCCTTAAAGGCCATCTCATGGATGACCGCTTGCAACAACCACGCAAAATCCACCTCCAACCCAGCAACCATGGCGGCTATCAGCACTACTCTATCCTATGTAACAATATTATCAGCAGCAGTGGGGGAGAGGAAATGACAGACAAATAGAATTAAAAATTTGGCCGTGAATGTGAGGTTGGCCTTCTTTATTCCTTCTTTGGGCTCCATTACCCAATCAGCATCCTCGCCATCCACGGCGTTGTTTTGGGCTATCCACCTCTTGGTGGTCTCTCTCAGCACTCTCTCATGCTGGAAACGGTCGTCCTTTATCAGCTTCCACCGATAGTCAAACTCGGGAGTGAGGGGGGGCCTGGTGGCATCAGTGTCAGCACCATATAAAAATTTGGAAATGGCTGGCAAGGAGATATCCACCCGCTTACCAAGGACCTAAACATGCTCTAATGTTGCGTGTTTGGCGGGGTTAGCCCGCTTTTCCAAACTAGCCCTAAGAGTCGCCACATAAGTTGCGTATAACTCTCACACCACCTCCTCGCTGTAACGGCCCAAACTCCTAGCCGTACACTCTAGCCGATGGCGGGTAAAGAGGTCATGTATAGCTGGCATAAAGGGAAGACTCCCGGTAAAAACCCGCCGCTCACTGTCAGAGTCTGAGTCATGACCCCCTTGTCGTTGAGAAGCTTCGCATCCCTGTATATATGATATTGGCCCTCGACACACCATCGATTGGGATGATCAGCAACCTGTGCGGGGACGTCGGTCAAGGGTGCTGGAGTAGAATCAGCAGTGTCAGCCTCCTAAGACGAGGCAGAGTGGACCGATGTTGCTGGAGCAGTGGCCCCATGTAAAGATGAAGCTTCCTCAAACCCAGAAGCCTCCGCAGAGCCAGACGCTCCCTCAAAAACTACAGCAGACCCAGACGGTGTGCCGGTCAGTGTGCGCTCCTCATCAGACTAGGAGGCAGTGACTACGCCGGACGCCACCCTCTTGGGCATGCTCTGAGAGGTCCTAGAAGCACGTGACGGTGTCTGGGTGCCTGGGGAACGTATTCGAGGTCGCGTTCATCGTCGGACGACCCAATCACCAACCGGCGGGAAGGGCGACAAACTTGGAACGTCCTTGACAATAGACTAAGTCTTGCTTGGGTGCCCTGTGTACCTGCAAGGAGGGGTTATTAGTACCAGTAGAAGCATGCAACACACTCAAAAGAATCAAACACAAAAGGGGAAACACAAATAGAGCGGTGGTGCAAAATTGCAGAATTGACTAACGGACACCATCGACGGTCCGTCGATGGAATGAAGGTCCGTCAGTGGGTGTCCGTCGGTGGACACTTAGAAAATTTATTTAGCCATTTCAGAAACGAAGGTTCTGTTAGAGACGACAGAAGTGCAGGACTAACCATCGACGGAACTAAGGTCCGTCAGTGGTGGTCCGTCGATGGACACTTAGAAAATATTTTGAGAGAGTCAGAAACAAAAGTTCTTATAGAGACGACGAAGTGCAGGACAGACCGTCGACAGAACGACGGTCCGTCAGTGAGGTTCCGTGGATGGTGACTTAGAAACTATTTTTGTATTTTTAAAAGCAAAGTTTCTGTTAAGGACGATGAAAGTATAGGACGGACTGTCGATCAAACGACGGACTGTCAACCACCTCCGTGGGTAGACACTTAGAAAAATATTAGAGACCCACTCAGTAAATAAGGTTCTGTTACCGTCGATAAACCTGCAGGACGGTCCGTCGATCAGTTGACGGCCCATCGTCGATAGCCGTCTTTCCAGAGTTAGACAAGTCTGGGGAGTGGCTGACGACGGACACCATCGACGGTCTGTCGATTGAACGACGGTCCGTCGATAGGGGTCTCGTACTACAGATCAGAGTTAATATGTGGAAGCCATTGTTGCCCCCCCCCCCCCCAAAGAACAATTTTTAAGCAAAACTATACACCACAAGATCATGTAGCATGGGACACGCTATTTCGTCCTTCCTAAAGCTTCGGTTAGCACACGTTTAACTTATATTCTCAAATACCCAAAAATCCCTAAGTTGGAAACCTATTAAACTAAGAGAAAAGTAGACACGAATACCCCCAACCCAATCACTTGCCATCATTCTACGGGACTAAGGACACGATTTTCATAGATTAGGAATTTAATGTCATCCCTAAGTCAAGACCCACTTACTAAGGCAGTCAATTTTGCATGCTAACAATCAAGTTTCCAAAAAAAGAAAATGGAATAAAAGTCAGAGGAGAGATACATACCTGTAGACTGTATTGGCGGGAAGGTGGAGATTGATTCTTGCAAGTAATCTCACCAAAGAGCGACTTTGAACACCGACTGGAAAGAAAACAAGTTGGGGAGAGAAATGATTTGGGAAGTGATGGAGATGTGGGGGAGATGGGAAATCAGATTGAAGGGAGTGGGTGTTAATGGGTGAGTGAGTGGGGAAAGTGAAGGGAAATGGGGAGGGAAAACGGTTTGGGGAGGGTATTTGAAAGGGTTGGTAACTGAAAAGTTTAAATTTTTAATATATAGCCGGTCGGGTTAGTGGGTTGGAGGAACCGAAGATTCCCCGTCGACGGACCGTAAGTCAGTCAATGGTCCGTCGACTTCTCCGTCATATGTGCCCTAACTTAAAAAAATTAAAGAAACAAATCTGGGATCTATGGATTCTACCGACGGTCTGTTGATTGGTCCGTCGATCAGTGCACCAGACCAATTTTCTGCAGATTTCTGGGGATTTGGTCCCTGCACATTGAACACCCAATAAGCTAATTTTTTTTTAATATTTTCTGGACACTTTTTTGACAAAGACCCTAGTTTACTCTCTAGCCAACACTTCTAAAAAAAATAAAAAATTCATACGTGACATTAGGTGAGAAAAATAGAAATAATGCAATTATGCCTATAAAATCACGAAAAACCTATTGTTGGCTAGAGGATACGTATTGGGTTGCCTCCCAATCAGCGCTTGATTTAACATCGCGGCACGACGCAGCACTCTTGATTACTCAAACTTCATCAAGATAGTATGCGTCGATCACTTCATTCGCCTTTTCAGCATGCCCAAGGTAGATTTTGATTCGTTGCTCGTTCACCTTTAACCTTACACCCTCCTTATTCTCCAACTCAACCGCTCCATGAGGGAAAACTTGGGTGATCAAGAATGGACCAGTCCATTTGGACTTGAGTTTGCCCGGAAACAAGCGCAACCTAGAGTTCAACAAAAGCACCAAATCCCCAACCACAAAATCGCTCTTCTCAATCTTTTGGTCATGGTATCTCTTTATCTTTTCTTTGTAGAGGGATGAACATTCATATGCCTTTAAGTAAAATTAATCAAGCTCATTTAACCCATTTAACCTCTGTTCCACAGCCTCATTCCAATCCATTTTTAGTTTCTTCATTGCCCACATGGCCTTATGCTCTAACTCAACCGGCAAGTGACAAGCTTTCCCATATACGAGTTGGTATGGGGACATACCTATGGGAGTCTTGTATATTGTCCGGTAGGACCAAAGAGCATCATCAAGACTCCTTGACCAATCCGTTCTTTTCGCATTCACCATTTTCGCGAGAATCTGCTTGATTACACTGTTTGACACTTCAACTTTCCCACTAGTCTGAGCATGGTATGGCGTGGCTACATTGTGGCGAACCCCATATTTCTCCAACGATCCTTTGAACAACTTGTTGCAAAAGTGGAATCCCCCATTACTAATAATGGCCCTTGGGGTGCTAAATCTAGAAAATATGTTCATTTTCAAGAACGCGGTGACACTCTTCCCTTCATTATTTGCAAGTGCTATGGCTTCCACCCATTTCGACACATAATCAACCGCCATAAGAATGTATTTCATCCCATGAGAACTCACAAAAGGGCCCATAAAGTCAATGCCCCACACATCAAACAATTTGATCACGAGAATGGGATTTAAAGGGAGCTCTTCCCTTCTACAAATACCGCTATGTCATTGGAACCTATCACATGCCTTGGCAAACTCGTGTGCATCTTGGTGGATGGTTGGCCAATAGTAACCACATTGCAAGATTTTATGGACTGTCCGGATACCACTATGGTGCCCACCCACAAGCGAGGAGTGGCATGCCTCTAAAACACTCAACATCTCAACTTCTGGTACACAACGCCGAATAAGCCCATCGGCACAACTCCTATATAGATATGGCTCATCCCAAAATAACTTTTTCACATCATGCATGAACTTTTTCCTTTGATGAAAGGACAAGTCTGATGGGACTATATCACTAGCCAAGTAATTCACAAAATCTACGAACCATGGAATCAAGTCTTGAGAAGCAACCAATACATGCTCATCGGGGAAAGTATCATCAATTTAAGTTTTTTCACCTAACTCTCGCATTGCTTCATCTTCTATTCAGGACAAGTGATCGACCACTTGATTTTCGGTCCCTTTTCTATCTTTCACTTCAAAGTCAAATTCTTGCAATAGTAATACCCAATGAATCAATCTCAGTTTCACATCCTTCATTGCCATTAAATATCTCAAGGCAGAATGATCAGTATGCACTATAACTCTAGTGCCAAGCAAATAGGAGTTAAATTTCTCAAAAGCAAAAACCACCGCAAGGAGCTCTTGTTCAGTCACACTGTAGTTCTTTTGGGCTTCATTAAGAGCTTTACAAGCATAGTAAATGAGGTGAAGGATCTTATCCCTTTTTTGTCCCAATACCAAACCAAGCGCAACCCCACTAGCATCACACATCACCTCAAATGGCTTGCTCCAATTCGGAGAAATAATGATGGGCGCAGATACCAACTTCTCTTTCAACTCTCAAATGCCTTCAGACAGATTTCATCAAAATAAAATTTACACTCTTTCTCAAGCAGCTTGCACAGAGGATGTGCAATTTTTGAGAAATCTTTGATAAACCTCCGGTAGAAACCCGCATGCTCAAGGAAACTCCTCACACCTTTTTACAGAGATGGGTGGAGGAAGTCTCTCTATTACCTCGACTTAGCTCGATCAACCTCTATACCCTTCTCTTAGATGCGAAGGCCCAAAACAATACCCTCTTTAACCATTAAGTGACATTTTTCCCAATTAAGCACAAGGTTGCACTCTTCACATCTTTTGAGAACTTTAGAGAAGTGACTCAAACAATGATCAAATGAGTCACCAACAACAGAAAAATCATCTATAAATACCTCAATAGTGTCCTCCACCATATCAGAAAATGTAGACATCATACATCTCTGAAAAGTAGCCGGTGAATTACACAACCCGAAGGGCATCCTCTTGAACGTGAATAACCATGAAGAAAACAATACCACCCATTTCCTGCAAGCCTATCCAACATCTGATCCATGAAGGGCATAGGAAAATGGTGCTTCTCAGTCCATGCATTCAATTTTCGGTAATCCATACACACTCTCCATCCGGTCAACGGCCTCATTGGAACAAACTCATTTTTTTCATTAGGGACCATAGTCATTCCCCCTTTCTTTTGCACACACTGAACAGGGCATACCCAACATAGCGATCGGATATATGACTCCAGCATCCAACCACATAATAATTTCCTTCTTCACTACCTCTTGCATATGTGGATTTAAACATCTCTGGAGCTTAATACTTGGCTTATGATCAGGCATGAGTTGGATTTTGTGTGAACAAATACCAGGAGGGATCCCAATAATATCCGCAATAGTCCACCCAATACTCTACTTGTTGCACCTTTAAATCAGATGAAATAAATACCGGCAAAGTGACATCTTTCCCCAGAAATACATACCTCAGATGAGGTGGTAGAGCCTTAAGCTCTAATTTTGTAAATTCCTCAATAGATGGTTTGGCAGGTGGAGACTCGCGATGCATCATATCTAACTCCAATTTCTTGGGTTTGAACCGAACATCACCTCGATCAAGTGCCGCAACCAATGACCCATACTCTGCAATACCATCACTCTCAAAGTTCATAATCACTACTGCTAGTGCCTCAACACCAAGACGTTCTTCTATTTGGACCTCTGACAAACTCTCAACTCTGTAAGATATCGCAGATACCGATTGGAGCTCACCACTCTGCCTCATGGATCTACATATATTGAAAGTCACTTCTTCATTATTTAACCGAAACTTCATCTGTCCTTTCTCCATGTCAACCAGAAAGCAACCGGTAGAAAGAAATAGCCTCCCAAGAATAATAGGCACCTCAAAATCCACCTTACAGTCAAGATTAACAAAATCGGCCGAAAATATGAATGACTCCACCTTCACTAACACATTGTGGAGTATCCCAATAGGCCTCTTCACTGTTCGATCGTCCATCAGTAGCCGCATCGCAGTGGGCTTTAGATCATCCAAACCCAACTTTTTGTTGATCGATATAGGCATGAGATTTATGCTTTCCCCATGATCACATAATGTTTTAGCGAAGTGTAATAGCCCGATTGTACATGGAATAGTGAAAGCACACAGATCTTCTTTCTTTTGCACTAGAGACCTTGTAGCAATAGCACTACAGTGTTGCATCCTATCATCATCCTCTAAACTAACCGATCTCTTCTTAGTGACCATATCTTTCATGAACTTGTCGTAACTGGGCATTTGTTCAAGAGCTACAATCAAAGGAATATTGATGGAAAGTTGTTTCAACATATTAATAAAATGCCAGTATTTACCATCCTCGGTCTTTTTCACCAACCTTTGCCGGAATGGTGGTGGTGGTCTTGGAATGGGAGTCACCTTTTGGGGCTTCTCTGCTTCTTTTACAGCTTCATCTAACAACTCACCACTAGCTTCTACTACATCATCTTCTCTTCTTATCTTATTTTGTACGCCAGACGGCATAGGTAGATCTATGGTTTGCTTACCACCTCGAGTAGTGACTGCCATACAATGTCCATCATTCTTTGGATTTTGAACAGTGTTGCTAGGAAAAGTACCCGGTTGACGAGGGTTCACAGTAGATGACAATTGGGCCATTTCCATATCAAGATGCTTGATTGAGACTGCATGTTCATTCACTTTTTGCCCAATGTTAGCCAAATCACCTCTCAATTCCTTGGCGTGCTCATCACTTGCGTCAAACCTCCTCATCATCTTTTGCAACATGTATTCAACTCGCGCCATACTACCTCCACCATCCCTAGGAGCAGCTTCTCGATTTTGAGGTGGAACATAGGTCCCACTTTGATCGTTTCTGTTTCCGTAGTTACTCCAGTTGAAGTTGTTATCGCGATTGTAGTTTCCTTCACGAACATACTCACCCTCTCGGTTGTAATTCCCATACTTCCGACCTTGAGTTGCTTGACCTTTGCGCCAATTCTCCTGATTGGAGCCTTGGGCATTCGGTCAAAAACCCCCCGTCTGGTCATTCACTGCATAAGAATCCTACTCATAGTAAAACTCATCTATTGGCGGTGGTGGCTTAGTCAAATAATTCACCGCATTCACTTTCTCTGCACCCCCAGTGACATGTTTCAACACTAACCCAAGCTCAGTTCTCATTTGAGCCATCTCTTCACGAATCTCCTATGCGGCTGGGTTATGTGTAGATTGAACCGCAAAAGTGTTTCTCCCAGTATCCGACTTCCTAGTGCTCCAAACTTTATTATTTCGGGATATTTTCTCTAACTTCTCAGCGATCTCTGCATAAGTACACTCCCCATAGGAACCACCCGCAATAGTATCAAGCACCACCTTATTGTTATCATCTTGCCCCCGATAGAAGTACTCTCAGCGACTTATCATCAACGCGGTGGTTTGGGACACTTCTTAAGAATGAGGTGAACCTATCCCAAGAACTGCTTACTGATTCCCCTGGTAATGCCACAAAGTTGTTCACCCCATCTTTGTGGTTGAGCTTTTTAGAAAGCGGGTAATACCTTACTAGGAACACATCCTTCAACTGCTCCCAAGTATGTATTGAATTATAGGGAAACTCAGTAAACCAGATCGCGGCCTCTCCCGTCAGTGAGAGAGGGAACACTCTTAACCCGATGACGTCCATGTCTAAGTCAGGTTTTCCTACACAACTCTTACACACCGACCTCAGTTTGGCGATGTGAGCTAGTGGATCCTCAGATGGTAGCTTCGAGAACAGACCTCTAGCGGTGAGCATCTACATCAAGCTACTACTTACCACGAACGTATGACCATGTGGTAGAGGAGGTAGGACAAGTGCCCCATAAGAGTCAGTGATGTTAACATTTCCCCTATAGTACTCTTGATGGCGTGGAGCAGGAGGTTGCCTCCTCGAATTAACTTCACCAGGGTTATCAACCATCACATGATTATGAGCATCAACCGGTGGGGGAGGTTGAGGATTAATCTCATCCTCGATATAAGCAGGATTGTTTTGAATGTTCATTATGTGAAGTGTACGGTTTAGTTCAAGATCAAGTGGAAGTATTGGTTCTCCTCCACTCTGTGTACATGGCATACACTAAAGCTAGACCTGCGAGAGACAAAAACCAAAAAAAAAGTAAAATCAGGAAATTATTGACTAAACGTCGATAATGTGCTTAAAGTAAATCTAAAAGCCACTATCCCCGGCAGCGGTGCCAAAACATGATACGCTTAAACTACACTTCCCTAAAGAACTATAAGCGGTTGTATCAAGTAAAGAACCCAAATGTTAGGCTGGGGTCGATACCATGAGGAAAATAGTTTAGACTTAACTTTAATCTATGATTACTTCTATTTTAATTAAGTCCTTTCCGAAAACACACAATTAAAGGGTGGGGGTGGGGGGGTTTGTGTAACAAAACTATTTAATTAATTTTAAGTAAACAACTAGCAAGTTCAAATGTTTGATGTTTATCAATTGATGAGAGAAACTAGGGTGTAAGTGTTCCCCATAGGTTCATAACGCAGTAACCCTAGCTATAACAACTCTTTTCTAGTATCTTGCATGCAAAGTGGTAAGTTAGGTATCCCTAATTCCTTGGTCCGGCAACTAGGAAATTTCACTCCGCACCTTGCTCCGGCTATGTGTGTACACTTTACTAAACCTTACCTTTTACATCATATTAAGCATCATATTCAATGTATGTCTAAGTTACTACTTCACACCAATTGAAACTAGCCTATTAGATAGTGTATGTCACATCCGGGTTTACCCCCTAGACGTAACCGGCGTCGGCGTCCTCTTTGAGGACTAAGACAAGCCTCTTAGCCTCATCATAGCATTCATCGATTAAAAATGTGAAGGAATTTAAAACTTTTTATCTATAACTACTCAGAGGTTTACATAGACCTCTACATACACATAGTCATATTTATATCAAGTATACATAGACTTGTTCATATACGAAGATTACATAGTCTTCTACTTTTATTTCACACATTTATAAATAGAGAAGTAATAGTCATAAAAGCTGTCTCATCTCATAAACCATCTATCAAAGACAATAAATCTTGGGCATAGCCCTACATCAATACAAGAAGCCACATATAGGCCATATACAACATCGTCTCAAATGAGTAAATGAGTCAAAACCGAACTATAGTAACTAACTAACATAGGAGTAAGATGTCGGCAACGCCCTCGGGAGAATGAGGACCTACCACTTGGATGGTTAGAGATCTAAGTCTTCCTTTCCAGCAATTTGGAGCAACATCAATGACCCGAACATAAAATGTTTGGGAAAAGGGAAAGAAATGGGGTTAGTACTCCACATGTACTAAGTATGGAACCACATATACAATTACCAATCAAATATACTTAAAAAGGGACAACTAAGAAAATCATTATAAAACATATATACGAGTGAAGCAAAGTAAAGTAAGACATACTAAATATACCCTTCATAAAGTCACAAGTGCAATGATCAAGTAAATTCCCATAACTCTTACTTAATCAAGTAACCTATCAAGACTACAATTAGCAATCAACCTTACCTAACATACTCTTCTATTTCATGAAAACATTCTTTTTTAATCAAAAGCAACAACCTTATACTCATTGTTATTCAATGTACAAAGTCATTTACATTACATCACTACTTTACATACATAATATTGACCTCTCAAAGCTCCCATCAAGGCCAACTAGTGCAAGGCTTAAGTAGAGTCCCACACCCCTACCTAAGCTATAGACAAACCCTTTCAAGTTACTTCGATTAGTCTATATCTTATTCATTCATTTTAGTTTAGGAAAACCTTGCCTTAACCGACATAGACCACATGAGCAAATGTGGAATCCTGTGTCATGAAACCTTACACCGATGGAACCCCTATATCGTGTACTCCTAGGCAACCTCACAACCAACCTAAGCACTTCAATTCGATCATCATACCAACCTATCACCTTAAGCAAGGTTTACTTCAATACAACCTTATCACTTGATGACAAATAATTCACAACTTGAAGTACGGATTAGGATAATGAAGACTTACCAATACTTCTCCATAGTTCACCAATAAAAGGTCCTTACCATCAACCCATAGACTAACCCGATTTGGGTCATCACATAAATGTAACTCAATAGTCAACATAAGAACTTAATTTAAGAGAAAGAACTATACCACAAAGCAATACTAAATCAAAGCTTGGTAACATGATATCAAAATCTATCTTCTTACCCTATATTCAATACTCAAGAATTAGGCGTGAAGAACATCCATTCATTACAATATACTCATGATCAATGCAATAACAACCATTAAAGATAATTTAAACAATAACTAGATCAATTACATCAATCCAACCCAAATTCATATAAATCCCAATACCTAGGGTTAAGGGTTAGGGTCATTTCCCACAATCTAGACCAAACCACATCAATTCATAATAATCAAGCTACAATACATGATAATCTATTCATTATAACCCAAAGAATACATAAACAACTTTATTCATAACAACAAACTCGAAATAGGATGAAACCCATATGAAACTCAACTTTTGGAAAATCTTTGAAGGGGACCTTTGAGGAAAGAAGTCTCAAAGGTGAATTAGATCCCATACCTTAAGGTTTGATGACATTTTGATGGTAAATTTCGTGCTAAATCAGCCCCCAATGATCTCCCCAAGTTGTTCTCCAATGGAGTCTTCCAATAGAGAGAGAAAGTAGAGAGAAGGAAGAGAGTTTTGTTTGGAGAATTGTGATTAGGTTAATGAAGGTTGGGTATTTATAGTGGGGTCTTAAGTCACTTAATTAGTCTTCCCTTAATACCCTACTTACCCTATGCCACCTAATAAAATAATTAACTAAAACTTAAGTCCCTGAAAACACTACAGGCCCTCCCCGCCGACGGGCCGTCGTCGGCGTGACGGACAACCCCTCCTCCGTCACGCACGTTCGTCGCGCTGGTCAGAGACTGTGCATATGGAGGCTTTCTTCCCAGCAGCTAAGGCTGGCACGACGGTGGCCTCGACGCCTCGTCGCGCCTGTGATGCCCCGTCATTGGGTCCGTCGTGGCCTACTGTCTCAAGGGTCCTCCTCGAGGGCCCTTAGTTGATCCTCGGAGAGTCGTACCCTGACTTTTCCAACATGAAACCATCCCACACTATGTTTTACACCTATTGTTATAAGCTTTTACTAAATTCCGACTCTTTAACTTGATCAAACTAAAACGACACTTTAGCCCTCTTATGAACCAACTTACCGGACGTTAAGGACGTTTTGGTTCCAAAGTACTTCAATGACTCCATCTACGCCTTATTTGGATAGAAACAATGGGTTAGACCTTAAGGAGCCTATTTAAGTCTTATCACATGACTTGGGGATTTTGGAAATGTTACATTATCCCCCCCATAGGAGCATTCGTCCCCGAATGACACTAAACACTCTTTAAACGAGGGAATAGACTCAAGACTAGCAGCTCAATCAATTCACAATATTCAATTACATGAATGATATTATTTTAATAAAAACACTCCAAAACATCAATTTATCATAGATTAGCTCAAAGTTTCCTCATGAGATACTTTCTACTCACAACACACATGAGCTCAATCATTTGGTATACAAGTCGATTAGCACAAGGTTCATTTTGTCAATATGCTTTATATAACATCTACAAGGATTCACTATATCACAATACACGACTTGACTCAAATATGCAAGAAGCAAAACAAATTTCAAATTTATTTAGGGTCACCTTACAGTGACTTCAATTGTGAAGTCTCAAAAACTAAGATTTTTGAAGAAATTCACCAAAACATCAAGGATTCACAATATCTAGCATAATTATATCATTAGAAAGAATAACTAACCTTAATCATCAAAAAGATGAGGATAGCGGGTTTTCATGTCGGCCTCAGCCTCCCATGTTGCACCCTCAACTAGGTGGTTCTTCCATAACACTTTTACGGAAACCACCTCCTTGTTCCTCAACCTTTTCACTTGCCTATCAAGGATTTGGATAGGAACCTCCTCATAAGAGAGGTTATCCTTGACTCCAAGACCTTCAATAGGGAGAATAGTCTCGGGATCCCCGACACACTTCTTCAACATCGAGACATGGAAAATCGGATGCACCGAAGCTAAATCATTAGGTAGTTTCAAGAGATAGGCAAATTTACCAACCCTTTCCAAAATCTCATAAGGACCCATGTAACGAGGGCTCAACTTCCCTTTCTTTCCAAATCTTACCACCCCTTTCATAGGTGAGATTTTTAAATACACCTTTTCACTCTCTTCAAACTCCAAATCTCTTCTCCTATTATCGGCATAGGACTTTTGTCTACTATAGGCTGTTTGTAACCTATTTATAATGATATGCACATTCTCCAATGTCTTATAAATCAAGTCGGGAGCAAAGATTGATGGTTCACCAACTTCAAACCATCCTATAGGAGACCTACACCTCCTACCATACAAGGCTTCATAGGGAGCCATGGAGATAGACGAATGAAAACTATTATTGTATGCAAACTCTACCAACGACAGTGCTTATCTCAACTCCCTTTAAAACCAATAATGCAAGCTCTAAGCATATCCTCAAGAGTTTGAATTTTTCGTTCCGCTTGACCATCCGTTTGAGGATGAAAGGAGGTACTCAATTTCACCTTAGTACCCAAACCTTTTTGGAAAGACTTCCAAAACCTAGAAGTGAATTGTGCATCCCGATCCGAAATTTTGGATAACGGAATACCATGGTGACACACAATCTCATCTATGAAGATCTTCGCATAATCCTCCGCCGAATACGTATATTTGACGGGAATAAAATGGGCGGACTTAGTCAATCTATCAACAATCACCCATATAGAATCATATGACTTTTGAGTCCGAGGCAACCCTACCACAAAGTCCATATTAATGTCTTCCCACTTCCAAGTAGGAATTTGGATCTCTTGTAGTAAGCTACCCGGCTTTTGATGTTCCGCCTTCACTAGTTTGCAATTTGGACACTTACCAACAAATACCGCTATGTCCTTCTTCAAACCATCCCACCAATATATTTCTTGAAAGGTCATGATACATCTTAGTAGAACCCGGATGGATAGAATAGTGGGATCCATAGACTTCATCAACGATCCGATCCCTCAATCCATCGACATCAGGAACACATAACCTCCCTTGGTATCTCAACACACCATCTCCTCTTAAGAAGAAAGACACATTCATCTTACCAAGAACAGATTCCTTCAACTCCATCAATAGTTGATCAAGGTGTTGTTTGGACTTTACCTACACCACCAATGATGATTAAAAGCTATGATGAACCATGGCACCTCCATTTAGAGAACTCTCTAAACGAACCCCCAATCTAGCCAAACCATGAACATATTTCACTAATTCTTTCTTATCATCATCAAAATGGGACACACTACCCATAGTCAAATGGATTAGAGCATCCACCACCACATTGGCCTTGCCGGGGTGATATAGGACACTCATATCATAATCCTTCAACAATTCTAACCACCTTCTTTGTCGGAGATTCAACTCTTTTTGAGTAAACACATATTGAAGACTCTTATGATCGGTGAAAACATCCACATGGACACCATACAAGTAATGTCTCCATATTTTCAAAGCAAACACTACGGCCGCTAATTCAAGGTCATGAGTGGGGTAATTTCTCTCATGAACCTTATGTTGCCGTGAAGTATAGGCAATCACCTTCACATTCTGCATAATCACACACCCCAAACCTATACGTGATGCATAACAATAAACCACAAACCCTGTAGAACCTTCCGGTAAGGTCAACACTGGAGCGGAAGTAAGCCTGTCTTTCAATAATTGGAAACTCTTCTCGCAAGCCTCCGACCACTCAAACTTTTTACCCTTTTGAGTTAATGAAGTCAATGTAGATGCAATGGATGAAAAACCTTCTACTAACCTTCGATAATAGCCTGCTAGACCCAAGAAACTCCTAATGTCAGTTGGGGTCAAGGGTCTAGGGCAGTTTCTTACCGCATCAGTTTTCCTTGGGTCAACCTCAACTCCCTCACTAGAGATGATGTGCCCAAGAAACGCCACCAACCTTAGCCAAAACTCACACTTGCTATACTTGGCGAACAATTTATGCTCTTTAAGTGTTTTGAATACCACCCTTAGATAACCCATGTGATCAACCTCATTCTTCGAATACACCAAGATATCATCGATAAATACAATAACGAATGCATCAAGGTAACTTTGAAACACTCTATTCATTAGGTCCATAAACGCCGCCGGAGCATTTGTGAGACCAAAGGATATAACCACGAACTCATAATGCCCATACCTAGTCCAAAAGGCCATCTTTGGAATATGTTCATTTCTCACCCTAAGCTGGTGATACCCTGAACTCAAGTCAATTTTGGAGAAGTAACTCGCTCCTTGGAGTTGATCAAATAAATCATCAATCCGAGGAAGAGAATACTTGTTCTTGACAGTAACCTTGTTGAGTTAGCGGTAGTCAATACACATTCTCAAGGACCCATCATTCTTTTTCATGAACAAAACCGGAGCATCCCACGGAGAAATGCTAGGCCTTATAAAGCCCTTGTCTAGCAAATCTTTAAGTTGTGCCTTCAACTCCTTTAACTCGGCCGGAGCCATTCTATAAGGAGGAATAGAGATAGGGTTTATTTCCGGTAGCATATCAATACAGAAATCGATTTCCCGCTCGAGAGGAATGCCGAGAAGGTCATCAGAAAAGACCTCCATAAATTCACACCCCACGGGGACCGACTCAATAGGAGGAATTTCGGAATCAACTTCTTGGACTCTCACAATATGATAAAGACAACCCTTTGAGATCATCCTACTTGCTTTTAGACATGATATGAATCGACCTATAGGAAGAGAATTTCCACCCTTCCACTCAAACACGGGTTCATTTGGGAAACTAAACCTCACAATTCTAGTTCTACAATCAATAGAAGCGAAGCTAGCATGTAACCAATCCATACATAAAATTACATCAAAATCAAGCATGTCTAGTTCAACTAGATCGACATGAGAAACTCTATGGGATATTGAAATGGGACAATTTTGATAGACTCTTTTTTCTACAACCAACTCACCCACCGGAGTAGACACCAAAATAGGTTCACGCAAAACAATGGGTAAAGTATCGAACTTTTTAGCTACTAAGGGAGTAACGAAAGGCAAAGTAGCACCTGGATCTGGCAAAGCATACACATCAATAGCAAAGATTTGTAACATACCGGTCACCACATCGGGAGAGGCCTCTTGATCATCTCTCGACCGAAGAGCATAAAAGCAGTTCTTTTTGGGAACATCATTAGAACCACTTGGCTGACCACCCCTCTCTTTCCCTTTAGCATTTGGACAATCCCGCACTTTGTGAACAATCTTTCCACAACCAAAGCATTTGTCCGAACCTAGGAGGCAAACACCTAAATGCTTCTTCCCACATTCCTTGCAAGGTGGATTCTCATTAGATGAGTTCCCACTTTTCCCTTTTTGAACTCTTGGCCTAGGGACCTTCCCATCCCTAGCCTTGGGAAATTTGGTTGGAACTTGATTTGAGAAGCTTTTCTTGAATCTAGGCTTGTCTTGAATTCCAAAACTATCTTTAGTAGTTCCACTCTCGAAAGACCTTGCCCTTCTTGAATCCTTATCCTTATCCTTCCTTTTTGATCTAGCCTCCTCAACCCTTTTTGCATGCACCATAAGACGACCAATGTTTATGTTATCATGAAGCATAGTCGATTGACATTCTTCTTGAAAATCATCCGACACACCTGTCACGAATCGACTCATCTCGTCTCTAGGATCGAAGGCCAAGGAAGGAGCATATTTACCCAATTGAATGAACTTCAAAGAGTACTCATGAACACTCTTTTCTCCTTGGCGGAGATTGATGAACTCCACCACCTTAGTTTCTCTCATCTCTCTAGGGCAGAACCGATCAAGAAAAGCCCTTTTGAACAACTCCCAAGTCACTGGCCCACTTTGAAGTGGCCTATTATCTTTCCATTGCACATGCCATATCTGAGCGACATCCTTGAGTTAGTATGAGGCCAACTCGACATTCTCACTAGAAGACAACCCCATAGCACACAAAATCTTTTAAACCTCATCAATGAATTCTTGAGGATCTTCATCAACCTTAGACCCATAGAAGATAATATGATTCATTCGGGTGAAGTACCTAAGTCGGGAAGCCCTAGTTTGCTCATGAAATCTAGGTGCCAAATCCCTATTAGCTTGGGCAGTCATGGCTTGGGCTTGCAACGTTGCGGCTTGAGCTTGAGTAGTCATGGATTGAGCCATTTGAGCAAGAATAGACCTCATCTGAGCCTCTGCCATCGGTGGAGGATCATCGGAAACCTGATCATCAACAATAATCTCTTCAAGGGGAGGGACTGGATCACCACGGGGAGGGATTCCCACAGCAGTAATCTCCTCCTCAAGTCTTCTGGCTGCATTCCTTCTAGTATTCATTTCCTATAACCAAAACACAAGGTTTATTCATTTCTTATGTGAGTATCTTTGACATAATCGTTTAAGTGTAAGTCATTATCATCATGGTGTGAGTGAGACTTGTCTCACGATTTCTAACACCCTCTTATGTGAGTATCTTTGACATAATCGTTTAAGTGTAAGTGAGACTTATATCACTTCCTTTAACACCCTATATTAGGTCAATTTCATAACTCATAAGCTTTTAGTTATTTCATTACTCATCTTATCTTGTTCAACATTTATTGATAGTATTGTACCATTCTTTATGAAAGTTATAAGGATTTATTCAATGTGCTACTATATTCACAATGTTCATTTAGATAGGGTATGTTGGGACTTGTCCCAATCATTGGCATACCCTGGGTTATGAGTTCATATAGTTACATCTTGTCAAATATCATTCTTTTAACATGTATTTGGCCTTAAAAAAACCATCATAATTTACATTGGCCATATAAGATTTGTATGATTTGGTCATTGGCCAATTCTAATAATATTTTGGACATAATATTGCTAGCCAATTTATTGGCATAAATCAAACTTTCACTACACTCTTGTCATGATATTATCACTAGCCAAGTCAATTAACTTCATGTATAAACTATAGTAATCTCATTATGTTAAACAAGCCAACTTTTAACCTTTGATTAGCCTATAAGAACAATTCCATCTTCTCGAACACAATTAGGCATTACAACATTTATTATCTCATGTAAATAATACCCTAATAATACGGATCTAACCTATAGGTCTCATTCGACATTATCAAATCATGACAACTTACACATAATAATCAGTTAGCACCACATACCAACAACATGCTCGATATTTGCATTATACATACTACTAGAATTGGAAATAGGGACAAGTAGGGAGATGAACATTCGACAATTTCATTGGGAACAACCCTTGTTTAGGTTTACTTGAATTAAAAATGTTTGAAAAGCCTCCTGGGGAAAGGAATCCAAGAGAGAAAACCCATACCTTACTGTAGAATTGAATCTACGAAGATCACCCTGTTCTTTGCAAGAAAATCTTAAAGAATTGCCTTGAAATCGCCTAAGGAGAACCAAGAATATTTTTCTATTTTTCTAAACATTTGTTCACTGTTTTTATTCGTAAGTTTCAACGTGAGTCTAAGTCTTACGAACTGAATATTGACTAATTCAACTTAGGCTAATTAACTTAATTAAATAATTCAATTATCTAATTACCAAAATGCCCCTCCTAAATTGACTAAAAATAGGAGAGCATTTGACTTATCACAATTGTGAAAATTTGCTAAGGGTCTCGGATTGACCTTGAATTTAAATTAATTAATTAAGTTGCTAATTTAATTAATTAAGTTACCTAGGGTAATTACTTAAGTACCCCTAAGTCACTAGGACCATAACCAACCCCTTTGGACTCTCCTAGGTTAGGTACTAGGATGTTTATTTGGTTAGCTACTCGGCTAGTGTCACCCGATTAGGTCTTAGGATTTCGGGCACACTTGTTAGTTTATTTTAGTTAGTCCTAGGTTAGTTAACTAGTTAGGTAAGTTAGTTAGAGCCTAGGATTTGTTATGAAGCTTGGCCAACGTGGATTGACCCGACGCGCACCTGCCCCTTAACCGCCCTAACCAAATCGGTTGGGCTTGTCGCTTGGTCTCTATGCCGGTAGCACATGTGCTTGCACATGTTTTGCCGTGCACTTTCCTAAACATGCACTCTGTAGTTGTACTTGGAAAGTTCACTTATTGTCCCAAGGATCATCACTATGTCCTTGGGCACTGCTTAATCTACATGATCATTTTAAATGATCATGTGCTATGGTACCTACGCTTGACACTTGGATGCCTCGTACCTAATGTGTGTAAGCGATGAAATTAAAAATTTAGCTTAGGGTATTCATTGCAGGTACAATTCCTAAACAAGCTTGGAATGGATCATTTGAACATCAAAGCGTATTTAAGTTACTTGTTAATACAATGAAATTGGGTAACACCCTTAAGCCAATATTCTCTAACATGCCCAATATTACTCAATATTGGGAATTGGGATGGCTATGTACCCCAATGCATATTCTTAAAACATAATAGACTCTTCACTAGACAAGTACATTTTCTGGAATGTTACAGGAGTAATCAAGCACACTCACACCTCGTTGACAAATGTTGATAAATTCTACCACCTTAGCTTCCCTCTTCTCTTTAGGAAAAAACCTATCAAGGAAATCCCTCTTGAAGATCACGCATTTCGGCAAACCACCTCTTAGCACCCTATTGTCCCTCCATTATGTATATCGAGTTTAGGCCATATCCTTGAGTTGATAGGCCTCCAAATCGGCCTTTTCATTCGGAGTCACACCTATAGAAAACAAGATCTTGTATACCTCCTCAAGAAAGTCCTGGGGGTCTTCACCAGCTTTTGACCCAAAGAACATATGAGGGTTCATCCTAGTGAAGTATCTTAAACGAGAAGACATAGTGCTAGCATGTTGAGGCATACATGGTCCAACTTCCCGATTCACTTGTTCCGTCATAGCTTGGACTAGAGAAGTTACAACATAATCTTGAGATGTCATGGATTTGGTCAATTTGAGAAAAGTCGACCATATCTCTCCAACCTTCATAAGTGGAGGAACAACCGAAACTTGATTGTCTTGCGGAGAATCTTTGTTGTCATGATCTCCCGCATTAGAAATCTCTTCCTCAGCTTTTCTTGCAGATGACCTTCGAGTAGTAAGACCTATAACCATAATAAGAGGTTTAGGTGAAAACAACACATAAAGTAAGACTCTGGAGGCACGACATAGGTATACAAGAAGATAAGAATTTCCTAGGAATCACATAGTCTCTCATTCATAAGTGTGGCACGCTTCACAATTCTGAATAAGAATCTTAATAGACGTGGTTTAGTGAGACATCGATCCTAAGGATATTCAACCTTATACTTTGATACCCAGTTTGTCACAATCGGGGAGCACCCCCTACATGTAACCGGCGTCGTCGTCCTCGGAGAGGACTTAGACTAGCCCTTAGTATTTGTCATCACATATCATAGGCTAAAACATGGAAAGATAAAAACTTTTTATACACATTGAGGTATACATAGACCTCTCGCTTACTAATCATATATACATATGGAGTTTACTTAGAATCCTCGAATCAGAAGCTTACATAAGCTTCTACTTTTAAGTTACATACACAATATACAAAGATAGTCTAATAGGAATGTCTCACATTTAAACCATCTACAATGAGTAGAACATTAGCGCATATCCCATACTTCATTACAACAAAAGCCACATATAGGATTATACAAAATGTCTTTAGACTATAACAACATCAAGTAGCTAGATTGTTGCATCATCTTCCAAATGGCGAGGACCTACCAAACTTGGAGAAAGAGAATCCGAGTAATCTTCAGTTGGCCTTCTAGAAGCTCAACGACCGAAACCTATATAATTGTAGAAACATATAAATATGGGTTAGTATACCACATGTACTAAGTATGGAAACATGCACATAAAATATTTGAAACATTCCTATAAAGGGACCTTTACTTTAGAAAAAATGCTTAGTCATTTTAAAGACTTTAATGCACATACAAGAGAGAATATACAACATAAGGATCACAACAACATAAGTCATGTTCATAATAAGGACAACTCAACATAAGAACAATATCAACATAACAAGTTCAATAGTTAATATCAACATAATCATACCAAATCATTACTAACAATCACATCCCAAGCCTACAAGTGCAATGCTTATGTGAAGTCCCATAACCCTACACAATCAAGTAAACGAGATAGAAGATTTTAATTAATGCTTTGCTTCATAAACCTATTTCATCATAGTCATTACTACATATAGCAACTTAGACCAACACATGTTCATCAAAAGATTCAACATCATGTAATAGAATCATCATGTAAAATCAACATAATATACTTCCTAATAACAAAGTTCATAAGACAATATCCTAGGAGACCATTTAGTGTTAATTTGTGTAATGTCTAGATATGTTCCCATACCCCTACCTATCCTAAGTAGACCCCTCAAGTCATCCTAAGCAATGTCCATATTAATTACCTTTAGTAATTCATTTTACTTTTGGGAACACTTGCCTTAACCGACATAGACGATAATATCTAAATATGGAATCCGGTGTCATGAAACCCTTCACTGAAAGAAGGTGATCTACTTGCCAAAGTAGTACAAAACAAGAACATAGCATCTAGGTGGATCCACTAGCTATTATTCCTATGGAGGCAACAAAGTTCAAGAACTAGGAGACCTGTTTGAGAACCTCTTTATTCCATTGGCATTGTAATCTCTATCTCATGATTACAATAATGAGCCTACATTTCTACTTTGGAAGGACTCTGCTTACTACTAGTTAACTCGGTTCTAAGATGGAGTCCCTTTTGAAATGTCCATAAGTCATCCTTTAACAAACATAACTTAGTTTAGGTCATAGGAGACTAACTCCTTGTACAGTCATAGTCATTAGCTCATTGAGAATTTCATGAGAATACCCTTTCAATACAACCCTCATATGTGAGATTAACACTTTATCATCATCATGTCATGATAAGGCACATAAGTGATTCACAAACAACCTTATACCAATACACCTTAATTAATCATAATCTCACAATTTATATTTTCATGCTATATCAATTAAATCATCATACCAACACCTACTTAATCAATTTACAAGATATACTTCAATTGATCTTCATAATGAAGTACAAGCTATAATAATTGAAGTAAAGGTTCAAGATCACAAAGTCTTACCAATTCTTCTTCAAAAGCCTTCATAATTGGTATTACCACCAACCAACTAAATTAATATATAAATAGGTGTAATTAACAAATTCAACACTAACAAATTCAATTGCATCAACACTAACAAATTCAATACGAGTTCACAACCTACGGTTTTGGAAATAGGGTCAATTTATCATTTCTTCCAAATACTAGGTTTTACATCAATAACTACCATAATTGACAAATAATACATCATAATATAATCATAATAATCAAAATAAATCAAGAACAATACAATTTGAAAGATTAGTTTTGGATTAGAAAGAAAACCATGTTGATATCATCTTTTAAAATCAATTTGAAGGAACCCTTTGGGGAGAAGAGTCCCAAAGGTGAAAAGTTCCCATACCTTGTAAATCCATAAATATTTAAGGATAAAAGTGAAGTTCTTGCATCCCTAATTCCCTTTGACCTTGGTCTTCTATGGAGTCTTCTTTGGGGAGAGAGAAAGTAGAGAGAAGGTGAAGGATTTGGGTTTTGGGAATTTAGTGTGTTGGGTTAGTTTAATTAGGTTTAGGTGTTTATATATTCACTTAATTGACTTAATTAGAACTCCCATAACTATTAATTAACCAACTAACTAATTAAAAGAACCTTACTTAAAACATCACAGCAAACCCAGACCTAACTTATGACACACCGACCTACAGTTCGTAGGTTAGACGACGACCCCTTAGAGTGGTCCTTGGGAGTCTTACACGTATTTTTTGACCCTAAACATATTCTAATACGTGTATAACATATTTCTACCAAATTTCATTAAATTCTGACTCTTAAAACCCCATGAAACATGCAAAGGGACACTAACCTCTATCTCATTAGTCTCTGGACATCATGGACGTTACTCGATGTATTGACTGTAAAACTTCGTAAATGATTTATATACACTATTTTTGGCCTTATAACAGTGTTGCAGACATTATACCAACATGTAAGAGCTCTAGATTAGTTCTTGGACTTACGAAGTGTTATAGTATTGCAAGTCCTCAAGCAACATCAACTCTATGCTTACTTTAATAAGTGTTAATTTTAGTTGATATCGATTTGTTTTACTGGCCATATTATCTCAAGTGAGGGTATAGAGGTCGATCAATAGAAGACGGAAGAGGTCAAGAATAGGCCTAGACCTCTAAATCCCACCGACATAAGAAGTTTTTTGGGTCTAGCCGGGTACTATAGAATGTTTGTTGAAGAATTTGCATCCATTGCTTCTCATTTGACAACATTTACCCAAAAGAAGGTGATGTTGAATGGTCGGAAACCTGTGAGAAAGGTTTTCAAGAATTGAAAGATAGGCTTACCTCCGCTTCGGTGATGACCATATCGGAGGGCAATGAAGGTTTTGTGGTGTATTGTGATCCTTCCCGAGTAGGTTTCGGATGTGTCCTTATTCAAAGTGTCAAGGTGATAGCTTAAGATTCTAGGCAACTCAAGGTGCTTGAGAAGAATTAACCAACTCATGACCTTGAATTGGCAGTCATAGTATTATCTTTGAAAATATTGAGTAATTACCAATATGGCGCTCATGATGATGTACTTACCGACCATAAGAGTTTTCAATATGTGTTTAATCAAAAGGAGTTGAATCTCCGACAAAGGAGGTTGTTGGAACTTTTGAAGGATTATGACATGAGTGTCCTTTAGAACACCGGTAAGGCCAATGTTGTGGCAGATGCCTTAACTCGTATGGATATGGGTAATGTGTCTCATGATGAAGAAGGTAAGAGAGACCTAGTAAAACATGTTCATAGGTCTACCTGGTTTGGTGTTCGGTTAGAATATTCTCCAAATGGGGCTTTTATGGTTCATCCTAACTATGAGTTATCGTTAGTTGTTGAGGTTAAGTCTAAGCAACATCTTGATCTTCTATTGATAGAGTTTAAAGAATCGTTTTTTGGTAAGTTCAATGAATCATTCTCCCAAGAGGGGATGGTGTTCTAAGGTACCAAGGAAGGTTGTGTGTGCCCGATGTTGATGATTTGAGAAAGTGAATTTTAGAAGAATCTCATGTTTCTCGTTAATCTATTCATCCGGGTACCACGAAGATGTATCATGACCTTTGGGAGGTATATTGGTGGGATGGTTTAAAAAGGGACATAGCGGAACTTGTGGCTAGGTGTCTGAATTGCCAACAAGGTAAAGCCGAGCATCAAAAACCAGGAGGTTTAACCCAAATAATAGATGTTCCTACTTGGAAGTGGGAAGATGTCAATTTGCACTCCGTTGTTGGGTTACCTCAATCTTGGAGACTAAATGACTCAATATGGGTTATTGTGGATACATTTTCGAAATCTGCCCTCTTTATCCCCGTTAAGTGTACTTATTCGGTTGAAGAGTATGCTACAATTTACATTAATGAGATTGTGAGTCTTCATGGGATTCCTTTTTTCATTATCCCGGATATAGGTGACCAATTCAGTTATCATTTTTAGAGATCTTTTCAAAAGGGATAGGTACTAAAGTGTAGCTTAGCACCGCTTTTCATCCTCAAACGGATGGTCAAGCGGAGCGTACCATTCAAATCCTAGAAGATATGTTAAGAGCTTGTGTTATTGATTTCAAGGGAATTGGGACGATCACCTACCGTTGATTGATTTCTCCTATAATAATAGTTACAATTCAAGTATTTCTATGGCACCTTTTGAAGCACTCTATGGTAGGATATGAATGTCTCCAGTTGGGTGGTTTGAGGTTGGTGAGTCTTCACTCATAGGTCCCGAGATAATATATGAGGCTATAAAGAAAGTTGGTATAGTAAGAGATAAGTTGAAAACATCCTATAGTCGACAAAAGTCTTATGCGGACAATAGAAAAAGAGACATTCAGTTTGAAATAGGTGATCAGGTCTACTTGAAAATTACACCCATGAAAGAGGTGATGAGATTCGGTAAAAAGGGGAAACTAATTTTCTGGTGTGGGGTTCTTTATGAGGTATTGCAACGGGTAGGAAAAGTCTTTTATGAGTTAAAACTACCTAGTGAAATAGCTTCGATTCATCCGGTATTTAATATTTCTATGCTTAAGAAATGTATAGGCGACCTGGTGTCTATTCTCCCTATTGAAGGGTTAGGGGTGAATGAGAACCATTATTTTGAAGAGGTTCTAGTTGAGATCCTAGATTGTCAAGTCAAAAAGTTGAGGAATAAAGAGGTGGACTCCGTAAAAGTTCTATGGAGAAACCATCTAGTTGAGAATGCAACATGGGAGGCCGAGGCCGACATGAAGTCCCGCTATCCTGAGAATTTTCCTCTTTCAAGTAAGTAGTTCCTCATAAAAAATAAAAATGATGAATAATGTGAATTTGACTTATTTTCTAAGTATGTGCATGTTTTCTTAAAGGTCCATGCTTAAATGAGTTTTCATGAAAAAGGATGTGTTTGTGCTCTACTTGCACTTATATGAAATATGTATATTTGCCTTCTTGAGATTTTAGTGTTTTGTTGTTGTCTTGAGAAGAAGGATTGCATGGTGAATCTTTGATGTTATTTCAGCTCAGGTTGATTTTGAGAAGGTAGTTCCTCATTATGTGTTATGAAATGTTGAGCTCTTATATGTTGCGAATTGTGAATTGAGTTTTTATGTGTAATGCCTTTGTTGTGTGTTGAACAGAGTTGTGAAGTACTCCTATGAGATGACTCATTATTATTATATGTTGTTGTAGGTTGGGATGCTAGTATTGAGTCTACTCTCCCTACAAAAAGATTTAAGTGTCATTCGGGGACTAATGTTCCTAAGGAGGGATAATGTAAAACTTCAGAAGTTCATGACTTAGTCTAGAGCCTCACTTGATAAAATAAGACTTAAAACAATGTTTATAAACCTAAATTAAAGTATTAAAACTAAATAAGAAGAGTTAGAATCAAAACGTCAAGAAAAGATCACGACGTCTGGTGAACTAGTAACTATAAATAATATAGTGCAATTGGTGCTAGGATAGTTTCAAAGAGGTATCTAAAGGTTTGTTCATGGTAAGGTGATGGGAGTGGACATTGGTGCCTAAGAAAGAGTTGGAAGAGTCAAGGACAAAGGAGGAGTGCAAACCTTGAAGGGCAAGCCAAACCCAAGGGACAAGGCTTCCCCAAGAAGGGAGTCTACTGCCCCAACCTTCACGAGCATGACCACGGCTCGTGGTCATCACGGCTAATTGGAGAGATCTTGAAGATTCGTTGGTCCTAGAGAGAAGGACGTGTCTAGGACTAGGTACTATCCAAGGCACCACGAGGCACTTCAAGAATCGTGGTACACTTAACAGAAGGAAGAAGGTTGTCATTAATATGCCTTAGACATTTTAGGAAAAGGGGGAAGGGGTGAGTTTTGGAGAGGCTACTGCCTAAGATCACCTCGAGCTACTCGACGGGCCGTTGTACAAGGTTACGGAAGGGGAAAAGGCTGCCTTGAAGTCTACTTAGAGTAAAATTGAGGTGGCTCATTTGGGGAGCTACTGCCTTACCCTTGACGACCACCACCACTGTCCATTAAGAACTTCACGAACCGTGAAGTGGAGCATGAAGGTGGGCGAGCTTTCACAGTTAAATTAAAGTTTGACTTCACTTTTTGAAATCCAACTTAAAGAGGGGTAGTTTGGGTATTTTGTGGGTGGAATATATATTTATTTTTGGTCAATTATCACCCGTATCCCACTTCAAAAAAAAAACACAAATTGAAATCCAATTTTTCCCACTTCTCTCTATATTCTCTCTACCTCATCCTCCATTTAAGAAACCAAGAAGCTTGAAGAAGAAGACAAAGTCTCGTAGGTTCTACTCAAATTGTGTGTATAAAGCTTTCTTAGGTATGGATTCTTTCACTCTTGCGATTCTTTTCCCCAAGAGGTCCATTCAAAGTAAATTTTAAAATAACCCAAAATCAAGGGTTTGTCTCTACCAATGAGTTTTCTTCGAAACTTGAAATTGATAGTTGATTATGACAAATTGTGATTATCTATGACTAATAAGTGTATATTCATGAGTAATTTATGTTGATTAATTGGGATTTCGTGTAATTCATGTTCCTTACCCAATTTCCCCAAAACTTGGATTTGCTTGTGAATTGATGGTGCGTATTGAGTGTGTTGGTTGTTAGACCTAAGTTAACTATGCTATATCACGCATCTATTGTCATGTATTGTTGGGATTATATTGGATGAGTTCATGATTGAACCCTTTTCCCAAACCCTAGATATGAATTGGACTTGTAAATTGTAACGACCCGCAGTTACACCCTAGAAGTTAGAGCAAGCCTTGGGTCGCATCACGGCGTACTCGACCTCTTGGAGGTCTTGTACATGACACTTCACTTTATTACATAATATCACACATAAATGGAAGGAATTTAAAAAATTTCTTTAAGCATAAACCAAAAGGTATTTCATAAAATCGGAAGATTCTCTAATAACATTGTCTTAAAAACCATCTAACTTTGACAAGATTGAAATATTTTGGGACGCAGCCCACAAAAAGTCTAAAATATAATGAAAACATAAAGGAACATAATGGTTCTTCCTCAAAACTATGAAGACTCACCACTTTTTCTCTTCTTGGAAACCTTGAAACTCTACCCTTCAGGCAAGTATCTATTATCAAGACCCTACATGGACAACATGTAGGCTATATGCGTTAGTACGATATGTACTAAGTATGAAAACTACATACCAACATAAGATATCTAAAAGGGTTAGTCAACAATAGACGTAATCAAAAGACATAAAGACATCAGCATATCATGAATATCATAAGCATATTAAAGCATCATAAAACATAGATTTCCTACTTAACCCTTTTTTTCCTTCTTACTCAAATGAACTATATCACAAGACACCTCAAAGTATAATTGTGCAAGGCTAAGGTAGCATCCTGTAACACCCTAAAACGAACTAAGGTGAACTAGAGCATCATAAATGTTTCATGAGTTAATTTTGTGTTAAAATGGTTAATAATTATGTCTTTAGGCAGTGTATGAAGTTTGGTGATGTTTGGAGGTCAAACGTCCGACAACGCCCATGACGTTAGGAAGTTGTGCCTTAGAAAGTACTTGTGCGTCTTAGTGTGTTTAAGCGAGTTTTAAATGTTTTTTTGATTGAAATTTATGTGGGATGTTCCTAACACATAGATGACCATTTTAAGGGGTTAATTGTCCGGCTACGACTCCATGTAGGACCGACGAGAGGCCCTAGGGAAGGACCCAAGACTTGGACCCAAAACTGCAAAGACAATGTCCATGAAAGAAAATATCGACGGCCAGTAGACCAATCGATGGCTCATAATCCTGGTCCATTGGTTAGACCTGCAAGTATGCAGGTTTTTGGATTTGCTGACCGAATCCAGGAGCCCTCATCAATGGTACATCGATGCATCAACGGTTCGTCGTTGAGAGGCGTTGATTGTGGTCCTGCAAAAGCTGATGACGAGATGCCTTGGCTTGGGGTGTTTTGTAAATTCACCCTAAGTCTTGTATGAACCTAGGATGATGTTTTTAGGGTTTTTAAAGTATACTAAATGTATTTTGATTCCTAGACCTAGACAAGACCCCTCATTTGAAATATTCAAACATCTTTTCTAAAGAAAGACTCTTTCAAAACTCCATAGAAGCTAGAACTTAGGAAGATCTAGGAGGGCTGGTTGTTGATGTTTACTCATTGAAATTTCGTGGATTTACTTCTAATTGAGGTATGTTAGTCATCCTTGAACTCTCTTCAATTCAAGGAGTCATTTCTAAAATATTTCAAAAAGGATTTTCAAACTCTATCTTTTTTCTATCTTTGACTCTAGCATGGGTCTTCATATAAAAGTATTTTAATGATTCAAATATGTTGTATTTAGTGTTAGTTGATGATTTTAAAATCAAAACCCTAATGAACCCATACTTATGCATATTTCCAACTTCTAACTTAAAAAATGGCTTAAATGAACATGATTTTGTAGTGTTTGAACTATGATATCCTTATGATGATATTGTGTTTTAGCTACTACCCTAAGGGCTATTTTATGATGAATTTTTGGATAAATTATGAATAGGTGTTGAAAGCTTGGATGAATGGTAAGTTGGTCATATTGCTTAGCTCTTATTATGAAATGCTTTTGAATGGTATGGTCCACTTTTAGTGGCGCTGTTTACTTGAAGTATATGAATGTCAATCTACTTGTGTATTGTGAAGTAGTCCATGAAGGCATATTCTATGAAATAAGATGATAATGATGTTGTTCTTGTTGATGAGATTTATGAAGCTTGTTATGTATAGTATGCTAGATATTATGTCTAAATGAACTATATGTTTATGTGAATTAGGTTAAAGTGTGTAATATGATGAATGAAGGAGTAAGCATGTTTAGAGTTTAATGTTGATGAAATGGTCGTTATGTGAAAGGTGTCCTCACATGTACACACACTCACACTTCAATGAAAGAACGAAGTTAGCAAATGTGAATAAGGGGATTTTTGGGGTGAACTCTCTTCGTGAGTTGAGATGAAGTGTTCAGTAGCAACCTCACTATCTCCCAAGGGTTTTCTAAGATAGGTCGGAGGATGGATACCCTTCGTGAGTTATTATGTAGTTTCCACTAGTTATCCTTAACCTATAGTATATAATGTTGAGACTCCATGGGGGAGTTATGCTTAGCACCGGGAGGATATGAAGAAGATAGGTTACACTTCGTGAGTTGATATGTTGTATTGCAATGTAATTCTTGAGATGAGTACTCCTCTTTAGTAGAGAATGAGTTACTTATTAGCAATCTCGTTATCCCTTAACTATGCGCCCACATAGGTGTAGCTATAGGAGAAGCCATATAAAAGATAAGAGAATGACCCTACTCTAGGCAAGTGGGGTTCTCTCATCCTATAAGGTTCAATATCGGGATTCCATGTTTAGGTCTAATCGTCTATGTCGGTTCAGATAACCCCCACAAAAGAATGAATCAACTAAGTCTTCTAAAAAATTGTACTACTTAGGGTAGGTGGTGGTATGGGACACTATTTATTCATTGCGCAAGTAGGCATTCCGAAAGGGGAGTCTTCGTATGTTTTATATGAAGTGTATTAATGAGTATCATGTGTTGTAAATGAAGTTACATTAAGAAAGCATGTTAAAATGAGGTTTTACATAATGAATTTATGAATAATGAAAGTAGGCAGCTATTTCCAAGGGAATCCTCAAGGAGCACAAAGTGGGAGTAGTAGTATGGGATGCTACTCTCATATTGCACTTAGTATAACTTACAAGTCCCATTGGAGTAGGGAACTTATGTGAAGTCCTTAATGTATGAATGTTCTTGTAATGTCTAGTTTAGAGTGTGGACTTGTTTCCCCTGCGAGGTAAGCCTATGGTTGGTAGTCTTAAGGATCATTTAGGTGTGTATTGAAGGGGGTGTATGGGCGGTTCCTTCATGTCTTACCTTAGTGAGTCTTAGGATAACTTTATTAGGGAAACCTTAAAGGAATTCAGTTCATTGTGTTTGATATGAATGTGTTCACTGTAAAGTTACTTGAGCTTACTGTAAATTTATGGTATGGTCCTAAAATCATGGAGTTCTATTGTTTGTGATAAGTTATGATTCTCATACTATTTTAATTCTATATTCATGAAGGTTTTACTTATTTGGCATGAAAGTTCTATTTATAATAAAATGTCCCTTTTCGCATGTTTTTGCATATGTCATACTTAGTTCATTGTTTTGTACTAACCCCATACTTCTCTATACTCAATAAGTATAGGTTGGAGGTAAGAAGAAGTCTATAAGGAAAAGCATGGGAATCGACCCTCTCAAGACTCGGTATATCCTCATATATTCGAGGACATAGTCTATGTTTATTAGTTTCTAATATTAAGACATATTAAGTATTTTCTTTCAATGTAATGGGCCGTGTCTCTAAGATATTTAAGTTGTGTCTTTAAGATGACTTGTGAAGATTATACGCTCAAACTACACTTTCCTAAAGAAGTATAAGTGGCCGTATCAAGTAACGAACCCAAATATTAGGTTGGGGTCAATCCCACGAGGAAAATGGTTTATACTTAACTTTAATCTAAGATTACTTCTATTTTAATCAAGTCCTTCCTGAAAACACACAATTAAAGGGGGGGTTTTGTGTAAAAAAAGTATTTAATTAATTTTAAGTAAACAAGTAGCAAGTTCAAATGTTTGATGTTTATCAAGTGATGAGAGAAACTAGGGTGTAAGTGTTCCCCACAGGTTCATAATGCAGTAACCCTAGCTATAACAACTCTTTCCTAGTATCTTGCATGGAAAGTGGTAAGTTATGTATCCCTAATTCCTTGGTCCGACAACTAGGAAATTTCACTCCGCACCTTGGTCCGGCTACATGTGTACACTTTACTAAGCCATACCTTTTACCTCATATTAAGCATCATATTCAATGTATGGCTAAGTTACTACTCCGCACCAATTGAAACTATCCTATTAGATAGTGTATACTAAATCTACGTTGATAATTCTTTTCTTATTATCTACCTCCTTTGTCCGGCAAGTAGCAGCAAGACGAGTTCTAACATTGGCCACCGTTAAAAATACTTCTGAACGAAAGAACTATCAATACATGCAAGACACTATTCTAGAATTGTTATTTTAGGTAGGTCTACTTTGTTAATTACCCATGGTTCCCACAACCCTAGTTGTGGATTTATTTACACATTTAAAAATTACACAATTCATATTGATTAGACAAGAATTCATGTACTTACTTTAAAAAGTTTGAAGAAAATCCAGAAAATAACTTGAATTAATCAAAATATTGTAATGATCGATTCCGGAAAAGTGAAGTATTTTCCAAAATCCAAAGTTCAACAACCAACAATACAAATCTGAAAATCAACAACGAGTCTCACCCCGAAAACTAGGTTTCTAGTCCTATTTATAATAAAAGAGTCCTAAAAATAAAAGGAGTTCTATTTAAGGAAAACTCTATCCAAAACGCGTCTACCGTCGACGACCTCACCGACGGACCACCGAGGGAACGACAGACCGTCGACGCCACTGTCGGTCCATACTTCAACTCTTTTTTTAGCTGCTATCTTCTCCATCATTCTTTAACCATCGACGGACCCAAAGTACGGTCCGTCGATGGCCTTCCTTGCTCCATACTTAGAATCTTTTCAAAATCAGGTACTGGGGCTACATTCTGTTAAAACCAACGGTTTGCCAGGACGGTCCATCGATGAGACAAAGTACCATCATCCCTTCCATAGCCCCACACTTAGTCACAATTCCCCGATCATTCCCTAGCAGCACAAATCTTCAAACGACGGTTGCCACCTACGGATCATCGATGAGTCGACGGACCGTCGATGGCTCCGAAGGTCATCACTTCTGCAACTTTCAGCACAGTCTTCAGCGTTTTTATTCTTGACAGTTTACCTGTGAAAACAGAGAAAAATACATGAAAACTACTACAAAAAGGCCTTAGACACACACTAAACTTAAGAAAAAGCATTGGAAGTACCGTGAAACCACGGTACATCAACACCCTCAACTTAAATTTGTTGTTTATCCTCAAGCGACGCACTATGACTCACCACAAAACCTTTGTACGAAAGTATCTTCATTTAAGCTTTTACAATCATCTCGCTATCAATCCCGATTATTTTCATTATGTTCCTGCATGATATCACTAGTAGGATCACTCATGTGGATAAGACCATGACACAGACTCACCACGCACCGATACTCTCCTCTTTTATCTCTCACCATGGTGCCAACTTTCCAGTATTGCAGCTAGTATCCTTACTTCAAAAACAATAGCCTCCTTTTTCACACAATGATTTCTGTTTGAGTATAAGGATTATTTTTCAACACTCACTCTCAGAACAACTTCTCACCTCTTTGATAATTGTCGCCATAGGCTTGCCCTTATTTTCACTGCTTTAAGTTAACCACATTATACTCTCAGGATCACGATAGGACTTTCTTAGCTTGTAACGTAGGCTCAGGGTCAGGTAGGGTATATTTTTATGCATTTTACTGACTTGTTGCCCTCCTTGACATAACGGCTAAGCATTCTACCTTCTCGTCGTTTATTTCGCCCTAGTCTTAATTTTCTTATATTCTTTTGCCTTGCTTTTCTCCTTTATTTCTCCTTTTGTGTAAATGACTCTTTTTTTTTTTCCGATTTTTTAAATTTTTCACTTGCTTTCAACTTTGCTTGAGTCACTTTTCATTTCTTCTTTCTCTCTCTTTATTCTTTCAACCCCACTTTTCAGAGCATTCCTCATAACAGCCACCCTAAACTCATAGCTTTGCCATCAGTCAAGGTACACAATACCCAAGGTTGGGTCAGGTCCAAGCCGAGGTTGTTTTCTGCATTGTCCACCCTCAACTTATGCTTTTGGCATAAGCTGAGGTGCACATGTCCAAGGAGGGACCAGGGCCAACACATTGTTCCGAGAAAAGATAAATTTGGGTAGAAAAGAAAGGTCCATTTTAAGCTAAAATCATTTGGATCAAGAAGGGATTAATTTCATTTGGTTTTCTTTTATCTAGGCTAAACATTTGCTATCTTTGAACAAGGACCTATGATCATTTCCTAATTGTCTATCGCAGATTACTTTTAGCAGGACTAACCGGCCAAGTTCTAGCTCGATACAAACGGTGGAATATCTAACTTTCTTCACACTCACTTAACACCTCATTACCCTCCAGATTATCAGCCACCTAGTTCGAGCTTTAGATTAAGGGTCATGTAGTGGTGTATCTCTACGTCAATCTTAGAGCCACCCATTCATCATTCACTATGCCTAATCATGCAAGCATTTTTTTTAAAACAGGATATCATTTTATTTAGCCATCGTGCTTCAAATTTCATGTCTATACTATGTACAAGATACTAACATGCCGGTTCAACAGAAAAATAAAGTCTCTTGGGGAAAAAGAAAACAGGAAAGAAAACCCCAAGAGAGGATCGTGAGTTGGGCTACTCAGACTTCACCCTAGCACTCACTTTCAATTTACCCCACCCCCAACAAAACATCATGCAATTGTCCCCAATGCATAAAAAATATTAAATAGGGAAGTAGGTGAAGAAAACCTGAGGCGCATAGCGCCGATGATCAACAAGCTGGCGGGTCTGGTTTCCCAGAACCCACTCCCTCTGTAGTAGGGACACCATCAGTAGTGTCCGCAGCAATAACAGTACCTCAGTAGTGCTCCTCTCAACATCAGCAATCTTGGAGCTAGACGCCCCAGCGGCCACCTCCTGAGCCCTCATCTGTCGGGCCTCCTCATCCATCAGCGAGGCTCTCTTTGCAGCCTCCAACTCAAGACACTCTCTCTTCCTAGCTAGACTCTCATCCTCCTCTATGGATTGGTGCCTCTTTGTATGCTTACGTGGCATAAGCGGTGGCGCAGCAGTGGTCTGGAAAAGTGCAGCCAGCACCGTATCCTCATCAGGCTCCACAGATATGACCTTAGACTCGGGCACCCAGGCCTCCAAAATGGCATCCATATCTTCCCCCAAACTCGCCACAGCAGCCTGGAGAGTCGTCAAATCTACAGTAGGGGATGGCCGGGCAAGAACCCTCAACTCAAATGCGTCAAGGCACTGGGACCTCCATAATCTGCCTCTAAGTCCGCTGGGCCATCTTCTTCTCGATATTCTCTTCCGCCTCAGCAATCGACTTCTGTATACAAGGCTTGATATGATGCATAAGTGTGGCCATTTGGGCCTCTAACTTCTTGACACTAGCGATCGGGACCAGTGCTGCGGATGGTGTGGAGCGGGAGGAGCTTGGAGCTGTGCTGTTGCCCGGGATAGACTCAACCGGGGTGGTGTCGGTAGGCTGTGATGTAGCCTGATCATCCCCTCGGGCTTTTTCTACCGTGTCCACCAAGTTCTCACCAAGCGGCTGCACCTCTGCTCTGGGCCCTCTGTTGGGAGCCAACTCATTGGCCTCATCCCGGATGAAACCGATATCAACATGGCCAGTCGAGGTCTTGAGCACTACATTGTGCAACACGGGTACTCCAACAGACCTGCACAACTCGAAAATTATGCAAGGGAATGGGTAAGTAGTGGTGGCCTTAAAGGCCCTCTCATGGATGACCGCCTTGAACAACCACGCGAAATCCACCTCGAACCCAGAAACCATGGCGGCTATCAGCACTACTCTATCCCATGTAACAATATTATCAGCAGCAGTGGGGGAGAGGAAATGACAGACCAATAGAATAAAAAATTTGGCCGTGAATGTGAGGTTGGCCTTCTTTATTCCTTCTTTGGGATCCATTACCCAATCAGCATCCTCGCCATCCACGACGATGTTCTGGGCTATCCACCTCTTGGTGGTCTCTCTCAGCAGTCTCTCACGCTGGAAACGGTCGTCCTTTATCAGCTTTCACCGATAGTCAAACTCGGGAGTGAGGGGGGGCCTGGTGGCATCAGTGTCAGCACCATATAAAAATTTGGAAATGGCTGGCAAGGAGATATCCACCCGCTTACCAAGGACCCAAACATGCTCTAATGTTGCGTGTTTGGCGGGGTTAGCCCGCTTGTCCAAACTAGCCCTAATAGTCGCCACATAAGTTGTGTAGAACTCTCGCACCACCTCTTCGCTGTAACGGCCCAAACTCCTAGCCGTACACTCTAGCCGATGGCGGGTAAAGAGGTCATGTATAGCTGGCATAAAGGGAAGACTCCTGGTAAGAACCCGCCGCTCACTGTCAGAGTCTGATTTATGACCCTCTTGTCGTTGAGAAGCTTCGCATCCCTGTATATATGATATTGGCCCTCGACACACCATCGGTTGGGATGATTAGCAACCTGTACGGGGACATCGGTCAAGGGTGCTGGAGTAGAATCTGCAGTGTCAGCCTCCTAAGACGAGGAAGAGTGGACCGATGTTGCTGGAGCTGTGTCCCCATGTAAAGATGAAGCTTCCTCAGACCTAGAAGCCTCCGCAGAGACAGACGCTCCCTCAAAAACTGCAGCAGACCCAGACGGTGTGCCAGTCAGTGTGCGCTCTTCATCAGACTAGGAGGCAGTGAAAACGCCGGACGCTGCCCTCTTGGGCGTGCTCTGAGAGGTCCTAGAAGCACGTGATAGTGTCTGGGTGCCTGGGGCACGTATTGGAGGTCGCGTTCATCATCGGACGACCCAATCACCAACCGGCGGGAAGGGGCGACAAACTTGGAACGTCTTCGAGAGTAGACTAAGTCTTGCTTGGGTGCCCTGTGTACCTGCAAGGAGGGGTTATTAGTACCAGTAGAAGCATGCAACACACTCAAAAGAATCAAACACAAAAGGGAAAACACAAATAGAGCAGTGGTGCAAAACTGCATAATTGACTGACGGACACCATCGACGGTCCGTCGATGGAACGAAGGTCCGTCAGTGGGTATCCTTCGGTGGACACTTAGAAAATTTATTTAGCCATTTCCGAAACAAAGGTTCTGTTAGAGACGACAGAAGTGCAGGACTAACCATCGACGAAACTACGGTCCGTCAGTGGTGGTCCGTCGATGGACACTTAGAAAATATTTTGAGAGAGTCAGAAACAAAGGTTCTTATAGAGACGACGAAGTGCAGGACAGACCGTCGACAGAACGACGGTCTGTCAGTGGGGTTCCGTAGATGGTCACTTAGAAACTATTTTTGTATTTTTAGAATAAAAGTTTCTGTTAAGGACGACGAAAGTATAGGACAGACTGTCGATCAAACGACGGACTATCAACCACCTCCGTGGGTAGACACTTAGAAAAAATTAGAGACCCACTCAGTAAATAAGGTTCGGTTACCGTCGATAAACCTGCAGGACGGTCTGTCGATCAGTTGATGGTCCGTCGTCGACAGCCGTCGTTTCAGAGTTAGACAAGTCTGGGGAGTGGCTGACGACGGACACCATCCACGGTCTGTTGATTGAACGACGGTCCATCGATAGGGGTCTCGTACTGCAGGTCAGAGTCAACATGTGGAAGCCATTGTTGCCCCCCCTCCCCCCAAAGAATAATTTTTAAGCAAAACTATACACCACAAGATCATGTAGCAGGGGACACGCTATTTCGTCCTTCCTAAAGCTTCGGTTAGCACACGTTTAACTTATATTCTCAAATACCCAAAAATCCCTAAGTTGGAAACCTATTAACTAAGAGAAAAGTAGACACGAACACCCCCAACCCAATCACTTGCCATCATTCTACGGGACTAAGGACACAATTTTCATAGATTAGGCATTCAATTTCATCCCTAAGTCAAGACCCACTTACTAAGGCAGTCAATTTTTCATGCTAACAATCAAGTTTCCAAAAAAGGAAAATGGAATAAAAGTCAGAAGAGAGATACATACCTGTAGACTGTAGTGGCGGGAAGGAGGAGATGGATTCTTGCAAGTAATCTCACCAAAGAGCGACCTTTAATCTAAAACTTGATACGCTCAAACTACACTTCCCTAAAGAAGTATAAGTGGTTATATCAAGTAAAGAACCCAAATGTTAGGCTGGGGTCGATCCCACAAGGAAAATAGTTTACACTTAACTTTAATCTATGATTACTTCTATTTTAATTAAGTCCTTTACGAAAACACACAATTAAAGGGTGGGGGTGGGGGGGTTTGTGTAACAAAACTATTTAATTAATTTTAAGTAAACAACTAGCAAGTTCAAATGTTTGATGTTTATCAAGTGATGAGAGAAACTAGGGTGTAAGTGTTCCCCATAGGTTCATAGCGCAGTAACCCTAGCTATAACAACTCTTTTATAGTATCTTGCATGCAAAGTGGTAAGTTATGTATCCCTAATTCCTAGGTCCGGCAACTAGGAAATTTTACTCCGCACCTTGCTCCGGCTATGTGTGTACACTTTACTAAACCTTACCTTTTACCTCATATTAAGCATCATATTCAATGTATGTCTAAGTTACTACTTCGCACCAATTGAAACTAGCCTATTAGATAGTGTATGTCACATCCGGGTTTACCCCCTAGACATAACTGGCGTCGTAGTCCTCTTTGAGGACTAAGACAAGCCTCTTAGCCTCGTCATAGCATTCATCGATTAAAAATGTGAAGGAATTTAAAACTTTTTATCTATAACTACTCGGAGGTTTACATAGACCTCTACATACACATTGTCATATTTATATCAAGTATACATAGACTTGTTCATATACGAAGATTACATAGTCTTCTACTTTTATTTCACACATTTATAAATAGAGAAGTAATAGTCATAAAAGCTGTCTCATCTCATAAACCATCTATCAAAGACAATAAATCTTGGGCATAGCCCTACATCAATACAAGAAGCCACATATAGGCCATATACAACATCATCACAAATGAGTAAATGAGTCAAAACCGAACTATAGTAACTAAGTAACATAGGAGTAAGATGTCGGCAACGCCCTCGGGAGAATGAGGACCTACCACTTGGATGGTTAGAGATCCAAGTCTTTCTTTCCAGCAATTCGGAGCAAGATGAACGACCCGAACCTAAAATATTTGGGAAAAAGAAAAGAAATGGGGTTAGTACTCCACATGTACTAAGTATGGAACCACATATACAATTACCAATCAAATATACTTAAAAAGGGACATCTAAGAAAATCATTATAAAACATGTATACGAATGAAGCATAGTAAAGCAAGACATACTAAATATACCCTTCATAAAGTCACAAGTGCAATGAGCAAGTAAATTCCCATAACTCTTACTTAATCAAGTAACCTATCAAGACTACAATTAGCAATCAACCTTACCTAACATACTCTTCCATTTCATGAAAACATTCTTTTTTAATCAAAAGCAACAACCTTATACTCATTGTTATTCAATGTACAAAGTCATTTACATTACATCACTACTTTACGTACATAATATTGACCTCTCAAAGCTCCCATCAAGGCCAACTAGTGCAAGGCTTAAGTAGAGTCCCATACCCCTACCTAAGCTATAGCCAAACCCTTTAAAGTTACTTCGATTAATCTATATCTTACTCATTCATTTTAGTTTAGGGAAACATTGCCTTAACCGACATAGACCACATGAGCAAATGTGGAATCCGGTGTCATGAAACCTTACACCGATGGAAGGTGGTCTACCGGCCAAATTAGTACCTAACGTAAACGTAGCTATCTACGTGGATCCACTAGCTAGTATCCTATGGTGGCAACATAGTTGATGGAGCTTGGGGAAAAGAACCATGGACATATCGACTCTACACCCTATTTGGGTCATGAGGCTATCCACCCCGTGAGAACCGTAGTGAACCCTACCTTTCCTTATATAAGAAAGTGTCACTCCCTCACATACAAGCTCAGTCGGTGCTAAGCTATGACCCTTTATTGAAAAGACTTTACTCTTATCATAATCATAAATATACATTCCTATATATATATATATATATATATCATAGCTCAATAAGAATTTTATGAGAAATAATCCTTTCATTAATAATTCATTTAGGTGAAGTTTGCCCACGCACATCTCATCACAATAGGGCACATCTTTACATAACAACTTCCCTATATCGTGTTCTCCTAGGAAACCTCACAACCAACCTAAGCATTTCAATTCGATCATCATACCAACCTATCACCGTAAGCAAGGTTTACTTCAATACAACCTTATCACTTGATGACAAATAATTCACAACTTGAAGTACGGATTAGGATAATGAAGACTTACCAATACTTCTCCATAGTTCACCAATAAAAGGGCCTTACCATCAATCCATAGACTAAACCGATTTGGGTCATCACATAAATATAACTCAATAGTCAACATAAGAACTTAATTTAAGAGAAAGCACTATACCACAAAGCAATACTAAATCAAAGCTTGGTAACATGATATCAAAATCTATCTTCTTACCCTATATTCAATACTCAAGAATTAGGCGTGAAGAACTTCCATTCATTACAATATACTCATGATCAAATCAATAACAACCATTAAAGATAATTTAAACAATAACTACACCAATTACATCAATCTAACCCAAATTCATATCAATCCCAATACCTAGGGTTAAGGGTTAGGGTCATTTCCCACAATCTAGACCAAACCACATCAATTCATAATAATCAAGCTACAATACATGATAATCTATTCATTATAACCCAAAGAATACATAAACAACTTAATTCATAACAACAAACTCGAAATTGGATGAAACCCATATGAAACTCAACTTTTGGAAAATCTTTGAAGGGGCCCTTTGAGGAAAGAAGTCTCAAAGGTGAATTAGATCCCATACCTTAAGGTTTGATGACATTTTAATGGTAAATTTCGTGCTAAATCAGCCCTCAATGATCTCCCAAGTTGTTCTCCAATGGAGTCTTCCAATAGAGAGAGAAAGTAGAGAGAAGGAAGAGAGTTTTGTTTGGAGAATTGTGATTAGGTTAATGAAGGTTGGGTATTTATAGTGGGGTCTTAAGTCACTTAATTAGTCTTCCCTTAATCCCCTACTTACCCTAAGCCACCTAATAAAATAATTAACTAAAACTTAAGTCCCTGAAAACACTACAGGCCCTCCCCGCCGACTCCCCGATGAAGGGCCGTCGTGGGCGTCCGTCGCGCTGGTCAGAGACTGTGCAGGCGGAGGCTTTCTTCCCAGCAGCTAAGGCTGGCACGACGGTGGCCTCGACGCCTCGTCGCGCCTGTGACGCCCCGTCATTGGGTCCGTCGTGGCCTACTGTCTCAAGGGTCCTCCTCGAGGGCCCTTAGTTGATCCTCGGAGAGTCGTACCCTGACTTTTCCAACATGAAACCATCCCACACTATGTGTTACACCTATTGTTATAAACTTTTACTAAATTCCAACTCTTTAACTTGATAAAACTAAAAGGAAACACTAGCCCTCTTATGAACCAACTTACCGGACGTTAAGGATGTTTTGGTTTCAAAGTACTTCAATGACTCCATCTATGCCTTATTTGGATAGAAACAATGGGTTAGACCTTAAGGAGCCTATTTAAGTCATATCACATGACTTAGGGATTTTGGAAATGTTACATTATCCCCCCTATAGGAGCATTCGTCCCCGAATGACACTAAACACTCTTTAAACGAGGGAATAGACTCAAGACTAGCATCTCAATCAATTCACAATATTCAATTAACATGAATGATATTATTTCAATAAAAACACTCCAAAACATCAATTTATCATAGATTAGCTCAAAGTTTCCTGATGAGATACTTTATACTCACAACACACATGAGCTCAATCATTTGGTATACAAGTCGATTTGCACAAGGTTCATTTTGTAAATATGCTTAATATAACATCTACAAGGATTCACTATATCACAATACACGACATGACTCAAATATGCAAGAAGCAAAACAAATTTCAAATTATTTAGGGTCACCTTAAAGTGACTTCAATTGTGAAGTCTCAAAAACTAAGATTTTTGAAGAAATTCACCAAAACATCAAGGATTCACAATATCTAGCATAATTATATCATTACAAAGAATAACTAACCTTAATCATCAAAAAGATGAGGATAGCGGGTTTTCATGTCGGCCTCGGCCTCCCATGTTGCACCCTCAACTAGGTGGTTCTTCCATAAAACTTTTACGGAAACCACTTCCTTGTTCCTCAACCTTTTCACTTGCCTATCAAGGATTTGGATAGGAACCTCCTCATAAGAGAGGTTATCCTTGACTCCAAGACCTTCAATAGGGAGAATAGTCTTGGGATCCCCGACACACTTCTTCAACATCGAGACATGGAAAATCGGATGCACCAAAGCTAAATCGTTAGGTAGTTTCAAGCGATAGGCAAATTTACCAACCCTTTCTAAAATCTCATAAGGACCCATGTAACGAGGGCTCAACTTCCCTTTCTTGCCAAATCTTACCACCCCTTTCATAGGTGAGATTTTTAAATACACCTTGTCACTCTCTTCGAACTCCAAATCTCTTCTCCTATTATCGGCATAGGACTTTTGTCGACTATAGGCTCTTTGTAACCTATTTCTAATGATATGCACATTCTCCAATGTCTTATAAATCAAGTCGGGACCAAAGATTGATGGTTTACCAACTTCAAACCATCCTATAGGAGACCTACACCTCCTACCATACAAGGCTTCATAGGGAGCCATGGAGATGGACGAATGAAAACTATTATTGTATGCAAACTCTACCAACGGCAAGTGCTTATCTCAACTCCCTTTAAAATCAATAATGCAAGCTCTAAGCATATCCTCAAGAGTTTGAATTTTTCGTTCCGCTTGACCATCCGTTTGAGGATGAAAGGCGGTACTCAATTTCACCTTAGTACCCAAACCTTTTTGGAAAGACTTCCAAAACCTAGAAGTGAATTGTGCACCCCGATCCGAAATGATGGATAACGGAATACCATGGCGACACACAATCTCATCTATGAAGATCTTCGCATAATCCTCCGCCGAATACGTAGATTTAATGGGAATAAAATAAGCGGACTTAGTCAATCTATCAACAATCACCCATATAGAATCATATGACTTTTGAGTCCGAGGCAACCCTACCACAAAGTCCATATTAATGTCTTCCCACTTCCAAGTAGGAATTTGGATCTCTTTTAGTAAGCCACCCGACTTTTGATGTTCCGCCTTCACTTGTTGGCAATTTGGACACTTAGCAACAAATACCGCTATGTCCTTCTTCAAACCATCCCACCAATATATTTCTCAAAGGTCATGATACATCTTAGTAGAACCCGGATGGATAGAATAGTGGGATCCATGGACTTCATCAAGGATCCGATCCCTCAATCCATCGACATCAGGAACATATAACCTCCCTTGGTACCTCAACACACCATCTCCTCTTAAGGAGAAAGACTCATTCATCTTACCAAGAACAGATTCCTTCAACTCCATCAATAGTTGATCAAGGTGTTGTTTGGACTTTACCTACACCACCAATGATGATTAAAAGCTATGATGAACCATGGCACCTCCATTTAGAGAACTCTCTAAACGAACCCCCAATCTAGCCAAACCATGAACATCTTTCACTAATTCTTTCTTATCATCATCAAAATGGGACACACTACCCATAGTCAAACGGCTCAGAGCATCCGCCACCACATTGGCCTTGCTGGGGTGATATAGGACACTCATATCATAATCCTTCAACAATTCTAACCACCTTCTTTGTCGGAGATTCAACTCTTTTTCATTAAACACATATTGAAGACTCTTATGATCGGTGAAAACATCCACATGGACACCATACAAGTAATGTCTCCATGTTTTCAAAGCAAACACTACGGCCGCTAATTCAAGGTCATGAGTGGGGTAATTTCTCTTATGAACCTTATGTTGCCGTGAAGTATAGGCAATCACCTTCACATTCTGCATAATCACACACCCCAAACCTATACGTGATGCATAACAATAAACCACAAACCCTGTAGACCCTTCTGGTAAGGTCAACACCGGAGCGGAAGTAAGCCTGTCTTTCAATAATTGGAACCTCTTCTTACAATCCTCCGACCACTCAAACTTTTTACCCTTTTGAGTTAATGAAGTCAATGGAGATGCAATGGATGAAAAACCTTCTACGAACCTTCGATAATAGCCTTCTAGACCCAAGAAACTCCTAATGTCAGTTGGGGTCAAGGGTCTAGGCCAGTTTCTTACCGCATCAGTTTTCCTTGGGTCAACCTCAACTCCCTCACTAGAGATGATGTGCCCAAGAAATGCCACCGACCTTAGCCAAAACTCACACTTGCTATACTTGGCGAACAATTTATGCTCTTTAAGGGTTTGCAATACCACCCTTAGATGACCCATGTGATCAACCTCATTCTTCGAATACACCAAGATATCATCGATAACTACAATAACGAATGCATCAAGGTAACTTTGAAACACTCTATTCATTAGGTCCATAAACGCCGCCGGAGCATTTGTGAGGCCAAAGGATATAACCACGAACTGATAATGCCCAAACCTAGTCCAAAAGGCCGTCTTTGGAATATGTTCATTTCTCACCCTATGCTAGTGATACCCTGACCTCAAGTCAATTTTGGAGAAGTAACTCGCTCCTTGGATTTGATCAAATAAATCATCAATCCGAGGAAGAGAATACTTGTTCTTGACAGTAACCTTGTTGAGTTAGCGGTAGTCAATACACATTCTCAAGGACCCATCCTTCTTTTTCATGAACAAAATCGGAGCACCCCACGGAGAAATGCTATGCCTTATAAAGCCCTTGTCTAGCAAATCTTTAAGTTGTGCCTTCAACTCCTTTAACTAGGCCGGAGCCATTCTATAAGGAGGAATAGAGATAGTGTTTGTTTCCGGTAGCATATCAATACCGAAATCAATTTCCCGTTCGGGAGGAATGCCGGGAAGGTCATCAGGAAAGACCTCCGTAAATTCATCACCACGGGGACCGACTCAATAGGAGGAATTTCGGAATCAACTTCTTGGACTCTCACAATATGATAAAGACAACCCTTTGAGATCATCTTACTCGCTTTTAGACATGATATGAATCGACCTATAGGAAGAGAATTTCCACCCTTCCACTCAAACACGGGTTCATTTGGGAAACTAAACCTCACAATTCTAGTTCTACAATCAATAGAAGCGAAGCTAGCATGTAACCAATCCATACCTAAAATGACATCAAAATCAAGCATGTCTAGTTCAACTAGATCGACATGAGAAACTCTATGGGGTATTGAAATGGGACAATTTCGATAGACTCTTTTTGCTACAACCGACTTACCCACCGGAGTAGACACCAAAATAGGTTCAAGCAAAACAATGGGTAAAGTATCAAACTTTTTAGCTACTAAGGGAGTAACGAAAGGCAAAGTAGCACCCGGATCTAGCAAAGCATACACATCAATAGCAAAGATTTGTAACATACCGGTCACCACATCGGGAGAGGCCTCTTGATCATCTCTCGAACGAAGAGCATAAAAGCGGTTCTTTTTGGGAACATCATTAGAACCACTTGGCTGACCACCCCTATCTTGCCCTTTAGCATTTGGACAATCCCGCACTTTGTGACCAATCTTTCCACAACCAAAGCATTTGTCCGAACCTAGGAGTCAAACACCTAAATGCTTCTTCCCACATTCCTTGCAAGGTGGATTCTCATTAGACGAGTTTCCACTTTTCCCTTTTTGAACTCTTGGCCTAGGGACCTTCCCATCCCTAGCCTTGGGAAATTTGGTTGGAACTTGATTTGAGAAGCTTTTCTTGAATCTAGGCTTGTCTTGAATTCCAAACCTATCTTTAGTAGTTCCACTCTCGAAAGACCTTGCCCTTCTTGAATCCTTATCCTTATCCTTCATTTTTGCTCTAGCCTCCTCAACCCTTTTTGCATGGACCATAAGACGACCAATGTTCATGTTATCATGAAGCATAGCCGATTGACATTCTTCTTGCAAATCATCCGACACACCTGTCACGAATCGACTCATCTCGTCTCTAGGATCGGAGACCAAGGAAGGAGCATATTTAGCCAATTGAATGAACTTCAAAGAGTACTCATGAACACTGTTTTCTCCTTGGCGGAGATTGAGGAACTCCACCACCTTAGTTTCTCTCATCTCTCTAGGGCAGAACCGATCAAGAAAAGCCCTTTTGAACAACTCCCAAGTCACTGGCACACTTTGAAGTGGCCTATTATCTTTCCATTGCACATGCCATGTCTGAGCCATATCCTTGAGTAAGTATGAGGCCAACTCGGCATTCTCACTAGAAAACAACCCCATAGCACAAAAAATCTTATAAACCTCACCAATGAATTCTTGAGGATCTTCATCAACCTTAGACCCATAGAAGATAGGAGGATTCATTCGGGTGAAGTCCCTAAGTCGGGAAACCCTAGTTTGCTCATGAACTCTAGGTGCCAAATCCCTATTAGCTTGGGCAGTCATGGCTTGGGCTTGCACCGTTGCGGCTTGAGCTTGAGTAGTCATGGCTTGAGCCATTTGATCAAGAATAGCCCTTATCTGAGCCTCTGCCATCGGTGGAGGATCATCGGAAACCTTATCATCAACATCAATCTCTTCAAGGGGAGGGACTGGATCACCACGGGGAGGGATTCCCACAGCAGCAATCTCCTCCTCAAGTCTTCTGGCTGCATTCCTTCTAGTATTCATTTCCTATAACCAAAACACAAGGTTTAGGCAAATACATATACGACGTACATTCTAGAGGCACGATATGGATTTCCAACAATGAGAGTGATTCCTAAGCATCAAATAAGTTCCTATTCATAAGTGTGGCGCGCTTCACAATTATGAATACAAACCTATATAACGTGGTTGAGAGAGACGTTATTATCAAGGATATTCAACCTCACGCTCTGATACCAAGTTTGTCACATCCGGGTTTACCCCCTAGACATAACCGTCGTGGTCGTACTCTTTGAGGACTAAAACAAGCCTCTTAGCCTCGTCATAGCATTCATCGAATAAAAATGTGAAGGAATTTAAAACTTTTTATCTATAACTACTCGGAGGTTTACATAGACCTCCACATACACATAGTCATAGTTATATCAAGTATACATAGACTTGTTCATATACGAAGATTACATAATCTTCTACTTTTATTTCACACATTTATAAATAGAGAAGTAATAGTCATAAGAGCCGTCTCATCTCATAAACCATTTATCAAAGACAATAAATCTTGGGCAAAGCCCTATATCAATACAAGAAGCCACATATAGGCCATATACAACATCGTCTCAAATGAGTAAATGAGTCAAAACAGAACTATAGTAACTAAGTAACATAGGAGTAAGATGTCGGCAACGTCCTCGGGAGAATGAGGACCTACCACTTGGATGGTTAGAGATCCAAGTCTTCCTTTCCAGCAATTCAGAGCAAGATCAACGACCCGAACCTAAAATGTTTGGGAAAAGGGAAAGAAATGGGGTTAGTACTCTACATGTACTAAGTATGGAACCACATATACAATTACCAATCAAATATACTTAAAAAGGGACATTTAAGAAAATCATTATAAAACATGTATACGAGTGAAGCATAGTAAAGCAAAACATACTAAATATACCCTTCATAAAGTCACAAGTGCAATGATCAAGTAAATTCCCATAACTCTTACTTAATCAAGTAACCTATCAAGACTACAATTAGAAATCAACCTTACCTAACATACTCTTCCATTTCATGAAAACATTCTTCTTTAATCAAAAGCAACAATCTTATACTCATTGTTATTCAATGTACAAAGTCATTTACATTACATCACTACTTTACATACATAATATTGACCTCTCAAAGCTCCCATCAAGGCCAACTAGTGCAAGGCTTAAGTAGAGTCCCCTACCCCTACCTAAGATACAGCCAAACCCTTTCAAGTTACTTCGATTAGTCTATATCTTATTCATTCATTTTAGTTTAGGGAAACCTTGCCTTAACCCACATAGACCACATGAGCAAATGTGGAATCCGGTGTCATGAAACCTTACACCGATGGAAGGTGGTCTACCGGCCAAAGTAGAACCTAACGTAAACGTAGCTATCTAGGTGGATCCACTAGCTAGTATCCTATGGTGGCAACATAGTTGATGGAGCTTGGGGAAAAGAACCATGTACATATCATGTCTACACCCTATTTGGGTCATGAGGCTATCCCCCCCGTGAGAACCGTAGTGAACCCTACCTTTCCTTATATAAGAAAGTGTCACTCCCTCACATACAAGCTCACTTGGTGCTAAGCTAGGTCCCGTTATTGAAAAGACTTTACTCTTATCATAATCATAAATATACATACCTATATATATATATCATAGCTCAATAAAAATTGTATGAGAAATAATCCTTTCATTAACAATTCATATAGGTGAAGTTAGCCCACGCACATCTCATCACAATAAGGCACATCTTTACATAACAACTTCCCTATATCATGTACTCCTAGGCAACCTCACAACCAACCTAAGCATTTCAATTCGATCATCATACCAACCTATCACCTTAAGCAAGGTTTACTTCAATACACCCTTATCACTTGATGACAAATAATTCACAACTTGAAGTACAAATTTGGATAATGAAGACTTACCAATACTTCTCCATAGTTCACCCATAAAATGGCCTTACCATCAACCCATAGACTAACCCGATTTGGGTCATCACATAAATATAACTCAATAGTCAACATAAGAACCTAATTTAAGAGAAAGCACTATACCACAAAGCAATACTAAATAAAAGCTTGGTAACATGATATCAAAATCTATCTTCTTACCCTATATTCAATACTCAAGAATTAGGCATGAAGAACTTTTATTCATTACAAAATACTCATGATCAATGCAATAATAACCATTAAAGATTATTTAAACAATAATTAGATCAATTACATCAATCCAACCCAAATTCATATCAATCCCAATACCTAGGGTTAAGGGTTAGGGTCATTTCCCACAATCTAGACCAAACCACATCAATTCATCATAATCAAGCTACAATACATGATAATCTATTCACTATAACCCAAAGAATGCATAAACAACTTAATTCATAACAACAAACTCGAAATTGGATGAAACCCATATGAAACTCAACTTTTGGAAAATCTTTGAAGGGCCCTTTGAGGAAAGAAGTCTCAAAGGTGAATTAGATCCCATACCTTAAGGTTTGATGACATTTTGATGGTGAATTTCGTGCTAAATCAGCCCCCAATGATCTCCCCAAGTTTTTCTCCAATGGAGTCTTCCAATGGAGAGAGAAAGTACAGAGAAGGAAGAGAGTTTTGTTTGGAGAATTGTGATTAGGTTACTGAAGGTTGGGTATTTTTTGTGGGGTCTTAAGTCACTTAATTAGTCTTCCTTTAATACCCTAATTACCCCTAAGCCACCTAATAAAACAATTAACTAAAACTTAAGTCCCTGAAAACACTACAGGCCCTGCCCGCCGACTCCCCGCCGACGGGCCACCGTGGGCATGACGGACAGGCCCTCCTCCGTCCTGCATGTTCGTCGCACTGGTCAGAGACTGTGCAGGTGGAGGCTTTCTTCCCAGCAGCTAAGGCTGGCACGATGGTGGCCTCGATGCCCCGTCATGCCTGTGATGCCCCATCATTGGGTCCGTCGTGGCCTAATATCTCAAGGGTCCTCCTCGAGGGCCCTTAGTTGATCCTCGGAGAGTCGACCCTGACTTTTCCAACATGAAACCATCCCACACTATGTGTTACACCTACTGTACAAACTTTTACTAAACTACGACTCTTTAACTTGATCAAACTAAAAGGATACTCTAGCCCTCTTATGAACCAACTTACCGGACGTTATGGACGTTTTGGTTCCAAAGTACTTCAATGACTTCATCTACGCCTTATTTGGATAGAAACAATGGTTTAGACCTTAAGGAGCCTATTTAAGTCTTATCACATAACTTGGGGATTTCGAAAATGTTACAGTGTATACTAATTCGACGTTGATAATTCTTTTTATTATCTACCTCCTTGGTCTGGAAAATAGCAACAAGGAGAGTTCTAACGTCGGCCACCAATAAAAAGACTTCTAAATGAATCAATTATCAATACATGCAAGACACTATTCAAGAATTGTTATTTTTAGCTAGTTCTACTCTGTTAGTTACCTATGCTTCCCATAACCCTAGTTGTGGATTTAGTTACCCATGTTAAAAATTACACAATTCATATTGATTAGACAAGAATTCATGTACTTACTTTAACAAGTTTGAAGAAAATCCAGAAATTTACTTGAATTAATCAAAATATTGTAATGATCGATTCCGAAAAAGTGAATTATTTTCCAAAACACAAAGTTCAACAACCAACAATACAAATCTGAAAATCAACAACGAGTCTCACCCCAAAAACGACGTTTTTAGTCCTATTTATAATAAAAGAGTCCTAAAAATAAAAGGAGTTCTATTAAAGGAAAACTCTATCCAAAACGCGTCTGCCTTTGATGACCTCACCGACGGACCATCGACGCCTCCGTTGGTCCATACTTCAACTCTTTTTTAAGATGCTATCTTCTCCATCATTATGTTACCATCGATGGACCCAAACGACGGTCCGTTAATGGAACTACGGTTCGTCGATGGCCTTCGTTGCTCCATACTTAGAATTTTTTCAAAATAAGGTACTGGGCTACATTCTGTTAACACCAACGGTTTGCCAGAATGGTCTGTCGATGAGACGACGGACCGTCATCCCTTCCATAGCCCCACACTTATTCAGAATTCCCCGATCTTTCTCTAGCAACATAAATATTCAAATGAAGGTTGCCCTTACGGACCATCGATAGCTCCGTAAGACATCACTTCTACAACTTTCAACACAGTCTTTAGCATTTTCGTTCTGGATAGTTTTCCTACAAACATAGAGAAAAATACATTAAAACTACTACAAAAAGGACTTAGAAACATATTAAACTTAAGTAAAAAGCATTGGAAGTACCGTGAAACCATGGTACATCAGAAGACGACACTACTCTTTAGTATTTATCAAAGATATTTTATTATCATTATAAATGTCGTGAAAAGTTTTAATTCCGCAATACTTTTTATGTCTATGTAAGGAATGATAGGAAATGGCTAGTACAAGACATCTGAAAGGTCAAGTAAGACTTGTTTTGACCTAAGGGTGCTCCCTTCTTATAGGGGGTACTTGCGGGTCGTTACACATGCCATACTACTACCAAAGCTAAGTACCTCTCTTTGATCATACTTGATCATAGTTCACTTTCATAATTAAGACCTAATTTCAATCATATCATATGAGCACTATACCCCTAGGCCATCTCAAAGCACACTTTTGCAATGCATGTGAAGCATCCCCTAATACTTCACACACTAAGAATTGCTTGAAATCACCCTAACTTGTTCATGTATTCTTAGGAGTCATCTTATAGACCTAGTTCATCTTGTCAAGGAACTATAATCTTATGTCAATCATGTCATGGAATGCAACTCTAGTCACTATCTAAGCTTATCATTCATCATGTAGGGGTCATATATTAGGTAGATTCAGGTCATACTTGTGCAATTTATAGATGGCATCCCATACTACCATAAATACTTAGTACTTCTATAGGATAACCCAATCCAAGCTAACTTATCTTGTAATCTTGTCTATTAAGCTCAAAATACTACCATAATAGACCCACTACCATGGAAAGCATCTCAACATACTAACCGGATAACTAAGGAAGGATACGACCCTCCTAACCACCATGCAACCAATTATGTAGACGCAAGCTAACCATAGGAGATCATGAATCCTAAACCCTAAGCTACCATGAGAAACGAATCTTAAGTTATTCCATGAATTACACCTTACATTCAAATCAAGCTACCATTAGGAGAGTATAGGCCTTTCTACTAAAGCTGCCATGAAATGGTTTTGTCCAAACCAAGTGAAGGTACCACGAAGTTCGACCTCAAGCTACCATGAGTAATCTAACCCAAGCTTCCATGTTATTCAATATCTCAAGCTACCATGAGTATTTCAACTCAGGCCTCCTTGAGATTCACTATCCCAAACTACCCTTGACATCTACTATCTCAAGCTACCATGAGTACTTCAACTCAAGCTACCATGTCCTTGGTGTTGTCTCACCAAGACTACTATACAATAAGAGATCATACAACCCACCTTTAACCTAACCTTATTCTACCATACATTGATTCAGTTTAGGTTCTTAAATCAATCTAGGGTTCCTCTATTGTGAGCTTTCTTCTCCTAATCATATTAATGTCTAGGTGTAGATGAGAAAGTAAATATCATCACAATCATCCTCCTCAAGACATTACCACCAAAGCCTTAACTACAATGACCATAAGCCCTATAAACGATTATTCTATTTTTCCTTTATTATTCATTCTCAATTACATGTTAATCTATTCAATTAGATCATTGGAAGGTAATTTAAGTCATTCATGATCACCTAGGTTCAATTCCAACTCCCTAGGTCAGGATCATCCTCAATCAATGAGACCTATTTCAATTCATATATAGGTGATTCAATCATGATCCAATAGCATTGAATGCAATTGCATTAAGTAGACTAACATAAAGCCTTTATCTAGCCTCTAATGACCTAAAATCATATTGATTACCTTCAAGTTCAATTATCATAATTCACCATGAAAATAGCAAATAAAACTCACATGAACATAAGTGAATGTTATTCACTCTATTGGGATCACAAACACACCTTACCCACAATGCAATCACAACCCTCACTTGTTTTGGGTTCGTTGGATTCTAAATTGTAGGGAAACTTCGGGACTCCATGGATGGAAGAATCCATGGATCCATAAGATTCACATACCTTATATTAGATACTTAAACCTTGCTTGAAACATTGGTGAATTCGTCCTAAAGCTGCTGCAATTTTTCTTCTTCTTCAATGGTGGTTTTTGGAGAATTTTGGGAAAGAAAGGTTTTTTATTTTGAGTCTAGGGTATTATTGGCTATTGTGATGATTAAACAATATTCAAACACCTACCATAACCGACAATAATTAATCCCAAAAGTGAACAAAATACTCCTGCAACTATTGGATTAACAAACTTAATTTGGACATAAAAACGACGCAACCAAATCTGGGCACTTACTGCGCATTGCGGATGCATTTTTGATTCTTTGTTCAGGAAGCTAGTTTGGGAGAGAATTGTTCGCGATTTCCCCGCATCTTAGGGAAAAATTTCCTTTTACGTTATGGCTCCGCGTCACGCAGCAACCTCCACATCTAGGCTGCCCGGCAGCTTCACTAGCGTATGTTTGGGTCCTCTTCGGGGACCCTTAGGCTGGTCCCCGGGGCATCGTTCTTGGACGTTTTGACCATTTACATGTCAGGATATGTGTATGAACCATATGTACTCAATTTAACCCTCAAACCATCCTCCAAAAAACCACTACAAAACACTACGTTATACTAGTTCAACTTCGACTAGTTTCTGGACGTCTTGGACATCGTACGGCATATGAACTCCAAACATTTCCAACCTTTATATGCTGACTCTTCACACTATTTTTATTCATTTTAGGAACTCATAATATCATGACACACATGTTAGGATATAGCTACCCTTAATTCATATTTAGGGTATTACATAAATGATTAGGGTTGTTGGAATTGATTATGTTACAGTCTAATTCTGTGACACCTCTAAATGACTTAAGTGAATATAGATCCTAACATAGTCATAAATATGGTATAAGTTCCTAAAATGGTTTATAACGTGGTATCGAGGCAGTGGCTAAAAGTTTAGGTAAATAGGAAGTCAAACGTCAAGGGACGACCAAGACGTTCGACGACTAGTAACCTATGTGCCTCATGCGTGTTTATCTGTGTATATGTGTGTTTTTTGAGATTATGAGGTCCTTATATGAGTTATAATTGTGTATGTAGGCATTGTGTCAAGTTTCATGAAATTTGGAGGACAAACGTCCATGACGTTCGAAAAGGTTTGCCTTGAAATTACCTTGTGTGTCTTGGCATGTTTCATCGAGTTTTATGAGTTTTTTTTAGGTCAAATTTATGTGATAGGTTCCTCACAAGTATATGAGAGTAATGGAGGTGGAAACCTTTGGGCAAAACTCCTGGAGGTCCGACGAAAGGGTCCTAGAGGAGGACCCAAGACTTGGGCTAGCAAGTTGTCCAAGGCAGCAGTATTTGCACTTAGTGGGAGACAGTCCGCGTCGCGTACTTTGTCCACCAAGAGAAAAAAATGTTGCTCTGCATCACGGACACATGGCGTACTCCACTGGTTTGGTATTTAATTTAAGAAAATCATGTGGGAGCATCTCCGCATCGCGGACTTGTTTCCCAACGATTCCAGAAATTTAAGTTGATTTTGAGTTGGTTAAAAGGTCCTATAAGTTCATGGTTATTTTGGGTATTTTAGGGGCAAGTTATTGGTGGTTATTAGACCTATTTAAATGCCAATTCACCCATTAAATTATAACCCTCAAGTCCAAAACAAAATATCTCCATTATTTCTCTCCAGAAACCTCAATTGATGATGTTTTGAAGCTCCTAGGAAGAAGATAGATTTTCCAAGTTTGTCCATCAATATTATGGGCTTTTCATCGCAATTAAGATATGGTTCTTCATCCTCGAAATCTATTTATTCAAGGAGTCAATTCAAATGAATTTCATATATAATCCAAACCATGAAATCTTCTAAATTAAATTCTAGCCATGCGTCTTTGCATAAAACGTTTTAGATCATTGATTTATGATTGAATTGATGATAATTAGGTGATATGAACCTAAAATCTTCACGAACCCATGCAAAACATAATCTCTTCAAATTGGCTATATTATGGATGTGATGATCTTGTTTTAATACTAATGAATTCTAATGTAGTTTTCTATGAGCTTTTGAATGATGTAAGAATTGTATTGAGTTAATGTATAGTTGTCTTAGATTTATAAATCTTTATTGAATTGACTTATATTCATTGAGTATTATAGTTTATGTATTGAATTGATGATCATGGCCATGGGTAAGGGCTTATTGTTATTGTATTGGACAAATTAGCTAAGGATTGAAGTGGAGAGAATAGATTGGTGGTACGCTGCCCTAATTCTTTTTATTTTATATAATGTAGATCTTGAATTTTGTTGTGACTGGAATGGTACAATTATGGTGGCGGTGTTATGTGTTATAATTGTGAATGTTGTTGTTGTTTCGGCGTTACTTTATGTATTATGAAGATCATGTCCTTGTCGGCACTATTTGAAGTACTATGATGATTTTTGTAGTTGATTATGTGAAGTATGATCATATATACCTACATGTTAAAAATGTGGAAGTATGTGTTCTTCTATTGATGTTGTTAGGGGTCATGTTAGACTATGACTATGTCCTTATATGTGTGTAGTCTTAGAGTTGATGCATGATTCTTTCTACTTGACTATGAGAGTCTATAATGGTTATATTGATGATGTTATAGTTGTGTATAGGCTGACCTAAATATGATGAAGGTTGTGCCTAGGTGATTCTTGAATATGATATGTTATATGTGGTAAAGTGAAGTATGTATGTGTCTTGTTTTGTAAACTTGTGTCCCTTGCTTGATACCTATGAGATGTATATATGAGATGTCTTGATTTTGGAAGGTAAAGCCTCTTAGTCTTGCATGAATGAATTATACGTGGCCTTGAACATAGTGATAAGGTCAACTTATGTGGAAGCTTTGAGAAAGAAGGTTAAGAAAAGCTTGAAGTTGAAAGTTGTAATGGTATCCTTCATGCGTGAGTGATGGACTTAGGAAAGGTTGCCTGAAATGGCATGAAATAATTCTTAGGGAAGTCATTAAGCTACCCTCTTTGCTATTGTCAGGAAGCCCTTGGTGACCTCTATGGTAGGGTGAAGGTGATTGGGTTATGATCTAGATATGGAACCCCTTCATGTGATCCTTTATGTCAATTACTCTATAAGAACAAAGACTAGCACCGAGTGAGTATGGTATGGGAAGTAGCTCTATTTGTATTATGAGAATAGAGGACAAAGAAACCCCATCATATTCCCGAACAATGTGCCAACGTGGGATGTCTCCAAGTTCTACTAATGGCAAGTAGAACACTCTCCATCGGAGTAGGTTACAACTCCGGATTCCATGCTTAGATACCATGGTATATGTCGGTTATTGCCTATTCTCATCATATGGGATACCTACTAGTATTTAAGAAGTCTATGAAGTTTAGGTGGTGGTATGGGACGCTACCTAGACATTTCACCTTTAGTCTTTGAAGATGTTAGGTATGAGTCCCTAGGTCTTGTCCAAGACCATAACTTGAACGTCCTTATGTGATGAATGTATGTGTTTGGTGTATTGTAACTGTATTTATCTCATTATAGATGGTCTTAAGGATCATTTAGGTGTGGTTAGAGAGGGTGTATAGGAGGTCTCTCTTTGTCTTACTTAAGTGAGTCTTAGGATAAGTTTTAGCGAGAAGGTTGCATGCTAAACAGGGTTCACTATAACATTGGTTTTGTTCAGTGTGAAGTTGAACTTAGTTCACTGTAATGTTCCTCAAAAGTGATAAAATGCTTATGTGATGTCTTATGTGTTTCTAATGTGTTAAATGTTGTTCTTATGCTTATACTATGATATTTTAATCAAAAAGAGCATATATCCATTAAATATCCGTTATGATGATTTCATGCATTATGTCATACTTAGTACATGTGTTTGTACTAATTCCATACTTTTATCTATCTCTAAACTGATTCATAGGTGAAGGTGCTTTTGGGAGCGAATCTTGGATTATAGGATGTTTCAAGCATGGTTGAAGTATGTCCTCATTTGACTCGAGAGCATCACTATCTTAGAGTTCTTTTGTTAAAGCATTGTAATAGACTTAGTAATACTATATTTCAATTTTATGGGTCGTGTCCCAAGTATTCTTGTGTCTAAGATTTTATGATATGAGACTTAGTATTTCCTATGGTTTTCATATGAAAGAGTTTTTGGAAGACTATTCGAATGTTGTGAAATTTTTTAATTGCGCACTACATTTCATATATGTATATGCGATGAATGATTTGAAAGGGCTTGTACAAGACTTTCGAATGGTGAAGTATGCCGCGTTGCGATCCAAGAGTGACCTATATTCTAGGGTGTCCTCTTGGGTCGTGACATACGACTCCCCAAGGACTACCCTAGGGGTCCTTGAGGAGGTCCTATCAATTGACACAAAACTGTCCCATTTAACAAAGTGCAACTGTGACGACCCTCAAAATGAACTAAGGTAGATAGAGTCTTACATGTGCCTAAAAACGTTAATAATATGTTCATTAAGTGTTTTATAGTATGTATACTTGATTTGAGGTGATTTGGAAGTCAAACATCAAGGGACGACCAAGACGTTCGTCGACTAGTCACCCAAGGGTCTTAGGTGTTTTTAATTGATTATGTGTGTTTCATGGGATCTTGAGGTCCTTATATGAGTTATAATGATTTATATAGGCATTGTGTTAAGTTTCATAAAGTTTGGAGGTTAAACGTCCAAGACGTGCCAAAGTTAGCCTTTTAGACGTACTAGTGAGTCCGTGTATGTTTTGCTTGATTTTATGTGTTTTTTGGAGTTTATAAGCAGTGTAGTTGACCCTAGTACCTTAATATACATGCTAAGAGTCAAAACGTCCGGGGACCATCCGAAGGGCCCCCAAGGAGGACCCAAACCTTGGACAAGAGGCTGCCCAAGGCAGTGAGCAGGTCCAAGAATTTGACCTTGCCCTCGTGAAGCGCTCCTGGAACGCACCTCACTGCCTCAAATTTTATTTGGGGCAGAATGGTGAGGCTGTTCCACGATGCGCAGCCCACTCCCAGATCTGGTTGCGTCGTTTTTATTTCAATTTTGACATGTCTAAGAGCTCCAATTCGTGTGGAGGTGTTTTGGTAATTTGGGGGACGTTTTATTGATTGATTTTAGGACCTTTTTAAACCTTTTACCAAGCCAAAACCCCAATACCCATTTAGAAATCAAATTCCCAAAGTTCTCTTCTCTTCCAAAAACCCCAAACCTCCATTGAAGACCAAGCTCAAGAACAAGCTATGGAGATGGATTCTTGGAGCTTTCTTCTCAGATTTTCATTGGTTTTTTAATGTATAAGGTATGGTGATCCTTCATCCATTGATAACAATTCATCTATGGAGTCCTTTCAAAGGTTTACTAAACATGAATTCTAAGTCAAAAATCCTATTTTTTAATGTAGCCATGGGTTCATTCTCAAATTGATATCAAAAGTATTCTAATGATGAAATATATTTATCTACTGATCTTATGATGAATTTCTATTAAATTTTATGAAGAACACATGATCCTCCTAATTTCTCAAATTAGCCTATAATGTGGGTCTTGTGGTATTTACTTGATGTTTATAGAATTGTGATTAGATTGTACTGAATTTCTTATTGCTCTTGCTTTCTATATCAATTGAATATGAATTGTGGAGGAATGATCAAAGATGATCATTTGCTTGGAGATTTGGTAAGTTGACTTACTTCTTCTAATTAGCCTAGAATGTACATTGAATCGTGTTGATTGGTATGGTCCACCTTTGGTGGCGGTGTTTACATTCTTGTTCATATTTATATGTTACGATCATGGCCTTGAAGGCATTAGATTCAATATGAATTGATATGGTGATTTCTATGTTAGGAAGTTGAAGGATTTAGCCTTGATTCTAATATCATGTTGTAAGTGAATTGATTTTATGTGATGTTAAGTGTATAGTCTCGTACACTACTTGTTTAATCTAGGTGTGGAGATGAGGTTATATGTATATGTGTGATGATAATGTTAGGGTAAGATGGTTTATATGGCTAGTGATGAAGAATATCCTTATAGCATGACCCCTACCCATACGAACCCTATATGAATGTGTGATCAAAGTATGTTAGGAGTCTTATATTCTATTGTTGAATGTGTACTTGCCTCCTATGATGTAATGTGAGTGTGTGTAGTCTATAGTCCTCAATACTCTATATATGTGTATGACTTCAGACTTGAAGAATGTTGTACATGTGTTGTGACCTTTAGAGGGTGGCTTCCTCAATACTATGTGATAGACATTATGTGGTCATGTTGACTAATGTACACACTCACACTTCATGAATATCTATGAGTAGGATAGATCCATGATGACTAACTAAAGGATAGTTCTCCTATGCATCATTACCCATTTCTATGCATGTAAAGTATATGATTTATGAAGTTATGAACATGTGTTCCTACATGTGTTTATGTGAAGGTAGATATCACATATATGTACACACACACATGCATGTCTAAATATGATATGATTATGTTAAAGGACATTCTCACATAATATAGGTTCCATGATGAATGTAGAATTCTCATCCTAGATACCTTTGAGCTATATGATATATGAGGTAGTAAGTCCCTAAGGCCTATTCTTTATGAACTAATGTTATATAAAGGCTTAATGATGTTTAAAATGGGAGTTATTGCTTAACACCGAAAGGGCATGTAAATAAGATGGAGGTCTCACGTTAGTATGTCTGGCCTCCCACATGGGTTTCTTCACGAATAGTTGTGTTGATTCCCAAGGTATATGTTGTCTCATGAGATAGAAAACTTCACGATTAGTAGTCAAGGTTTCTTGAAACAATCTCCTTGTCCCTTAACTATGTGCCCACATAGGACTCTAGCTTAGTGGATCCACCTAGATAAGCTATGTACGAATGGTTGCACCTTAGGCAAGTGTTAACCCTCTCTTTTTGGTGTGGGAGTAGAACACCGAATTCCATGTAGCTCACATGGTTTATGTCAGTTATGGATATGTCTCCCGAAGGTTAATAATTAACTAAGATATGAATATGAACTCTAATCTAAATTCCTTGAGAAGTGTACTTGGTATGGGAGGACTATTGACCATACCTATGCATTGCACTAGGTCACTTCAAGAAAGGATAGGATTGGAGACCCTTATGAAGTAAAGATTTATGTTATTTATGACTTGTATGAATGCATGTTAAGTGATCTTGTTATGTTAAGACATGAAATATGACTATGCATGTGAATTACACTTGTGGCTTCTAAATGGGTTTACTTAGTATATGTGGGGGTATGGGACTCCATGTTTACATTGCACAAGTAAGTTTATGAAGGGGTTGTGATGGTGGTTTACTTATTATATGAACGAAGTAAGTCTATGACTAAAGTGTATAAAGTATGATGAGTCTTCCTATGATGTTATTAAGTATAATTAGTCCTTATATAATGATATGAAGTATGTGGCCTTATATCTAGTTGTAAGTGAATATGTTATGACTTATTGAATATGCTATGCCTAGTCTAGGGTTACTTTTTAGTTATAATTGGTGGAAGTAGTATTATGGGATTCTACCTACACATTGCACTACTGTGACTTAGGAGTTCTCTTAGGTTAAGGTCCTTATGTGAAATTGATGTCTTTGATGTGCTTATGACTTGTGACTATATGTGGTTGTGTTTACGAAGCATATTACAAAAGACTATTGTAAGGTGACCTCAAGGTGATGCATTGCAGTAGGCACACTTGAGGGTTACATAAGAAAAGAAGTAAAATAAAAGAAAGGTAATGTATGGTATGTATTAAATATGCTTATAAGTATGATAAATAATTTTATGTGCTATTATGAGTATTATCCATGTCCATATTATGTACGTGAACTATATTGAGCTTATATGTGTCTATGTTCATGAAGTTTACTAAAAAAAGACATGTTGCATGATTTCAATTAAATGTCCTCTTTAAATGCATGTTTTTGCATGGTTCTCATACTTAGTGCTTTCTTTTACTAATACCATTCTTCTTCATCTTTTTACACAAAGTGTAGGTGGTGATGGCTAGAGGATGTCTCATAAGTGAAGAGCTTGGATAGATCTCCCAAGTTCAAGTGAAGGATCCCTTATGATTCAAGGGTTGCCTATGTCAAGATGTTCTTAAAGTTAATGTAATAGCTTAGATTTATATTTTATGTTGTATTGGCCGTGTCCCTATTCTATTCTATTGAGTTGTCTCTTAAGATGTCAAAGAGACATTAGAGTCTAATTTTGTTTTAATATTTTTTATATATATATATGAAGTAATTTTGAGCATATGATGTGCTATGAAAAGTTTTAAATTTTCCGTTATTTTTATTACGACTATGCAATAAATGATTTCTAAGGGCTTGTCTAGACCTCCGAGAGGTCTAGACACCGTGTGGAGATTTAAGATTGCCCTAACTACTAGGGGTACTTTGGGTCGTTACAGCAACCACGAGCAAAAACGAGGAGCCGTCATTTGAACGGCGCTCCGTCGTTGTGGATTGTTGGTAGATACTTAGTCAATTCACCAGTTTCCCCAAAAAAGCCCTCGCTTACACAAACTACAAAACACCAGTACGGTGCCGTGGATTGGTGTACGGACCGTAGTCGGGGATCCGTCGTTTGGAACGCCACTTCACTGCCATATTTTTAATTAAGTTTTAATTCGTTAGGCTATTAATGATGGGAATAAGGGTGGTTAATTAAGTTAGTTAAGGACATTAAAAATGGTTCCAACTCATTAACTAACCTAACACCCCATATTTCCCCAAACCCACTTAACTCCAACTTCTCTTTAGTTTCTCTCTCCCTAAACTAAAACCTCCATTGAAGGAATAGTAAAGTGCGGAGTTTAGGATAAATACACCAAGGTTTATCTCAAATTTGTGGCAAGATTATCACTAAGGTATGATTTATTTCACTCTTGGGATCCTTTCCCCAAGAGGTTCCTTCAACAATGGTTTCCAAACAACATCAAGACTAGGGTTTCAATTTAGACATGAATTCTCTTTTCCAAATGAAATTATTGATAAATTGTGATGAATTATGATCTTTTATATAACTAGAGAAATATGGTTAATTGTTGATAATCACTTGAGATTCCCCCTTGAACACTTATTCTTCCCTAAACTCATTATGTCTAGCAATTCTACGTAATCATGGGTGATGATGAGTTATATAGTATGTAGAATGATAATTGCTATGTATTACTTCTTGAACTTACCTTGTTTATGCATTGAATTGTGTATTCTTGGTAATGGAAGTATGAAGGACATGAAAGGGAAAGGAGATATGTTGGTTAAATCTTCTTGAATTCAATTATGAAAGATGATGTTGCTTACATAGTAATACTTATATGTCTAGTGTCTGTTGTTGTGATGATGATATTAAGTGTCCCTCATCCCTAGACATAGACATGTATGATAGTCACGAAATATGTGTGCATGTTATGATATGAATATTATATGATAGATAGTGGTGTCTTGATTATAATAGAGTGCTTAGTTAAAGGCTTACTCACTTGTGTATTGGTTTCTAAAGTGAATAGGGATGTTCTAACTTATTCTTACCTATAAGCTATTATGTTGAAATGTTTACATGAGAGCCTATTAAGGGCTAGTCTGAACTTATGAAATAACTTAAGTATGGTTATAAGAATGGAATAAATGCTTAGCACCAAAAGGGCATGTAAATGAGATGGAGGTCTCACGTTTAGTAAGTCGGCCTCCCACATGGGTTTACTCACATTTAGTAAGTCCGGATTCCAAAATTATGTGTTGTCTGATGAGATGTGAACCCCCATGCTAGTAAGTTAGGGTTCCTAGAAACAATTCTCTTGACCCTTAACTATGTTCCCACATAGGATTATTGATTTGTTGATCCACCTAGATTGCTATGTAGGAAAGGTTGCACCTTAGGCAAGTGTTAAAGCTCCCTTTTCATTGTGGGAGTAAAACATTAGATTCCATGTAGCTCACATGGTCTCATGTCGGCTATTTCACATCTTTCCCTAATGTAAAATTAAATGAACAAGTAAGTGTATGAACTCCTATTAGGGATTTATCTTAAGGTTCTACATAGTGTGAGGGAGGGTATGGGACTTCTCTTACACATTGCACTTGTGGTTTCTTTAGGGATGACCTTAGTAGTGTTCTTTATGATTTAATTGATTATATGTTATTCATGTTAAGCTATAGGTGTGATCCTATGTCTAAGGCATGTCATGATGATACATGAAATTATGTAGTATGTATGAAGTGGGTGATCAAATGTGATACTTAGCTTTAGATTGGGTTATGGGATTCTACCTTTGGCATTGCACAAGTATTTCTTAGGTTGTCTATATGTTGAGTTGCTATTATTTTTAATTGACTTACTATGCTTACTATATGTGCATGTTCAGTGAAATTTATAGAAAGCTTGATTTTGACTAAAATGTCACTTTTATCATGCATTGATAATTTTTTCCATAGGAGCCATACATAGTACGTTTGATGTACTAACCCATATTTCTCCCTTTTCCCTTAAAATTTTTAGGTTTGGGCCGTTGAGGAGTTTGTGGCTAGTTTCAAGGAAGACTTGGATGTTTTCCCAAGTCATTGTTGAGTCCTCAAATTCGGGTATGTTGTCAGGTGTTCACTCTATCTATGATGTTGCTTAGGTCTAGAGATGTTTATTATTTCCTTTATCATTTAAGAAAATTGATGTATGCCTATAGTGGCGTGTTAAATTTGTATAGGCTAAGTCCAAAAGTTGTACTCTTTTAGATGGTTTATATGTGAGATAACACTTTATACTCTTATATGTTTTGCTTATACTAAAAGAGAAGTCTATGTAAATTTTGTATGCGAGGAGTCTATGTAAACTCGATATATTATATACGAGAAGTCTATGTACACTTCACTATGTAAAAGTTTGTAAATTTTCTGCATTTTTGACCTAAGATGTGCTATGATGTATGCTAAGGGCTAGTCCAAGTCCTCTTTGAGGACGACGACGCCGTTAACGACTAGGGGGTACTTTGGGTCGTTATATTGTTAGATATCGGTGCCATATTGTCTTTTGTAACTCCTTTAGTGGTTATGAAATTTGATGTACTCTCCAATGCATGAAATGAACTTTTTTCGGTGTCTACCTTGGTGGGTGACTAGGTTATAGAAATAAGAGTTTATAGGAGTTGTCCTCTCTAAGTGTCTGATAGAATCACACTGGTGGATTTGGTTGAATTAGACATACTTGATTTTGATGTAAGCTTATGCATGGATTGGTTGTATTCATGTTATGCATCCATTGATTGTAGAACTCGGGTCATAAAATTTCAATTCCCTAATGAGTCCATTGTTGAGTGGAAATGTGGAAACTCTAGTCCTAGAGGTCTTTTTTTGTCATACCTTAAGGCTAGAAAGATGATTCCAAAAGAAACATGTACACAGTGTAAGGGTCATGGATGTGGAATCCAAAGTTCTTTCTTTAGAATCGGTGCTTGTAGTGAGGGAATTTCTAGAAGTCTTTCCTGATGAATCGCTCGGAATCCCTCCCAAACCGGAGATATATTTTGGCATTGACCTTTTCCCGGATAATAGTGCCATATCTATCCCTCCTTACACACATGGCTCCAGCCAAGTTGAAGGAATTGATAGCTCAACTCAAGGATTTTCTAGACAAGGGTTTTATTCAAACAAGCATATCTCCATGGGGTGCTCCAGTATTGTTTGTGAAAAAGAAGGATGTCTCCCTTAGGATGTGTATTGACTATCACCAATTGAACAAGTTCATTATAAAGAATAAGTATCCACTTCTGAGAATGGATAATTTATTTGTTCAATTGCAAGAGGCCAGTCGATTTTCAAAGATAGACCTTTGTTTGAGCTACCATCAACTTAGAGTGAGAGAGGTTGATAAACCTAAAACGGCTTTATGAACTAGGTATGTACACTATGAATTCCTTTTGATGTTGTTTTTTCTAACTAATGCCCTGATGAAATTTATGAACCTTATGAATAGGGTTTTCCAAAAATATCTCACATGTTCGTCATTGTGCTTATCGATGATATCTTGATATATTCTAGGAGTGAGGATGATCACATGAGAATTTTGAGGATTGTATTGCAAGCCCTCAAAGATCACAAATTGTTCACAAATTTTAGTAAGTGCGAGTTTTGGTTGAAATATGTGGCGTTCCTAGGTCACATAGTGTCAAGAAGGGTATAAAGATTGATCCAAAAAAGACGGACTCGATCAAGAATTGGCGTAGACCTCTATCACCAACCGATATTAGAAGATTTTTGGGTATAACCGGATATTATTGGAGATTTATTGAAGGATTCTACTCTATTGCTTTTCCTTTGACGACCTTAACTTAAAAAGCAATGTTTTAGTGGACAGAAACTTGTGAGCAAGGATTCCAAGAATTGAAGAATAAACTTACCTTCGCTCTGGTGTTGACCTTATCGAAGGGTAATGAACGGTTTGTAGTGATTTAATATGCTTCTCGAGTCGGTTTAGGTTGTATCCTCATGAAACATGGTATGGTGATAGTTTATGCCTCAATACTACTCAAGGTCCATGAAAAGAATAAGCTGACACATGATCTTGAATTAGCGGCCATAGTATGTACCTTGAAAATATGGAGACATTTCCTTTATGGGTTCAATGTAAATGAGTTTACCGACCACAAAAGTCTCTAATATGTGTTTACTCAAAAAGACTTGAACCTTCAGCAAACAAGGTGATTAGATATTATAAAAGACTATGGTATTAGTTACCTTTATAATCACGACAAAGCCAATGTAGTCGTGGATGACACGAGTCGTATGTCCATTGGTAGTGTGACCCATGTAGAAGATGAGAAGAAGGAGTTATTCCGTGAAGTGCATAGGTTGGCCCGATTGAGATTTCAACTAGTTGATTCTCCAAAGAGTGGCTTCATGATCCAACATAGCTTTGATTCCTCCTTAGTTGTTGATGTGAAATCTAAGCAACACCTTGATCCCATGTTGACGGATTTGAAAGAATCCGTGCATGAGAAATTTGTCAAAGCTTTATCCCAAGGGGAATTTGGGTACTTAGATATCAAGGTAGGTTGTGCGTTCTTGATGTGGATGACTTAAGAAGATGAATTTTAGAAGAGGTTCACGGTTCGCATTATTCTATTCATCAGGAGACAACAAGATACAATGTGACTTGCGGGAGATCTATTGGCGGAATTGCTTGAAAATGATATAGCGGATTTTGTGGCCAAATGTCAGAGTTGTCGACAAGTCAAGCACGAAAATCAAAAGATGGGAAGTTTGTCTGAAGATATAGGTATTCCCACTTGGAAGTGGGAGGATGTTAATATGAAAATTTGTTGTGGGTTTGCCTCATACCCGAAGGCAACATGATTTTATTCGGGTCATAGTTGATAAGAGGATTAAATCAGCCCACTTTATTCCCGTCAAGGTGTAACGACCTGGGAGTACCCCGTAGGCGTTACATCGCTCACTCGACCTCTCGAAGGTCTTTCACAAAACTTTTAGCTATCCTTCATAACATAGGTATGAAATGTAGTACAGAATTAAAACTTTTCACAAATTAAGTCAAGAAGGAAACTCTTTTATAAAAACCTAATAAGAGCTATGTTTGATCATCGCAAGCCATCTTAGACACGTCTCATTATCATAGGGTCGTAACCCTTACATTTGAAAGAAATATACTAGCCTTTATACAATATCTTTAATGAAAGAAAACTAAAAATAACATCTACGTCCTCGAACATATGGGGATGTACCAAGAGTCTTAAGCGAACAATCTACTTCCCAAGCTTCAAATCTTAGATATACACTTGCTTCAACCTATACATGTTGAAATAGAGAAGTATATGGAATCAGCACAATTAAGCACCCATTATAGCAATTATGCAAAAACATGCTTTATAGAGGACATTTTAGTTGGAATATGCTTTTCATGCTATTTTGGTAAAACTTCATGAATCAAGTGTAAAAGATATCATACAAGTCAATCATCAACATCCATATTCCTCAACATGCAACCATATTCATTAAGTAACCCATTAACCATTTAAACTCTCTTATCAAAAGTTTTCCTTAGACACACCTAGGTAAGACATGAAGAGACCGCCCATACAACCTCTTAATTACACACCTAAGTGTTCCTTAAGACTAAAGAAGATAAGGATATTTCCTTTCCATTACAACTCAACAAGTCAACATTCATTACTAGAGATGCTAGAGGAATCATTCATGTATTTAAGAACTTTACATAGGGACCATCCCCTAGGAAAACACTAAGCTACACTAGTGCAATATCAAAGTAGCATCCCATTCTACTACTCCCACTTAGTACTCCTTTGGAATCACCCTATACTAGGCACATTACATTTAACAAGTCACATAACCTTCATTTAACTTACACATAAGACCTATATGCTTCATCAACATTAGACATAAAGTCAATTTATTCATTAACATCATATAGAAAACCATTAGTTCATTAACATTACAAAGACACACCTAGACTCCCTCCATCTACTCATTGCACTAAGTACATGTTACAAAGTCTAAGGAATGGTGATGATGATGATGGGAAGGTGGTGAGTTGACCTAATTCCTCTATCTTTTATAGAATTGATATTTAATTTCATTGATTGGTATGATCCACTTATGGTGGCGATGCTTAATTGTTATACTTTCTATGAACATTGACTTGTCGGCATTTTATTGTGAATTGTTCTATTATAATGTTATAGCTTGTATAGATGATCAATGAAAAAGATGATATTGTGTATGTTCATTTGTGAGGTGAAAGTATGTTTTCCTCTAAATGGTTATATGGTTATATGTGAATATGATAGACTATAATGGGTCTCTATAAGTTGATAGGGTATCATGTTAGGTAGACTTAGTTGTCCCTACATGGCACTTTAATGTTATTGAATACATGATATGATATTGTTGTGTCTTTCTTGGTGAACTAGTTGTCCCTCTTTTTGATACATGATAGCTTATGGATTATGACCTTTTGACTTGCTAGGTTTAGCCACCCTAGTCATGCACGTATGTGAATAAATGAATGAAAGTCTCGGATCGGTAGACCTAAGATGGTTCCCTTTTAAGCATAACTTATATGTAGAAACTTGAATATGAAAAGAAGGTTATATACGTAAAGTGAGTTATATTGAGGTCCTTAGGAAGTGTGTGAAATTTGGTTAAGTTTGGAGGTCAAACGTCCATTAACATCCATGACGTTCGGAAGATATGCCTTAGAAAGTGCTTGTGTGTTCTCATGTGTTTGAGCGAGTTTTACATGTTCGTTTAATTTGAAATTTGTGTGGGATGTTCGTATGACCTAGAAGACTATGTTTAAGGGTTTAACGTCTGGGTACGACCCCACCTAGGATCCACGAGGGGCACTAGAAGAGGACCCCATCTCCTGGCAAGAAGTTGCCAAGCAGTGACCAAACGACGACCCAAGGGACAGTCCGTTTGTCAAACAAACGATCCGTCGACCATGGCCGTCGAGTGGAACTACAAGGAAGGCTAAACTGCTGTTGAATGAGGATAATTACCAACCAATGACCCCCCACCAATGGGCCGTTTATGGACAAACGGTCCTTTTGTTGGAGCCGTCTGTGAAGACTACCAAAAGCTGTAACTTTCTTGTGTTGACTTGGGGTGTTTGGTAAATTCACCCAAAGTCTTTTAAGAACCTTGGAAGATATTTTTAGGGTCTTTTAGATATATAAAGGTATTTCAAACCGTAATACCTAATTTTAGACTTCATTTCCTAATACCCAAAACCCCTCCCTCTTAAAAGACTCTCTCAAGTCTCCATGGAAGCTAGAAGTCAAGAAGGAGCTAGAAGAGCTGTTGGTAGTCGAGTTCTTCATCAACATCAGTAGGGTTTCTTCAATGTGGGGTATGGTAGTCATCCTTTAACTCTTTTCCATTCAAGCATCCCCTTTCTAAGAGATTTCAGAAATAGTTTTCCAACCCTAACTTCTTCTAACTTTGACTATAAGTATGGGTCTTGCATGAAACGTTTTTAATGATTCAAGTATGATGTTTCTAATGTTAGTTGGTGATTTTAAAGCTAAAACATCAATGAAATCATGTTAAATCTTTTACTAATTGCACTAAGTAGGCATTCCGAAAGGGAAGTCTTGGTGTGTTGTTTGAGTGTTCTTCTAATTTTTTGTCATTGAGTGGGGACTTGTTCTAATGAGGCGAGTAAGCCTAGACGGGGTAGTCTTGGGGATCACCTAGGTGTGTATCGAAGGAGGTGTTTGGGTGTTTCATTCATGTCTTACCTTGGTGAGTCTTAGGATAACCTTAGCTAGGGAAAATCTTACGGAAATGAGTTCACTTCTTCTTGGCTTGACTCTGGAAGTTCAGTGTTTTGGGATAAAATGAATCCACTGTAAGTTGAAAGAGTTCATTGTAACAATTTTGTAGCTTACTGTAAAATGGTCCTTTTCTGTAAAATTATGAAAATCCTTCTCTAAGTGTTAAATGATGATTCTTATGTTGTTTTACTTCTATATTCATGAATGTTTTGCTTAATGGAATGAAAGTGTAACTTTACTAAAATGTCCTTTTTTGCATGTTGTTCCATATGTCATACTTAGTACATTGTTTGTACTAACCCCATACTTTTCTACACTCTATAAGTATAGGTTTTGGTAGCAAGGTTGAAGTCTAGAAGACAAAGCTTGGGAATCTACTCTATCTTGACTAAGTATGTCCTCATATATTCGAGGCATAGTTTTATTTCTTAGATTCTAGCATTAAGACTTTTTGTGTATTTCATTCAATGTAAAGGGACGTGTCCCTAATATACTTATGTTGTGTCTTTAAGTTGTCTTGTGAAGACGAGATCATTCCTTAGATTTTATAAAAGATGTTTCTTTCTATTAAATTATTCGTGAAAAGTATTAATTCCGCACTACTATCCACGTCTTATGTACTGAATGATAGCTAATGCTTGTACGAGACCTCCGAAAGGTCAAGTACACAATTGTTCCGACCCAAGGGTGCTCCCAAACTTCTAGGGGGTAGTTTCGGTTCGTTACAGCCAACCAAACGATGGGTCATCGTTATGGCAACGATCAATAGACTGATGGGCGTCGATTGCCCAGTTTAGGCAGCTTGGTTGCCAAGTCTTTGGTCCTCTTCTAGGACCCCTTGTGGGTCCTAGGTGGAGTCGTACCCGGACGTTGAACCCCTAAACATGGTCATATAGGTCTTAAGAACATCCCACACCAATTTCAATTAAAACGAACATGTAAAACTCACTAAAACACATGAGGACACACAAGCACTTTCTAAGGCACATCTTCCGAACGTCATTGACGTTCATGGACGTTTGACATACAAACGTCAACAAACTTTATACACTGCCTAAGGATATCATTATTAATCATTTTGACAAAAATTTAACTTATGAAATGTTTACGAAGCTCTACTTCATCATTGTTTGTTCGAGGTTGTTACAATGACCTTCAATAAGTCATCCCCAAATTACCCAAAACATCCTTGCACTTATTGGACATTTTAAATAATTCAAATTTGACAAAAAGAACAATGCGACCAAAACTAGGAGTTCACTGCGTGTCGCGGCGGCATTTTTTATTCTTGGTTCTAGAAAATTTTGGGACATAATGGTTCGCGATGTCCCCACGTCGCAGGGAAAATTTTGCACTTTAAGTGTATGCTGCGCGACACGTGTCCACTGGCAATTCTTGGCTGGCAGAGCAGCTTGCTTGGCCTAGGTTTGGTTCCTCCTTGGGGACCCCTATGCTTGTCCCCGGGGCGTCGTTATCGTACTTTTGGACCCTTTACAAGTCAGTCTATATATAGGAACCATTGAAACTCAATTTCACCCTAAATCCATCCTTCTAAACTCCACTACAAAACACTACGACACACTAGTTCAACTTTGAATAGTTTCCGAACGTCTTCTACGTTCTTGGACGTTTGACCTCCAGACATTTCCAAACTTTACACACTGTCTATAAACACTATTATTAACCATTTTAGGACATTATAACCTCATGACACACATGTTACATTCAAGTTTCACCTAGTTCATTTTTAGGGGCATTACAATCTCCCGTACTTGGACAACATTCATCCTCGAATGTGTCACATTCAGGTAACACCCCCTAGACATAACTGGAATCGTCGTCCTCAAAGAGGAATAAGACTAGCCTCTTAGCATACATCAGTACATTCATAGGCTAAATGCGGAAAATTTAAAACATTTCTTCTATATCTATCATGAGGTTTACATAGACCTCTCACATACACATAATATATTCATATTGAGTATACTTATACCCTTCGTATAAGAAGGTTACATAGTCTTCTACTTTTATGGGACACATATATATATATATAAGATACAATGAAGTCTTAAAAGAAATGTCTCGTCTCATAACCATCTAAACAAGAGTATAACAATTGGGCAAACTTTTATACAATAAAAGCAACATATTGTCTATACAATCTCTAGTACTCAAATGAAAGGAAATGAACAAAGTGTCTTTAAGACTAATCAACATCCAATGCTAGAAAGTGGCATTGCCCTTGAATTTGTGAGGACCTACCGAACTTGGAGAATTGGGATCCAAGTCTTCTTCAAATGGTCTGAACCTCGTCAAATACAGGAACCTAAAATGTTAGGTAAAAGGGATAAATGGGGTTAGCACATCACTTGTACTAAGTATAGGACCATATGCACATACAACATAGAAATCATGCTAAAAACGGACATTTCATTAAAGCATGTAACTTTACTTTTAAAATCCTCATGCACATTCAGGAACCAATACAAGTAAATTGTACATATTCATTAAGTCAAAACCATGGAAATGACAAGACCAAAAAAACTAAGTCTAGTCAAACCAAACATGCATATCAACATAATTGAGAACATAATCAAGACAACTCTATCATCAAGTTATAGCATCAACAAGCATGTATAAGAGTTCATAACATCACAACCAAAGCAAGACCATTACTCATGAACACTCTTTAATTCCCCTAGTACAATGACTAAGCAAGACCCCATAACCTAACTCAACCAAGTAAACCCAACAAGAACCACAAGAAAATGCCAAGCTTCACAAACTATGTCTTTAAGAGTACATAACATCATTCTTTAGTAATAGAGACCAAACACATGTTCATAAGTGAAACCAACATCACATAAGCGTATATACATATCATTTACATTAATAAGCATATATATACGTAAGAAAATCCTTCTAAGACTTCCCTCAAGGCTAAATAATGCATTGTATAGGTAGAGTCCCATATCCCTACCTAGACTAAGTTAAACCCCTTAGGTCATACTAGTTAGAGTTCACTTCATTATTTCATTTTATCTTTTGGGAAAATCTTGCCATAACCGACATATACCACATGCGCTAATGTGGAATCCGGTGTCATGGAACCCTACACCAAAAGAAGGTAAGGTACTTGCCAAGGTAGTACCAAAACATGAATATAGCATCTATGTGGATCCAGTAGCTAGTATTCCTATGAGGGCAACATAGTTCAAGAATTGGGAGATATAGTTGGGACACTATTTATGTACATCACATTATAGTCTCCAATCACACAGAGTATAATGGTGAACCTTACCTTCCTCTTTGCGAAGGTGTCACCCCTCACATCTAGTTCACTCTGTGCTAAGCTAGAGTCCCTTTTTGAAATGTCTTTCATTAATAATCATAACTTAGTTTTGGTTGTACGAGACTACTCCTTTTATATCATCATAAATATATCATTAGGATTTTTTTTAGAATCACCTTTCAATACATCCCTTATAGTGAGATCAACACCATATACCATATCATATTAATGCACACAAATGAATCAACATCATCCCTCTATCATTATAACCTTAACATGATCTCTCAATTCAAAATATAAGACATTTCAATATCAACATCATACCATCCAAATCAATCCAATCACAACACACATACTTCAATTGAATCAACGTCATTAGGTGTAAGTCATCACAATAGAGTTATGGTTTAAAGATCACAAACTCATAGCTCTTTCTCTTCCAAAGCCAACATCATGGTCTTACCATCAAAAAATATCAATTCACTCATAAATTGACATAATAACAACATAGAATAGCAATTTACATATTAACCGAGACAATTGTATCAATACTAGATAATTCATATCAAGATCACAACCTAGGGTTAAGGGGAAAAGGTCATCTTCAACAAACTAGGTCAATTCATCAAGAAGTAGTATAATTAAATCATAATACATGTTAATATACTCATAATAATCAAAAGTAATCATAAACAAAGAAATTCACAAGATCAATTTCGTATTGGAAGGAAACCTACATGAAACTCAACTTTTTGAAATCAATTTTTGAAGAACCCTCTGGTGAAAGGAATCCCAAAGGTAAAGGTTCCCATATCTTCATAATTGTTGAAGATTGATGGAGAAAAATTGATCTTTGAATCCCTATAACCCTCTTGACCTTGGTATTTTATGGTGTTTCTTTGGGAGAGAGAAAGAAAAGAGAAGGAAGAGCAATCGGGTTTTGAAAATTATGAGATTTAAAAGAGATTTTACACTTACGGTAGTTTATATAGTCGTTTAACTAACACAATTAACCAATCCTTAATCACCAATTGAACCCCTAACTAACTAACTTAATTAATTGCCAAACTAAAAGATAACAATGAAACAGTGGCCTTGGCCTACGAACCCCCGACCAACGAGCCGTAGGTCAAATGACGGCCAGGACCCCCACCGTCCTGTACAGTCGTCGTTTGCAACTGAGACTTGCCAAAATAACCTTTTAGCCAAAATGTATATGTCTTCATCGACGGAGGCATCGATGCCGCGTCGATTCACCCACGTCTTGTCACCTGCACACGTAGGTAGAAACTTTCTCATGGCAGTTTGTTGCCAAATTTCAACGGTCCTCCTCAAGGACCCTTGGATGGTCCTTGGGGGTCATACCCGGACGTTTTGACTATAAAAAAACTCTAATACGTATTATACTTTCTAATGCCAAATCTCATCGAATTTCGACTCCTAAAATCTAGTCAAATAGGCTAAGGCACACTAGCACCTCTTGAACTAGTTTCCAGACGTCATGGACGTTCCTTGACGTTTTGATTCTAAAACTTCCTAAATGATTGTTTTTAATTATTATTGACCCTAAAAAATTGACACAACCTTTAGACACACATGTTATACATATTAGATTTTCGGAGTGTTAAATTATCCCCCATAGGAACATTCGTCCACGAATGACAGTAAAATCTTCTGGAAGGAATAGACTCAAGACTAGCAGCCAAACCAACAACAACACATAATTACATGAATTTCAAATCAATCATGACATAACAACTCAAAATCACAATATGAGGAATTTCTTTCTCACAACAACATGAGCTCAACATATCATGAGGGAATCAATTTTGACAAAACTCAACCAATCCACATGCTCAATATCCTTTCATAAAGACTCAATATACCAAAATGCACAACATAAACCCAAAACAAGCAAAAAGTAAAATTTTCATTTTTAGGCATGAAATTCATTGTAACTAACTGTAACATGAACCTTTTTGCACAATTTCACCAAAAATCAAGAGAACCTCAAATTTACTAATTATTTTCATTATTATTAAGAACAAGTAACCTTAATTAGTAAAGAGATGAGGATAACGGGACTTCATGTCGGCCTCGGACTCCCATGTTGATCCCTCAACTAGGTCGTTTCTCCATAACACTTTTATGGAGGCCACCTCATTGTTCCTCAACTTCTTTACTGGACAATCAAGGATTTCAACAGGAACCTCCTCATAACAGAGGTTCTCTTTCACACCAAGACCTTCGATAGGAATAATGGACTTGGGATTACCAATGCACTTCATAAGCATGGACACATTGAAAACCGGATGAACCAAAGATAGTTCACTAGGCAGTTGCAACTCATATGCAACCTTGCCCACTCTTTAAAAAATTTCATAGGAACCCACATAACGAGGAATTAACTTTCCCTTCTTGCCAAATTTAACCACCCCTCTCATGGGCAAAATTTTCAAATACACTTTATCACCTTCTTCAAATTCAAGGTCTCTTCTCCTATGATCGGCATAAGACTTTTGCCGACTATTGGCTGTTTGTAAGTTGTTTCTTATGATATGAAATTTTTCTAAGGTCTTATAGATCAAATTGGGACCAAGAAGCGCAGACTCGCCAACCTCAAACCATCTAAAAGGAGATATACACCTCCTACCATACAAAGCTTCAAAAGGAGACATAGATATTGATGAATGAAAACTATTATTATATGACAACTCCACCAAAGGCAAATGCTCATCCTAATTTCCCTTGAAGTCAGTTATACAAGCTCTAAGCATATCCTCAAGAGTTTGAAGTCCGCTTGACCATCCGTTTGAGGATGAAAAGTGGTTCTCAACTTTACTTGAGTACCCAAACCTCTTTTAGATGACCTATAAGACCTACAGGTGAATTGAGCACCTATATTTGATATGATGGACAAAGGAACCCCATGAAGACACACTATCTTATCAATATAGATTCTTGCATAATCTTCTGCCGAATAAGTAGATTTAACAGGAATAAAGTGAGCAAATTTGGTTAATCTTTCGAGAACTACCCATATAGAGTAATATTACCTTTGAGTCTGAGGCAAACCAACTATGAAATCCATGTTAACATCTTCCCATTTCCAAGCAGCAACTTGGATATCTTGTAGTAAACCACCTGGCTTTTGTTGGTTGACTTTCATTTGTTGGCAATTTGGACACTTTGCAAGAAATTCTGCTATGTCCCTTTTTAAGCCAGCCCACCAAAACACTTCCCTAAAATCCTCATATATCTTAGTAAGACCCGTATTACTATATTAATGGGCTCTATGAGCTTCCTCAGGAATCCGATCTCTCAAATTATCAACATTAGGCACACACAATCTCCCTTGGAACCAGAACACCATTCCCCCTTGGGAGAATAACTCATTCATCTTTCATAGAACCAATTATTTCAACTCCATTAATAATGGATCGAGCTGTTGCTTAGACTTTACCTCAATCACCAAAGATGACTCGAAGTTATGATGTACTACAACACCACCATTTGGAGAATATTCAATTTGAACCCCTAAACGATCCAACCTATGAACATCCCTCACTAGGTTTCTCTTGTCTTCTTCCTCGTGGGACACACTTCCCATGGACTAAAGACATAGAGCGTCCACCACCATATTAGCCTTGCCGTGGTGATAGAGAACACTTATGTCGTAGTCTTTCAACAACTCTAACAATCTCCTTTGCCGGAGATTCAACTATTTTTGAGTGAATACGTATTGAAGACTTCTATGGTCCGTATACTTATCAACATGAACCCCATAGAGATAATGACTCCCTATTTTAAAGGCAAATACCACAGCCGATAACTCAAGGTCATGAGTCGGATAATTCTTCTCATGAACTTTAAGTTGCATAGATCATAGGCTATAACTTAACCATGTTGCATAAGAACACACCCTAACCCAACTTGGGATTCATCACAATATACCACAAAACCCTTAGTACCCTCTAGTAGGGTCAATACCGGAGCTGAAGTAAGCCTATCCTTAAACATTTGGAAGCTTCTTTCACATGCCTCCGACCACTCAAATTTCACATTCTTTTGAGTCAAGGTTGTTACAGGAAAAGCAATAGATGCAAACCCATCGTCAAACCTTCTATAATAATCAGCTAGGCCTAAGAAACTCCTAATATCCGTAGGAGCCAAAGGTTTAGGCCAATTTTTTACCGCTTCGGTCTTCCCTGGATCAAGCTCTACACCGTCACTAGATATGATATGACCAAGAAACTCTACAAACCTCAACCAAAACTCACATTTGCTATACTAGGCAAATAATTGATGTTCCTTAAGAACTTGTAACACCACTCTCAAATGGTCCATGTGTTCACCCTCATTTTTCGAATATACCAAGGTGTCGTCAATGAAGACAATGACATATGAATCTAGGTAACTTTGAAACACCCTATTCATTAGGTCCATAAACGCCGCCAGAGCATAAGTTAGACAAAAAGACATTACTAAGAACTCATAGTTACCATATCTAGTTTGAAATGTAGTCTTGGGAATATCTTCACCTCCCACCCTAAGTTGGTGTTATACTGACCTCAAGTCAATCTTGGAAAAGTAACTAGCACCTTGGAGTTGATCAAATAAATCATCAATCCTAGGGAGAGGATACTTGTTCTTGATTGTGACCTTGTTGAGTTGACGGTAATCGATACACATTCTAAGGGATCCATCTTTCTTTTTCACGAAGAATACCGGAGCACCCCATGGAGAAATACTAGGACGAATAAAGCCCTTGTATAGTAAATCTTTGAGTTGAGCCTTCAACTCTTTCAATTCGGTCGGAGCCATCCAATAAATGAATTTAAATGAGGTTTGTATCTAGTAGCAAGTTGATAGCAAAATCATTTTCCTGTTTGGGAGGAATACCCGGAAGATCATTAGGAAAGACCTCCGTAAATTCCCTCAGTATAGGAACAAACTCAATGGGAGGAATTTTGGAGTCTAAATCTTTGAATATTACAATATAATATAAACACCCCTTAGGGATCATATTACAACGTTTCAAACAACAAACGATACGACCATTAGGAATAGAACTTCCCCCCTTCCACTCTTAAATGTGCTCATTTGGAAAGTTAAACTTCACCACCCTTGTCCTAAAATCTATGGAAGCAAAGCAAGTATGCATACAATCCATACCAAAAATGACATCAAAATCAAACATATCATGTTCTACTAGTTCGACATAAGTAACTCTATTGGGCAACATTATAGGACAATTTCTATACACTCTTTTTGCAACAACCAAATCACCCACCGGGGTAGACACCAAAAAAGGTTCACTCAAGATATCGGGAAAAATGTCAAACTTCCTAGATACTAAAGGGGTAACAAATGACAAGGTAGCACCGAGATCAAGTAAAGCATATACATCAGTAGTAAAGACTTTCAACATACCGGTCACCACATCAGAAGAAGTCTCTTGCTCACCTCTAGAGCGGAGAGCATAAAAGCGATTCTTTTTTGGAGAATCTACATTAGAACCACATGCTAGAGCTTGACCACTACCATTGTCTTGACCTTTCAAATTTAGGCAATCTTTCACCTTGTGGCCAGTCTTGCCACCACTAAGGAAATTTTCCGTCCCAATGAGGCAATCAACATAATGCTTCTTGACACACTTTCCACAAGTTGGCTTCTTTGTCGATGATGTCACACTCGGATAGAATATCCTAGATGAGACCGGCGTCGTCTTCCTCTCAGAGGACTCAGACAAGCCCTTAGCATTCGTCCTAATATGTGATCAATAAAAATTGCAGAAAATTTAAAACTTTTACATTATTTTTGAAATATACTTAGACTTCATACTTAACATTCATAATGACATCGATATTCTAAAAAGTTGTCTCACAGATCTAAAACCATCTAAAGAGTGCAAATCTGGTCTTACAAAATATATTGTCAAAATGCCATATATGCCTAATTCAAAAGAATCCAAGAAACATAAATGGAAATCGAATATTATTAAACTCTACTTATGTCTTCATAAGATAGAATACGATAGATAGTATCACCGAACATGAGGACCTACCAAGACTTGTAGAAAGAGTTCCAAGCTTCTTCAAATTGACCTCCTTAAACTTCAATGGCCGGAACTTACAGTTAAAGTAATATAAAGTAATGGCGTTATTACGCTACATCTAATAAGTATGGGTATATGCACATAACATTTAAGGACATGCATGAAAAAGGATCATTTCATAGAAACATGCTAAGTCATATGAGAGTCTTCAATGCACATACCAAAAAACATATACAAGTTAAGGATTCCATTAATTTAAAGCATGATCACAATCAAAGACATATTTTCATAGTCATGTTAACATTTCATATTCAAACGATCAAAGAACATAACATACCAATGATCCCATCCCCAACCTACAAGTGCAATGGTCATGTGAATCCCCATAACCCCACACAACCAAGTAGATAATATAGGGAACCATGAGTAAAGCTTTGCTTCATATAAGCTATAACATACATAGTCATCACTTCATATAACAATATAACCCAATAACATATTAATCATAATGGCCAACATCATATAAGAATACCATCATGTATCATAAATATATATCTTTCATGTTATCATATGACATAAGAACCATCTCCTAGGACTTCCCTTAGAGTCAACATGTTCAATATCTAGATAGAGTCTCATACCCCTACCTATACTAAGTAGACTCTTCAAGTTACCCTAGTCAATGTCCATTTACTTGTATTTCATTTTACATGAGGGAACATTTGCCTTACCCGGCATAAACCATGTGAGCTAAACATGGAATTTGGTGTCATAAAACTCCACACCGAAAGAAGGTGGTCTACCGGCCGATGGAGAACATAACATGACATAGTTTTGTAGGTGGATCCACTAGCTACTATCCTATCATGGAAACATAGTTCAAGAACTAGGATATGTATTAGAGACCATTGTTCCACATACATGACAACCTCAATGTCATGAGAGTCATTGTGACCTACCTTCCAACTAGGGAAGGGACACCTCTCATATCTAGTCCATCGGTGCTTATCTTAAGTCCTTTTTTCTTAAATAACCTTTAAGTTGTTTTTTATCATAAACTTATCATAGGTCAATTAACTCCTTGTATAAACATGATCATGTTCTCTTTAGGATTAGATGAGAATTTCCTTTCATTCTAACCCTTCGTTTGTGATATTAACATAACACAGTCATCTTGTGTAAAGCATACAAGAGAATATCGTAACTGACATTTATCATGTTCTTATCATGATATAACAAGTAACATGTTCATAGCCCAACATATACATATAGCAACATCATACATAATTCCATATCATTGCATCATGATTTATAGGCTAACATAAACATTGGAGAATAATTACAACTTTAGAAGACTTACCTCTTGCTTCCAAGAACCTTATTCAAGAATTTAGTTCAACTTACAACATTCATAACCATAACCTAGTGAAATACTCCATAGCATAATAAAAAACAACTCTTCTAATCATATACAAGAACAATGCATAATGTAGGACAAGGGAAAAGGTCATTTAAGAGTCCATTCTAGTCTTAATTCCAATCCCTACGTTTTCATGTCATCAAGTAGTAGCTACAACCCTACGTAACCATCATCTAAATAAGAACATGAGTCACACAAGATTCAAACATTACTAACAAAATACTCAACAATTCGTGTGAAATAAACCATAGAAAACAATTGTTGTTCATTGCGAATCATAAAACTAGAGTTAGGACGAAAATCCACTTTTTAGATCAAAAACCCTAGAATTGAATGTCTTGAACACTTATCTTTGAAAGGAACTCTTGGGTAAAGGAATCCCAACAGTGAAAAACCCATACCTTATAGATGAAGAATCCAAGAATATATGGATTAAAACGTTGAAGTCTTCGTCTTCTTCCTTAAACTATTCTTGTTCTTCAATGGAGTTTGGAGAGAGAGTGTTTATTGAGAGATGAGAGAATTTTTGTTTGAATCTGATTTAGACGTGTATAATTGATCTAAAACTGACCTAGTATCCATATATAATCTTCATATGAATTTTCAAAAATACCCTCCACTTAAATGGGTAATTATATGAAGTTAAATTACCAAAAATACGACTTTAACGATTTTGGAAAGTAGTTGCGCGTCACGGGGCCAAATCCTTTCACTTTTATTAAATTTTTGGGTTAAGGTAGTGACCTGCATTTCATACTCGCATCGCACGGCTGCCTCTCAAATATTGAGGCAGTGTCCTGTGTGCAGGCTGTCCGTCGCGCACCTTGCCTCCAATTATGCCTGCTCACCCAAGTTTGGGTCCTCCCCAAGGACCCTTTGGGTGTTCCTTGAGGTGTCGTTACCGGACGTTTTGACCATTTGTACTACATAATACCTATCCAAGGTCTCTTTACAAATTTTAGACTTCATTTGACCCTTCAAAACCTTCACCAAACATAGGGACGTCAACTAGTACAAATTAGCTAGTTTCTGGACGTCGATGTCTTTCTTTGTCATTTTGGCTCTACCCTTTTCCAAATCAGTTTATTAAATTAATATAGGTCTGTAAATATAATTTTAAACATTGTTAAATAGATTAATCTCTATTCTAATTCATGGCATTTACGGAGTGTTACAGGTGAACTAGTTCCCTTTCCCTTTTGAGACTTAGGGTTTGACACCCTATCATCACGAGCCTTATGGAACTTGGAAGGAACTTGATTAGAGAACCTTTTCTTGAAGGTAGTCTTGTCTTGGATATCAAGCCTACCTTTTGAAGAATCACAATCATACGACCTTGGCCTATTGGCATCCCTACTCTTCCTCTTAAAACTTTTTTCTTCCACTTGTTGAGCATGAACCATGAGACGAGAAATGTTCATATCATCATGTAGCATAGCCAAACGACATTCTTCTTTCAAGTCATCCGACACCCCTATCACAAAGTGGGTAATTTCATCCCCAGGGTCGGAAACTAAAGAAGGAGCAAACTTTGACAATTTAGTAAATTTCAAGAAGTAGTCAAGTACATTCATACCTCTTTAACGAAGGTTGATTAATTCGTCTAGTTTGGCTTCCCTGTTCTCCCTAGGAAAGAACCTATCAAGAAAAGCCTTCTTGAAAATCTCCCATGTCACCGGTCCACCCCTTAAAGGCCTATTTTCTCTCCATTAGACGTTCCAAGTTTGGCACACATCTTTGAGTTGGTAAGTGTCTAACTCGGCCTCTTCAGTCGTAGTCAAATGTAAGATCTCAAAATTGACTTAGGAGAAGCTAAAGCCTAGCGTGGTTGTCATGATGGTCTAAATCAAAACCCCTTCCCTCCTAAAGTTTTCCCAAAAACCTCCATGAGAGTTCAAAGTGAACATGAAACTTGAAGATGGGTCTTCAATGGAGTTTCTTTTTCAATTATTATTGGGTTCTTCAAATAAGGTATGGGAATTTCTACTCTAAATCATGGGTTGCTGCATGAAAAGTTTTCAAAGCTTAAGATATGGTGTTATTGATGTATAATTGATGTTTTCCAATGAAATTCTCCATGAACCCTTGACCTTCTCAATTCTCTAATTTTCACTAAAATATGGGTGAATTGATTATGCTTTGTGATTTATGAATTCATGTGTAGATTGTTATGGGATTTTTATTCATGTATAGATTATGTCTGTATGGTTTATAGGCTATTTCAATTTGATCAATTGAGTATTGTAGATTCTTAGATCTATTGACTATTAAGCTTATTGAATTGATATGAACTTAATGCTTATAGATTCTGGTGTAGTTTCTATGGGCTTTCGAATGATGTAAGGATGTATTCAATTGATATCTACTTGGTCTTAGATTGATAAATATATATTGAATTGATTTATATTCATTGAGTATTATGATTTATGCGTTGAATTGATGATCATGGCCATGAGTAAGGGCCTTATGATATTTAATTGGATGATTTAGCTTTGGATTGAAGTGGTGAGATCAAGTGGGTGGTATGCTGCCTTAACTCTCTTATTATTATGTATAGCTAATGTAATTTAGCTCTTGGATTATATGTGATTGGTATGGTCCACTTATGGTGGTGGTGTTATGTGAATGATGTGGCCTTGTCGGCGTTATTTTAAGTATATTGATGATCATGGACTTACCGGCACTACTTGAAGTAATATGTTGAATTGTGTAGTTGATTATGTGAAGTATGATCAGGTCTACCTATATATGTGAAGTAATGTGGAAGTATGTGTTCTCTCTTTGATGTTATTAGGTGATCATGTTATACTATGACTATGTGTTAGGTGTGGTGTCTTAGAGTTGATACATGGTTGTTCCTAACATGGCTATATGATTCTATAATGGTTATGTTGATGATGTTAAGGTAATGAATAGGTTGACATAATGTTGATAAGGGTCATTCCTAAGTGTCTAAAGAATGTTATAATATATGAATAAAGTGAAGTATGTTGTGTCTTGTTTAGGTAGACTTGTGTCCCTTACTTGATGCATGTATGAATATGAATATGTGATGTCTTGACTTAGGAACCTAAAGAGTCTTAGTCTTGAAAGAATGAATATAGGTGAGACCTTCAATGACGACAAGAGAGTCCTTTATGTGAAACCTTGAACCTAGAAGTAAGGTTATGAATCTTGAAGTCGAAAGCCGTAATTGTATCCTTCCTGTAATGAATGATGAACTTAAGGTTGATTGTCTGGAACGACATCATATCAATCCTTAGGAAAGTCATGATGAGCTTGTTGTTGCATAGGGAGGTAGCCCTAGTGGACCTTTCTTTGGTAGGATAAATATAATTGGGTTATGAACTTGATGTGGAACCCTTTTGTATGAACCTTGAAGTGACTTAATCTATGAGAACGAAGGCTAGCACCGAGTGAGTATGGTAAGGGAAGTAGTTCTAGTTAAAGGATGAGACTATAATACAAAGCACGCCCTTCATATTCCTTAATCATATGCCTACATGGGATGTATCTATATTTTAGCATTGGCAATTAGAACGCCCACCATCTGAGTAGGTTACAACTCCGGATTCCATACTTTAATACCATGGTCTATGTCGATTATTGCATATTCTCGTCATATGGGATACTTAATAGCATTGGAGAAGTTCTATGAAGTTTAGGTGGTGGTATGGGACGCTATCTAGACATTGCACAATAGGCTTTGAAGGTGTTAGTTGGAGTCCCTAGGTCTTCTCCAAGACCATTACTTGAATGTCCTTATGTGATGAATGTCTCTTAAATGAACTAATGAATGTAATGAATTAACTGAAGGAAATATGTTAAATGAATAAGTACTTATCTAGAGTAGTTAAGAGTTTTATAGTTAAGGTATGAAGGAGGCAAGGGAATGGTCACTTCATATCTTACTTAGATAAGTCTTAGTAATGATTCTAGTTAAGTAAATTGATTGGTTGTGTAGACATGATCCAAACGTAGGTAAGTCTTAAGGACTACTTAGGTAATCTTGAAGAGGTCAATTATGGACATTCTCTTCTTGAGTTACTTGGGTAGGTGTTTGGATAACCTTTGAAAGGAGAATGTCATGTTTGATGTATGCTATTGTATTCAGTGAGGACGATGCTATCCTAGGTAGTCTATAAAATCCCTTGTGTTTGTGTGAAAGGGATTGTATGGGCGGTCGCTCCACAGTCACCCAATTGAACCTTGGAATCACCTTTGGTAGGAGGATCTCATGGTCATATGTTTGTTGTATTGTAAGTGTGTATGTGTCTTATTCTAAGTTGTCTTAAGGATCCTTTAGGCATGCTTTGAGAGGGTGTATGGGCTCTCTTTTTATGCCTTAAGTGAGTCTTAGGATAGCTTTTAGTGGGTTGACTACATTCATGGAGATGTCAAATGTGAAGGGTAAGCACTTCACTGTAACAGTGAAGGAACATCACTGTACACTGAAGTGAGTTACTGGAAAGTGACTATTAAGAAGTGATTAATTGCTTAAATGATTTCTTATGTATTTCTAAAGTGTTAGATGTTGTTCTTATGATTATAGTATGATGTTTTAATAAAATTCATGAAAATCATGTTATTGACTAAATGTCCCTTTTTCATGTTTTTTGCATGGCTTCCATACTTAGTACATCTAATGTGCTAACCCCTTCTTTTCCCTTTTTGACAAAAGTGTAGGGAATTGGAAGTCTTGATGTGCTATGAAGGATGGATAGGTTTGTAAGGTTTGAAGATGAAGTATTGGTGATTCCTCATCGATTCGAGGACAATATTCACATGTTCGTTTATGTCATAAGTCTTTATTCTATGTCTTGTATGGGTTTAGTCTCAAGTGTTGTATACTCTAAAGTTAGATGGTTCAAGGGGTTACTGTAAAGGCTTAATGTTTTAATGAAAGTCTTCCGCTTGTGTTTTGTTTATGAAAAGAGATCTTCTTGTGTGAAAAACGTTTTAAATTCTTACTCATTTTAGTATGTTATCATGCAATGAATGATACGAGAGGCTTAGATGAGACTTCTTGATGTCTAATTTGTCGTGTGACGAACTCAAGGATACTCTAACTTCTAGTGTGTAATTGAGGGTCGTGACATCAACCCCATAGCATAGAGAATCTTGTAGGTTTCATCAATGAACTCTTGGGGGTCTTCCTCCACTTTGGACCCATAGAAAGTAGGGGGATTCAGCATCGTGAAATCCCTCAAACGGGAGGCCATGGTGCCAATATGTTGGTTTCCTCGCGGTACCACCTCCCAATTATCATGGGCCGTCATGGCTTGTGCTTGAATAGTGATGATTTCTTCTTGTTTTGTAATGGCTTGGGCCATTTTAGAAAGGCGCCTTTATGTCCCCATCCTCTAAGGCGGAGGATTGACCTGATCTAGATTATCATTAGCATCTTCTTCAAGAGGAGGGACTTGATTGCCTCGAGGATGAACCCCCGCATTGGCAATCTCTTATTCAAGTCTTCAAGCAATTGTTCTTTGGGTATGCATTGCCTATAATCACAATAAAAGGATTAGATGCTAAGGGAACATAGAGTCAAGACTCTTGAAGCACGATATTGGATTTCCAAGAAAAGAAGAGTTTTCCTAAGAATCATATAGTTTCCTATCCATAAGAGTGGCGCGCTTCACAATTATGAATATGAATCTACATAGACGTTGTTAAATTATATATCGACTCTAAAAATATTAAACCTCATGCTCTGATACCATGTTTGTCACATCCGTGGATAACCCCTAGACGTAACAAGCGTCGTAGTCTTCAAAGAGGACTAAGAATAGCCTCTTAGCATACATCATTACATTCATAGACTAAAATGCGGAAAATTTAAAACTTTTCTTCTATATCTATCTTGAGGTTTACATAGACTTCTCACATACACATAATATATTCATATCGAGTATACTTAGACCCTTTGTATAAGAATATTTCATAGTCTTCTACTATTATGGCACACATATATATAAGATACAATATAGTCTTAAAACGGATGTCTGATCTCATAACCATCTAAGCAAGTGTAAAACAATTGGGCATAGCCCATACATCAATACAATAAAAGCCACATATTGCCCTCAAAGTGGTGATGACCTACCCAACTTGGAGAATGAGGATCCAAGTATTCCTCAAATGATCTCAACCTCGTCAACGACCGAAACCTAAATTTTTGGGGAAAAAGAAGAAATGGGGTTAGCACATCTTTTGTACTAAGTATGGAACCATATGCACATACAACATAGAAATCATGCTAAAAAGGGACATTTCGTTAGATTATATAAATTTACTTTGAAAAGCCTTATGCACATTTAGGAACCAATACATCTCAATTGTAAATATTCATTAAGTCAATACCATGTACATAACAAGACCAACAATACGAAGTCTAGTCAAACCAAACATGCACATCAACATAATTGAGCACATAATCAAGACAACTTTATCATCAATTAATGACATCAACAAGCATGTATAATACTTTATAACATCACAACCAAAGCAAGACCATTACTCATGAACCTTATTAAGTCCACTGGTGCAATGACTAAGCAAGGCCCCATAACCTCAATCAACCAAGTAAAACCAACAAGAACCACAAGAAAATGCAAAACTTCACATACTATATCTATCAGAGTACATAACATACTTCAGCAATGGAGACCAAACATATGTTCATAAGTGAAACCAACATCACATAATGTCATTAACATGTAAGATCAGCATATACATATCATTTAAATTTATAAGCATATACATACATGAGAGCATCCTTCTAAGACTTCCGTCAAGGCTAACTTGTGCAATGTATAGGTAGAGTCTCGTACCCCTACCTAGACTAAGCTAAACCCCTTAGGTCATCCTAGTTATAGTTCACTTCATTATTTCATTTTACCTTTTGGGAAAATCATGACTCAACTGACATAGACCACATGAGATAATGTGGATTTCGATGTCATGGAACCCTAAACTGAAAGAAGGCGGACTACTTGCAAAGGTAGTACAAAAACATGAACATTGCATATATGTGGATCCACTAGCTAGTATTCCTATGAGGGCAAAATAGTTCAAGAACTAGGAGATATAGTTCGGACCTTATTTATGTACATCACATTATAGTCTCCAATATCTTTGAGTATAATGGTGAACCCTACCTTCCCTCTCTAGGAAGGAGTCACCCCTCACATCTAGTTCACTCGGTGCTAAGCTAGAGTCCCTTTTCGAAATATCTTTCATGAATAATCATAAGTTAAATTAGGTCGTAGGAGACTCTTACTTGTATATCATCATAATTAGATCATTAGGAATTGTATGAGAATCACCTTTCAATACATTCCTTATAGTGAGATCAACACCATATACCATATCATTATAATGCACAAATGAATCAACATCATCCTTATATCATTACAACCTTAACATGATCTCAGAATTCATAAGAAAAGATATTTCAATATCAACATCATATAATCCTAATCAATCCAATCACAACACACATACTTCAACTGAAACACCATCATTAGGTATAAGTCATCCTAATAGAGTTAAGGTTTAAAGATCACAAAGTAATATCTATTCCTCTTCCAAAGCCATCATCATGGTATTACCATCAACAAATCACAATTAACTCATAAATTGGCATAATAACAACATAGAATAGTAATTTACACATTAACCAATCCATTTGTATCAATACTAGATAATTCAATTCAAGATAACAAGTTAGGGTTAAGGGTAAAAGGTAATCTTCCACAAACTAGGTCAATTCATTAAGAAGTAGTATAATTGAATCATAATACATGTTAATCTACTCATAATAACCAAAAGGAATCATAAACAAAGCAATTCACAAGATCAATTTCTTATTGGAAGGAAACTCACATGAAACTCAACTTTTTGAAATCAAATTTTGAAGATTCCTTTGGGGAAAGGAATCCCAAAGGTGTAATGTTCCCACACCTTTACAATTGATGAAGATTGATGGAGAAAACTTGATATTTGCAGACCTTGAACCCTGTTAACATTGGTCTTTTATGGAGATTCTTTGGGAGAGAGAAAGAAGAGGGAAGGAAGAGCAATTGGGTTCTGAGAATTATGAGAGTTAAGTGAGGTTTTAGTCTTAGGGTAGTTTATACAGTCATTTAACTAACTTAATTAACCAACCCCTAATGACTAATTAAACCCCTGATGAACTAACTTAATTAATTGACCCAACTAAAAATTAACAGTGAAACTTTGGCCTTGACCTATGAACCCCTGACCAACGGGCCGTAGGTCAAACGATGGCCAGGATACCCACCATCTTTTGTAGGCCTCCTTTGCGACTGAGACTTGCCAAAATGACCTTTTATCCCAAATAGCTAAGTCTTCATCGACTGAGGCATCAATTGTCACACCCGGGGAGCACGCCTTAGACGTCACCGGCATTGCCGTCCTCTTTGAGGACTAAGACTAACCTCTTAGCATACATGATTACATTCATAGGTTAAAATAGCAGGAAATTTAAAACTTTTCATTACTTCTACATTAAGGTTTACATAGACCTCTACATACACATAATATATTCACATCCATTATACATAGACCCTTCGTATAGGAATATTACATAATCTTCTACTTTTATTGCACATAACTATATATAATATATAACATAGTCTCAAATGGATGTCTCATGTCATAACCATCTTACAAGATTAAAACAATTTGGGCCTAGCTCATACATCATTCTAATAGAGCCACATATAGGCTATACAATTCGTACTCAAATGAAAAGGAAAAGAACATAAGAGTCTTAAAACTAAAACAACTTCATAAGCCTGATATTGGCACCGCCCTCTGAAAGTGAGGACATACCCACATGGATGATTGAGAAATTCTAAGTCTTCTTCAAAGTCGTCTCAAAAGCATTCAACGACCGGAACCAAAAATGTTCGGGAAAAGGGATAGAATGGGGTTAGTACACCACTTGTACTAAGTATGAGACCATATGCACATATAATATCAAATCATGCTAAAAAGGGACATTTCATTAAAACGTGTTATTTTACTTTTAGAAAGCCTTATGCATATTCAAGAAAACCATACTAATCAATAAAGCATATTTGTTAAGTTAAAAGCATGTACATCACAAACCAATAATCCTAGGGCTAGCCAATTCTACATGTATATCTTATAAATGATGAATTAGTCAAGACAAATCTATGATCAAGTTATAATATCAACAAGCATAGAAGAGAGTTCACTTCAACATATTCAAAGCAAGACAACTACTCAGGAATCCTCCTTAAGTCAACAAGTACAATGACCAAGCAAAGCCCCATAACCTTAATTAATCAAGTAACCCAACATGAACCATGACCAATATCCAACTTTTCATACTATACCATTTAAGAGTACATATCATCATACTTTAAAACTGGAGATCAACACATATTCATAAGTGAAACCAATCATCAGGTAGTATCATCAATGAATAAGATCATCATATACATATCAGGTACAATTATAAGCATATTCATATATAATAACCTCCTTCTAAGACTGACCTCAAGGCTAACTAGTGTAATGTTTAGGTAGAGTCCCATACCCCTACCTAGACTAAGCTAAACCCCTTAGGTCATCCTAGTTAGAGTTCATTCCTTTAGTTCATTCACATTTTTGTAACATCATGCCTTAACCGACATTGACCACATGATATAATATGGAATCCAGTGTCATGGAACCCTACACCGAAGGAAGGCGGACTACTTGCCAAGGTAGTACCAAAACATGAACGTAGCAACTACGTGGATCTACTAGCTAGTATTCCTGTAAGACCCCCAATATGAGTTAGGAATCTAGAGCCTAACATGTTTTTATTAGTTCTAAGGTCCTAAAATCACTTATAATTTTTTTAGGGGAAGTGTGTAATGTTAGAGGAGATTTGGGAGTCAAACGTCAAGGGACGACCAAGATGTTCGACGACTAGTCGCCTATGTGCCTCATGTTTCTATATGGGATTATATGTGCATGTCATTAGATTATGAAGTCTTAAAATGAGTTATAATTATTTTGAATGGTAGTATATGGAATTTCGTTAAGTTTAGAGGTCAAAATTCTAAGAACGTCCAAGACGTTCGAAAGATGGCCTTGAGGCATGCATGTGCGTGTCTTGATGGGGCCTTGCATGTTTTGACGAGTTGCGAATATTTTTTTTGGGTTAAACTTATGTGGGAGGTCTATAAATTGTTAAGGTTTGTATTTATGTGAGAAACGTTATGGTACGACTTCTAAAGATCCCCGTAAAAGGGCCCAGAAGAAGGACCCGAGGATAGTCGAGACATTGCCTTGGCAGTGTCAATCGACTGAACCAAACGATGCCCAGTTGGTTGACCAACGGCCCGTCGGTGAAGTCTCATCGATGGAAACATAGCCTGGGCAAGTATCACCCCAAAAACAGGCCAAGGTCCAATCGACAGAAGCCATAGAAGACAAGTAGATTGACCAACGACCAGTCGATGGTGGTCCGTCGATGGTGGCCTGCAATCACTGCCATGCGACTATTTTATTTAAGGGGTGAATATGAAATTCATACCACGTCCTAAACTGACCCTAATTGATTTATTTAGTGATTTTTGGGCGTATTTAAGGGATCAAACACGTGAACAACCCATTCCCAATCCCTCCTACACAAAATAAACCTTCCTTCCAAAACCAATTCTCTCTAGAAACCTCCATTGTTGTTGAAGATCAAGGACAACTTGTAGATTGGATTATCCTGGGTTCTTCACTAAATTTTATTGATTTTCAACTATACAAATGTGTGGTGATCCTTCATCTGTAGTTATCCTTCCATCTAGAGAGTTAATCTCAAAGTTTCAAAAGAGATTTCATGATCAAAGTTCTCCTTCTTCAATCTAGCCATGAGTTCTTTCTACAAACATTTTTAGTGGTCAAATCATGATGAATTGATGTTAATGTATTGGTTTAAACATGAATTTGAATCCAATTGTATTATGAACCCATGTCCCTTCCTAACTCAATTTAGCCCTTGCATGGGCATTGTGATCATGGCTTGTTAATGGTTGCTTTGTGATTCTATTACATTGAATTTATTATATATACTATTATTTACGTGAATTAATGATGAATTGATGATGAAGGATCCATGTGGATCAACGTATGAAGATTTGAACATGCTTAGCTTAGAGTTCCTTGATTCACTGTAACATTGCCCTTTTTATGATTTAATGTTGAATTCAAATAAGTGATGATGATTATAGCTACTGTTTTAGGTTAATATCATGATTGAATTATGGATAGTAATCTCGTATGATCAAAGTAAAGAAGAATTGGCTTGAATTGATCTAGATTCTTCTAGTCTATCAAGTAGTAGCTTGTGATCATGATGTTGGGATGGTTGCTATATGACTCGATTATGGTTAATTGTCTTTAGATACTGCCTATATGGATAATGAGATGATAATTAGGTATAGTTGATCTAGTATGAATAGATAACCATGGAACTTGTAAAGATTGATTTAGATTCTTCTAGCCTATAAAGTGACTATTGTAATGTATATGACATCATCTAAATGTTAGGGTAGATAAAGCATGATTTCGTTTGAGTAATGATCTATTTAGATACTGCCCTACATGTATAGTGATTATAAATTGTTATTGATGATCAATGCAAGCGAATCGGGTTAAACATCTATGTTCTTCTACTTTCTAGTATATATGTGATGTATTATATTAGATTGTAATATGATCTTGTAGCAAGTTGTACATTGTTTCTTTTATGACTAAAGTACATATAGCTACTGCCCTATATATCAATTGTTGATGAACAAGGTGTATTTATCAATGATGATCAAAAGGGTAAGAAATTGGTAAGAATGCTTATCTCTTCTACTTTCATTATAGTATTGTAGTTGATGAAGCCTTGTATGGAATTGTGTGGTATAGTCCACTTATGGTGGCGGGGTTTACTTTATTGTCATTATGTATGTATGTACCATGTCCTTGAAGGAAAAATTGATGAATATATGATTTAGTGATTATGATGATCATGTTATGTGTAACTTGTGCCTAGTCTTCTATTATAGTTGTGAATCTAGGTTATGTTACTATGATTATGAGTATGTAAATGATTATGCTAAGATCATGTGTAGGTGCTGCCATTAATGAAGTGTTAAGGATTGATGACCCCTACCCATGAACCCCTATGTGAATGTGTAAATAGCTAAAGTTAGGAGTCTTAATTATAATGTGATGATTATCTTGCCTCCTATTTTATTGTGTGTTGTGTGGTCTATGCTTGAAAGAGTATTGTAGTCTTAAGAGGGTGGCTGCTTCAATGTGTTGTTGATAGCCATTATGTGATCATGTTGACCAATGTACACACACACTCACATTTCATTCATGCTTAAAAGTAGTAAAGGTTCATGGTGTCTAAATGAAAGGTAGATATCATATTCACTAGTGCCTACTAATATGCATGTTAAGTTGATGTATATGAAAGTATGATATGTTTCCTTAACTAGGATGATTTGATAGGTGTACAGGTATGGACAAGGGTATGGGACCTTTTTTATGCATTGCACATGTGTACCTTGATAGGATAGTTCCTAAATTTAGTTTCTATGTACATGAAAATGAATGTATGGACATGTTATGAATATGATTTATATGCTATGATGTTACGTACATGATATGATTAAATATGATTGTGCATAGTGTCTTAGAGTGTTGATATGAATGGATTGCTCATATAGATACACCTATAGACTTATGCATTGATATATGAACATGTGTGACATTTATGTGTTATGTGAAGGGCTTGCTCACATATAAGTACACACACATTAATGATGATCTAGTAAATAGAGGGTCCTTGAGGTGTGCCCAAGAATACTCAAAACTAGATAAGTTCTTGAATATTCATGCACATTCAGGAACCAATACAAGTAAATTGTACATATTCATTAAGTCAAAACCATGGAAATGACAAGACCAAAAAAACTAAGTCTAGTCAAACCAAACATGCATATCAACATAATTGAGCACATAATCAAGACAACTCTATCATCAAGTTATAGCATCAACAAGCATGTATAAGAGTTCATAACATCACAACAAAAGCAAGACCATTACTCATGAACACTCTTTAATTCCCCTAGTACAATGACTAAGCAAGACCCCATAACCTAACTCAACCAAGTAAACCCAACAAGAACCACAAGAAAATGCCAAGCTTCACAAACTATGTCTTTAAGAGTACATAACATCATTCTTTAGTAATAGAGACCAAACACATGTTCATAAGTGAAACCAACATCACATAAGCATATATACATATCATTTACATTAATAAGCATATATATACGTAAGAAAATCCTTCTAAGACTTCCCTCAAGGCTAAATAATGCATTGTATAGGTAGAGTCCCATATCCCTACCTAGACTAAGTTAAACCCCTTAGGTCATACTAGTTAGAGTTCACTTCATTATTTCATTTTATCTTTTGGGAAAATCTTGCCATAACTGACATATACCACATGAGCTAATGTGGAATCCGGTGTCATGGAACCATACACCAAAAGAAGGCGGAGTACTTGCCAAGGTAGTACCAAAACATGAATATAGCATCTATGTGGATCCAGTAGCTAGTATTCCTATGAGGGTAACATAGTTCAAGAATTGGGAGATATAGTTGGGACACTATTTATGTACATCACATTATAGTCTCCAATCACACAGAGTATAATGGTGAACCTTACCTTCCTCTTTGCGAAGGTGTCACCCCTCACATCTAGTTCACTCTGTGCTAAGATAGAGTCCCTTTTTGAAATGTCTTTCATTAATAATCATAACTTAGTTTTGGTTGTACGAGACTACTCCTTTTATATCATCATAAATATATCATTAGGATTTTTTTTAGAATCACCTTTCAATACATCCCTTATAGTGAGATCAACACCATATACCATATCATATTAATGCACACAAATGAATCAACATCATCCCTCTATCATTACAACCTTAACATGATCTCTCAATTCAAAAGATAAGACATTTCAATATCAACATCATACCATCCAAATCAATCCAATCACAACACACATACTTCAATTGAATCAACGTCATTAGGTATAAGTCATCACAATAGAGTTAAGGTTTAAAGATCACAAACTCATAGCTCTTTCTCTTCCAAAGCCAACATCATGGTCTTACCATAAAAAAATATCAATTCACTGATAAATTGACATAATAACAACATAGAATAGCAATTTACATATTAACCGAGACAATTGTATCAATACTAGATAATTCAATTCAAGATCACAACCTAGGGTTAAGGGGAAAAGGTCATCTTCAACAAACTAGGTCAATTCATCAAGAAGTAGTATAATTAAATCATAATACATGTTAATATACTCATAATAATCAAAAGTAATCATAAACAAAGAAATTCACAAGATCAATTTCGTATTGGAAGGAAACCTACATGAAACTCAACTTTTTGAAATCAATTTTTGAAGAACCCTCTGGTGAAAGGAATCCCAAAGGTAAAGGTTCCCATATCTTCATAATTATTGAAGATTGATGGAGAAAAAATGATCTTTGAAGCCCTATAACCCTCTTGACCTTGGTATTTTATGGTGTTTCTTTGGGAGAGAGAAAGAAAAGAGAAGGAAGAGCAATCGGGTTTTGAGAATTATGAGATTTAAAAGAGATTTTACACTTACGGTAGTTTATATAGTCGTTTAACTAACACAATTAACCAATCCTTAATCAACAATTGAACCCCTAACTAACAAACTTAATTAATTGCCAAACTAAAACTTAACAATGAAATAGTGGCCTTGGCCTACGAACCCCCGACCAACGGGCCGTAGGTCAAATGACGGCCAAGACCCCCACCGTCCTGTACAGTCGTCGTTTGCAACTGAGACTTGCCAAAATAATCTTTTAGCCAAAATGTATGTCTTCATCGACAGAGGCATCGATGCCGCATCGATTCACCCACGTCTCATCACCTGCACACGTAGGTAGAAACTTTCTCATGGCAGTTTGTTGCCAAATTTCAACGGTCCTCCTCAAGGACCCTTGGATGGTCCTTGGAGGTCATACCCGGGCGTTTTGACTATAAAAAAACTGTAATACGTATTATACTTTCTAATGCCAAATCTCATCGAATTTCGACTTCTAAAATCTAGTCAAATAGGCTAAGGCACACTAGCACCTCTTGAACTAGTTTCCAGACGTCATGGACGTTCCTTGACGTTTTGATTCTAAAACTTCCTAAATGATTGTTTTTAACTATTATTGACCCTAAAAAATTGACACAACCTTTAGACACACATGTTATACGTATTAGATTTTCGGAATGTTAAATTATCCCCCCTAGGAACACTCGTCCACGAATGACAGTAAAATCTTCTGGAAGGAATAGACTCAAGACTAGCAGCCAAACCAACAACAACACATAATTACATGAATTTCAAATCAATCATGACATTGACACATAGCAATTCAAAACTTCAATCACTACACATAACAACTCAAAATCACAATATGAGGAATTTCCTTCTCACAACAACATGAGCTCAACATATCATGAGGGAATCAATTTTGATAAAACTCAACCAATCCACATGCTCAATATCCTTTCATAAAGACTCAATAATCCAAAATGCACAACATAAACCCAAAACAAGCAAAAAGTAAAATTTTCATTTTTAGGCATGAAATTCATTATAACTTACTGTAACATGAACCTTTTTGCACAATTTCACCAAAAATCAAGAGAAACTCAAATTTACTCATTATTTTCATTATTATTAAGAACAACTAACCTTAATTAGGAAAGAGATGAGGATAACGGGACTTCATGTCGGCCTCGGACTCCCATGTTGATCCCTCAACTAGGTGGTTTCTCCATAACACTTTTATGGAGGCCACCTCATTGTTCCTCAACTTCTTCACTGGACAATCAAGGATTTCAACAGGAACCTCCTCATAAGAGAGGTTCTCTTTCACACCAAGACCTTCGATAGGAATAATGGGCTCGGGATTACCAATGCACTTCATAAGCATGGACACATTGAAAACCGGATGAACCAAAGATAGTTCACTAGGCAGTTGCAACTCATATACAACCTTGCCCACTCTTTAAAAAATTTCATAGGGACCCACATAACGAGGAATTAACTTTCCCTTCTTGCCAAACTTAACCACCCCTCTCATGGGCAAAATTTTCAAATACACTTTATCACCTTCTTCAAATTCAAGGTCTCTTCTCCTATGATCGGCATAAGACTTTTGCCGACTATAGGCTGTTTGTAAGTTGTTTCTTATGATATGAACTTTTTCTAAGGTCTTATAGATCAAATTGGGACCAAGAAGCGCAGACTCGCTAACCTCAAACCATCTAAAAGGAGATATACACCTCCTACCATACAAAGCTTCAAAAGGAGACATAGATATTGATGAATGAAAACTATTATTATATGAAAACTACACCAAAGGCAAATGCTCATCCCAATTTCCCTTGAAGTCAGTTATACAAGCTCTAAGCATATCCTCAAGAGTTTAAAGTCCGCTTGACCATCCGTTTGAGGATGAAAAGTGGTTCTCAACTTTACTTGAGTACCCAAACCTCTTTTAGATGACCTATAAGACCTAGAGGTGAATTGAGCACCTATATTTGATATGATGGACAAAGGAACCCCATGAAGACACACTATCTTATCAATATAGATTCTTGCATAATCTTCTGCCGAATAAGTAGATTTAACAGGAATAAAGTGAGCGAATTTGGTTAATCTTTCGAGAACTACCCATATAGAGTAACATCTTCCTATTTCCAAGCAGCAACTTGGATCTCTTGTAGTATACCACCCGGATTTTGTTGGTTGACTTTTATTTGTTGGCAATTTGGACACTTTGCAAGAAATTCTGCTATGTCCCTTTTTAAGCCAGCCCACCAAAACACTTCCCTAAAATCCTCATATATCTTAGTAAGACCCGGATTACTATATTAATGGGCTCCATGAGCTTTCTTAGGAATCCGATCTCTCAAATTATCAACATTAGGCACACACAATCTCCCTTGGAACCAGAACACCATTCCCCCTTGGGAGAATAACTCATTCATCTTTCATGATTCCAATTATTTCAACTCTATTAATAATGGATTGAGCAGTTGCTTAGACTTTACCTCAATTACCAAAGATGACTCGAAGTTATGATGTACTACAACACCACCATTTGGAGAATATTCAATTTGAACCCCTAAACGATCCAACCTATGAACATCCCTCACTAGGTTTCTCTTGTCTTCTTCCTCGTGGGACACACTTCCCATGGACTAAAGACTTAGAGCGTCCACCACCATATTAGCCTTGCCGGGGTGATAGAGAACACTTATGTCGTAGTCTTTCAACAACACTAACAATCTCCTTTGCCGGAGATTCAACTCTTTTTGAGTGAATACGTATTGAAGACTTCTATGGTCCATATACTTATCAACATGAACCCCATAGAGATAATGACTCCCTATTTTAAAGGCAAATACCACGGCCGATAACTCAAGGTCATGAGTCGGATAATTCTTCTCATGAACTTTAAGTTGCATAGATCATAGGCTATAACTTAACCATGTTGCATAAGAACACACCCTAACCCAACTTGGGATTCATCACAATATACCACAAAACCCTTAGTACCCTCTAGTAGGGTCAATACCGTAGCTGAAGTAAGCCTATCCTTAAACATTTGGATGCTTCTTTCACATGCCTCCGACCACTAAAATTTCACATTCTTTTGAGTCAAGGTTGTTACAGGAGAAGCAAGAGATGCAAACCCATCGTTAAACCTTCTATAATAATCAGCTAGGCCTAAGAAACTCCTAATATCCGTAGGAGCCAAAGGTTTAGGCCAATTTTTTACCGCTTCGGTCTTCCCTGGATCAAGCTCTACACCGTCACTAGATATGTTATGACCAAGAAACTCTACAAACCTCAACCAAAACTCATATTTGCTATACTTGGCAAATAATTGATGTTCCTTAAGAACTTGTAACACCACTCTCAAATGGTCCATGTGTACACCCTCATTTTTCGAATATACCAAGGTGTCGTCAATGAAGACAATGACATATGAATTTAGGTAACTTTGAAACACCCTATTCATTAGGTTCATAAACGCCGCCAGAGCATAAGTTAGACCAAAAGACATTACTAAGAACTCATAGTTACCATATCTAGTTTGAAATGTAGTCTTGGGAATATCTTCACCTCCCACCCTAAGTTGGTGTTATACTGACCTCAAGTCAATCTTGGAAAAGTAACTAGCACCTTAGAGTTGATCAAATAAATCATCAATCCTAGGGAGAGGATACTTGTTCTTGATTGTGACCTTGTTGAGTTGACGGTAATCGATACACATTCTAAGGGATCCATCTTTCTTTTTCACGAAGAATACCGGAGCACCCCATGGAGAAATACTAGGACGAATAAAGCCCTTGTATAGTAAATCTTTGAGTTGAGCCTTCAACTCTTTCAATTCGTTCGGAGCCATCCGATAAAGGAATTGAAATGAGGTTTGTATCTAGTAGCAAGTTGATAGCAAAATCATTTTCCTGTTTGGGAGGAATACCCGGAAGATCATTAGGAAAGACCTCCGTAAATTCCCTCAGTACAGGAACAAACTCAATGGGAGGAATTTTGGAGTCTTAATCTTTGAATCTTACAATATAATATAAACACCCCTTAGGGATCATATTACAACGTTTCAAACAAGAAATGATACGACCATTAGGAATACAACTTCCCCCCTTCCACTCTTAAATGTGCTCATTTGGAAAGTTAAACTTCACCACCCTTGTTCTAAAATCTATGGAAGCAAAGCAAGTATGCATACAATCCATACCCAAAATGACATCAAAATCAAACATATCATGTTCTACTAGTTCGACATAAGTAACTCTATTGGGCAACATTATAGGACAATTTCTATACACTCTTTTTGCAAAAACCGAATCACCCACCGGGGTAGACACCAAAAAAGGTTCACTCAAGATATCGGGAAAAATGTCAAACTTCCTAGATACTGAAGGGGTAACAAATGACAAGGTAGCACCGAGATCAAGTAAAGCATATACATCAGTAGTAAAGACTTTCAACATACCGGTCACCACATCAGAAGAAGTCTCTTGCTCACCTCTAGAGCGGAGAGCATAAAAGCGATTCTTTTTCGGAGCATCAACATTAGAACCACATGCTAGAGCTTGACCACTACCATTGTCTTGACCTTTCAAATTTAGGCAATCTTTCACCTTGTGGCCACTCTTGCCACCACTAAGGAAATTTTCCGTCCCAATGAGGCAATCAACATAATGCTTCTTGACACACTTTCCACAAGTTGGCTTCTTGGTCGATGATGTCAAACTCGGATAGCATATCCTAGATGAGACCGGCGGCGTCTTCCTCTAAGAGGACTCAGACAAGCCCTTAGCATTCGTCCTAATATGTGATCAATAAAAATTGCAGAAATTTTTAAACTTTTACATTATTTTTGAAATATACTTAGACTTCATACTTAACATTCATAATGACATCGATATTCTAAAAAGTTGTCTCAAAGATGTAAAACCAACTAAAGAGTGCAAATCTGGTCTTAGAAAATATATTGTCAATATGCCATATATGCCTAATTCAAAAGAATCCAAGAAACATAAATTGAAATCGAATATTATTAAAATATACTTATGTCTTCATAAGCTAGAATACGATAGATAGTATCACCGAACATGAGGACCTACCAAGACTTGTAGAAAGAGTTCCAAGCTTCTTCAAATCGACCTCCTTAAACTTCAATGGCCGGAACTTACAGTTAAAGTAATATAAAGTAATGGCGTTATTACGCTACATCTAATAAGTATGGGTATATGCACATAACATTTAAGGACATGCATGAAAAAGGATCATTTCATAGAAACATGCTAAGTCATATGAGAGTCTTCAATGCACATATCAAAAAACATATACAAGTTAAGGATTCCATTAATTTAAAGCATGATCACAATCAAAGACATATTTTCATAGTCATGTTAACATTTCATATTCAAACGATCATAGAACATAACATACCAATGATCCCATCCCCAACCTACAAGTGGAATGGTCATGTGAATCACCATAAACCCACAAAACCAAGTAGATAATATAGGGAACCATGAGTAAAGCTTTGCTTCATATAAGTTGTAACATACATAGTCATCACTTCATATAACAATATAACCCAATAACATATTAATCATAATGGCCAACATCATATAAGAATACCATCATGTATCATAAACATATATCTTTCATGTTATCATATGACATAAGAACCATCTCCTAGGACTTCCCTTAGAGTCAACTTGTTCAATATCTAGGTAGAGTCTCATACCCCTACCTATACTAAGTAGACTCTTCAAGTCACCCTAGTCAATGTCCATTTACTTGTATTTCATTTTACATGAGGTAACATTTTCCTTAACCGGCATAAACCACGTGAGCTAAACATGTAATTTGGTGTCATAAAACTCCACACCAAAAGAAGGTGGTCAACCGGCCGAGGGAGAACATAACATGACATAGTTTTTTAGGTAGATCCACTAGCTACTATCCTATCGTGGAAACATAGTTCAAGAACTAGGATATGTATTAGATACCATTGTTCCACATACATGACAGCCTCAATGTCATGAGAGTCATTGTGACCTACCTTCCAATTAGGGAAGGGACACCTCTCATATCTAGTCCATCGGTGCTTATCTTAAGTCCTTTTTTCTTGAATAACCTTTAAGTTGTTTTTTATCATAAACATATCATAGGTCAATTAAGTCCTTGTATAAACATGATCATGATCTCTTTAGGATTAGATGAGAATTTCCTTTCATTCTAACCCTTCGTTTGTGAGATTAACATAACACAGTCATCTTGTGTAAAGCATACAAGAGAATATCGTAACTGACATTTATCATGTTCTTATCATGATATAACAAGTAACATGTTCATAGCCCAACATATACATATAGCAACATCATACATAATTCCATATCATTGCATCATGATTTATAGGCTAACATAAACATTGGAGAATAATTACAACTTTAGAAGACTTACCTCTTGCTTCCAAGAACCTTATTCAAGAATTTAGTTCAACTTACAACATTCATAACCATAACCTAGTGAAATACTCCATAGCATAATAAAAAACAACTCTTCTAATCATATACAAGAACAATGCATAATGTAGGATAAGGGAAAGGGTCATTTAAGAGTCCATTCTAGTCTTAATTCCAATCCCTACGTTTTCATGTCATCAAGTAGTAGCTACAACCCTACGTAACCATCATCTAAATAAGAACATGAGTCACACAAGATTCAAACATTACTAACAAAATACTCAACAATTCGTGTGAAATAAACCATAGAAAACAATTGTTGTTCATTTCGAATCATAAAACTAGAGTTAGGACGAAAATCCAGTTTTTAGATCAAAAACCCTAGAATTGAATGTCTTGAAAACTTATCTTTGAAAGGAACTCTTGGGTAAAGGAATCCCAACAGTGAAAAACCCATACCTTATAGATGAAGAATCCAAGAATATATGGATTAAAACGTTGAAGTCTTCGTCTTCTTCCTTAAACTATTCTTGTTCTTCAATGGAGTTTGGAGAGAGAGTGTTTATTGAGAGATGAGAGAATTTTCGTTTGAATCTGATTTAGACGTGTAAAATTGGTCTAAAACTGACCTAGTATCCATATATAATCTTCATATGAATTTTCCAAAATACCCTCCACTTAAATGGGTAATTATATGAAGTTAAATTACCAAAAATACGACTTTAACGATTTTGGAAAGTAGTTGCGCGTCACGGGGCCAAATCCTTTCATTTTTATTAAATTTTTGAGTTGAGGTAGTGACCTGCATTTCATACTCGCGTCGCACGGCTGCCTCTCAAATATTGAGGCAGTGTCCTGTGTGCAGGCTGTCCGTCGCGCACCTTGCCTCCAATTATGCCTGCTCACCCAAGTTTGGGTCCTCCCCAAGGACCCTTTGGGTGTTCCTTGAGGTGTCGTTACCGGACGTTTTGACCATTTGTACTACATAATACCTATCCAAGGTCTCTTTACAAATTTTAGACTTCATTTGACCCTTTAAAACCTTCACCAAACATAGGGACGTCAACTAGTACAAATTAGCTAGTTTCTGGACGTCGATGTCTTTCTTTGTCGTTTTGTCTCTATCCTTTTCCAAATCAGTTTATTAAATTAATATAGGTCTGTAAATATAATTTTAAACATTGTTAAATAGATTAATCTCTATTCTAAGTCATGGCATTTACGGAGTGTTACAGGTGAACTAGTTCCCTTTCCCTTTTGAGACTTAGGGTTTGACACCCTATCATCACGACCCTTATGGAACTTGGAAGGAACTTGATTAGAGAACCTTTTCTTGAAGCTATTCTTGTCTTGGATATCAAGCCTACCTTTTGAAGAATCACAATCATAAGACCTTGGCCTATTGGCATCCCTACTCTTCCTCTTAAAACTTTTTTCTTCCACTTGTTGAGCATGAACCATGAGACGAGAAATGTTCATATCATCATGTAGCATAGCCAAACGACATTCTTCTTTCAAGTCATCCGACACCCCTGTCACAAAGCGGGTAATTTCATCCCCAGGGTCGGAAACTAAAGAAGGAGCAAACTTTGACAATTTAGTAAATTTCAAGAAGTAGTCAAGTACATTCATACCTCTTTGACGAAGGTTGATTAATTAATCTAGTTTGGCTTCCCTATTCTCCCTAGGAAAGAACCTATCAAGAAAAGCCTTCTTGAAAATCTCCCATGTCACCGGTCCACCCCTTAAAGGCCTATTTTCTCTCCATTAGACGTACCAAGTTTGGGACACATCTTTGAGTTGGTAAGTGGCTAACTCGGCCTCTTCAGTCGTAGTCAACTGTAAGATCTCAAAATTGACTTAGGAGAAGCTAAAGCCTAGCGTGGTTGTCATGATGGTCTAAATCAAAACCTCTTCCCTCCTAAAGTTTTCCCAAAAACCTCCATGAGAGTTCAAAGTGAACATGAAACTGGAAGATAGGTCTTCAATGGAGTTTCTTCTTCAATTATTATTGGGTTCTTCAAATAAGGTATGGGAGTTCTTCATCCAAGGCTTTCTATCACCTTAGAGACAATTTCAAAGATGATTTTCAAAGACTTCAAAAAGATAAAAAAGTCCAATTTCTACTCTAAATCATGGGTTGCTGCATGAAAAGTTTTCAAAGCTTAAGATATGGTGTTATTGATGTATAATTGATGTTTTCCAATGAAATTCTCCATGAACCCTTGACCTTTTCAATTCTCTAATTTTCACTAAAATATGGGTGAATTGATTATGCTTTGTGATTTATGAATTCATGTGTAGATTGTTATGGGATTTTTATTCATGTATAGATTATGTATGTATGGTTTATAGGCTGTTTCAATTTGATCAATTGAGTATTGTAGATTCTTAGATCTATTGACTATTAAGCTTATTGAATTGATATGAACTTAATACTTATAGATTCTGGTGTAGTTTCTATGGGCTTTCGAATGATGTAAGGATGTATTCAATTGATATCTACTTGGTCTTAGATTGATAAATATATATTGAATTGATTTATATTCATTGAGTATTATGATTTATGCTTTGAATTGATGATCATGGCCATGAGTAAGGGCCTTATGATATTGAATTGGATGATTTAGCTTTGGATTGAAGTTGTGAGATCAAGTGGGTGGTATGCTGCCTTAACTCTCTTATTATTATGTATAGCTAATGTAATTTAGCTCTTGGATTATATGTGATTGGTATGGTCCACTTATGGTGGTGGTGTTATGTGAATGATGTGGCCTTGTCGGCGTTATTTTAAGTATATTGATGATCATGGACTTACCGGCACTACTTGAAGTAATATGTTGAATTGTGTAGTTGATTATGTGAAGTATGATCAGGTCTACCTATATGTGAAGTAATGTGGAAGTATGTGTTCTCTCTTTGATGTTATTAGGTGATCATGTTATACTATGACTGTGTTAGGTGTGGTGTCTTAGAGTTGATACATGGTTGTTCCTAACATGGCTATATGATTCTATAATGGTTATGTTGATGATGTTAAGGTAATGAATAGGTTGACATAATGTTGATAAGGGTCATTCCTAAGTGTCTAAAGAATGTTATAATATATGAATAAAGTGAAGTATGTTGTGTCTTGTTTAGTAGACTTGTGTCCCTTACTTGATGCATGTATGAATATGAATATGTGATGTATTGACTTAGGAACCTAAATAGTCTTAGTCTTGAAAGAATGAATGTAGGTGAGACCTTCAATGACGACAAGAGGGTCCTTTATGTGAAACCTTGAACCTAGAAGTAAGGTTATGAAACTTGAAGTTGAAAGCCGTAATGGTATCCTTCATGTAATGAATGATGAACTTAAGGTTGATTGTCTGGAACGACATCATATCAATCCTTAGGAAAGTCATGATGAGCTTCTTGTTGCATAGGGAGGTGGCCCTAGTGGACCTTTCTTTGGTAGGATAAATATAATTGGGTTATGAACTTGATATGGAACCCTTTTGTATGAACCTTGATGTGACTTCATCTATGAGAACGAAGGCTAGCACCGAGTGAGTATGGTAAGGGAAGTAGTTCTAGTTAAAGGATGAGACTATAATACAAAGCACGCCTTTCATATTCCTTAATCATGTGCCTACATAGGATGTATCTATATTCTACCATTGGCAATTAGAACGCCCACCATCTGAGTAGGTTACAACTACGGATTCCATGCTTTAATACCATGGTCTATGTCGGTTATTGCATATTCTCGTCATATGGGATACTTAATAGCATTGGAGAAGTTCTATGAAGTTTAGGTGGTGGTATGGGACGCTATCTAGAAATTGCACAATAGGCTTTGAAGGTGTTAGTTGGAGTCCCTAGGTCTTCTCCAAGACCATTACTTGAATGTCCTTATGTGATGAATGTCTCTTAAATGAACTAATGAATGTAATGAATTAAGTGAAGGAAATATGTTAAATGAATAAGTACTTATCTAGAGTAGTTAAGAGTTTTACAGTTAAGGTATGAAGGAGGCAAGGGAATGGTCACTTCATATCTTACTTAGATAAGTCTTAGTAATGATTCTAGTTAAGTAAATTGATTGGTTGTGTAGACATGATCCAAACGTAGGTAAGTCTTAAGGACTACTTAGGTAATCTTGAAGAGGTCAATTATGGACATTCTCTTCTTGAGTTACTTGGGTAGGTGTTTGGATAACCTTTGAAAGGAGAATGTCATGTTTGATGTATGCTATTGTATTCAGTGAGGACGATGCTATCCTAGGTAGTCTATAAAATCCCTTGTGTTTGTGTGAAAGGGATTGTATGGGCGGTCGCTCCACACTCACCCAATTGAACCTTGGAATCACCTTTGGTAGGAGGATCTCATGATCATGTGTTTGATGTATTGTAAGTGTGTATGTGTCTTATTCTAAGTAGTATTAAAGATCCTTTAGTCATGCTTTGAGAGGGTGTATGGGATCTCTTTATATGCCTTAAGTGAGTCTTAGGATAGCTTTTAGTGGGTTGACTACATTCTGGGAGATGTCAAATGTGAAGGCTAAGCACTTCACTGTAACAGTGAAGGAAAATCACTGTACAGTGAAGTGAGTTACTGGAAAGTGACTATTAAGAAGTGATTAATTGCTTAAATGATTTCTTATGTATTTCTAAAGTGTTAGATGTTGTTCTTATGATTATACTATGATGTTTTAATAAAAATTCATGAAAATCATGTTATTGACTAAATGTCCCTTTTTCATGTTTTTTGCATGGCTTCCATACTTAGTACATCTAATGTGCTAACCCCTTCTTTTCCCTTTTTGACTAAAGTGTAGGGAATTGGAAGTCTTGATGTGCTATGGAGGATGGATAGGTTTGTAAGGTTTGAAGATGAAGTATTGGTGATTCCTCATCGATTCGAGGACAATATTCACATGTTCGTTTATGTCATAAGTCTTTATTCTATGTCTTGTATGGGTTTAGTCTCAAGTGTTGTATACTCTACAGTTAGATGGTTCTAGGGGTTACTGTAAAGGCTTAATGTTTTAATGAAAGTCTTCCGCTTGTGTATTGTTTATGAAAAGAGATCTTCTTGTGTGAAAAATGTTTTAAATTCTTACTCATTTTAGTATGTTATCATGCAATGAATGATACGAGAGGCTTAGATGAGACTTCTTGATGTCTAATTTGTCGTGTGACGAACTCAAGGATACTCTAACTTCTAGTGTGTAATTGAGGGTCGTGACATCAACCCCATAGCATAGAGAATCTTGTAGGTTTCATCAATGAACTCTTGGGGGTCTTCCTCCACTTTGGACCCATAGAAAGTAGGGGGATTCAGCATCGTGAAATCCCTCAAACGGGAGGCCATGGTGCCAATATGTTGGTTTCCTCGCGGTACCACCTCCCAATTATCATGGGCCGTCATGGCTTGTGCTTTAATAGTCATGGTTTGTTCTTGTTTTGTAATGGCTTGGGCCATTTTAGAAAGGCGCCTTTATGTCCCCATCCTCTAAGGCGGAGGATTGACCTGATCTTGATTATCATTAGCATCTTCTTCAAGAGGAGGGACTTGATTGCCTCGAGGACGAACCCCCGCATTGGCAATCTCTTATTCAAGTCTTCAAGCAATTGTTCTTCGGGTATGCATTGCCTATAATCACAATAAAAGGATTAGATGCTAAGGGAACATAGAGTCAAGACTCTTGAAGCACGATATTGGATTTCCAAGAAAAGAAGAGTTTTCCTAAGAATCATATAGTCTCCTATCCATAAGAGTGGCGTGCTTCACAATTATGAATATGAATCTAGATAGACGTTGTTAAATTATATATCGACTCTAAAAATATTAAACCTCATGCTCTGATACCATGTTTGTCACATCCGTGGATAACCCCCTAGACGTAACTAGCGTCGTAGTCTTCAAAGAGGACTAAGAATAGCCTCTTAGCATACATCATTACATTCATAGGCTAAAATGCAGAAAATTTAAAACTTTTCTTCTATATCTATCTTGAGGTTTACATAGACTTCTCACATACACATAATATATTCATATCGAGTATACTTAGACCCTTTGTATAAGAATATTTCATAGTCTTCTACTATTATGGCACACATATATATAAGATACAATATAGTCTTAAAACGGATGTCTCATCTCATAACCATCTAAGCAAGTGTAAAACAATTGGGCATAGCCCATACATCAATACAGTAAAAGCCACATATTGCCCTCAAAGTGGTGATGACCTACCCAACTTGGAGAATGAGGATCCAAGTATTCTTCAAATGATCTCAACCTCGTCAACGACCGGAACCTAAATTTTTGGGGAAAAAAAAGAAATGGGGTTAGCACATCTTTTGTACTAAGTATGGAACCATATGCACATACAACATAGAAATCATGCTAAAAAGGGACATTTCGTTAGATTATATAAATTTACTTTGAAAAGCCTTATGCACATTTAGGAACCAATACATCTCAATTGTAAATATTCATTAAGTCAATACCATGTACATAACAAGACCAACAATACGAAGTCTAGTCAAACCAAACATGCACATCAACATAATTGAGCACATAATCAAGACAACTTTATCATCAATTAATGACATCAACAAGCATGTATAATACTTCATAACATCACAACCAAAGCAAGACCATTACTCATGAACCTTATTAAGTCCACTGGTGCAATGACTAAGCAAGGCCCCATAACCTCAATCAACCAAGTAAAACCAACAAGAACCACAAGAAAATGCAAAACATCACATACTATATCTATCAGAGTACATAACATACTTCAGCAATGGAGACCAAACATATGTTCATAAGTGAAACCAACATCACATAATGTCATTAACATGTAAGATCAGCATATACATATCATTTACATTTATAAGCATATACATACATGAGAGCATCCTTCTAAGACTTCCCTCAAGGCTAACTTGTGCAATGTATAGGTAGAGTCTCGTACCCCTACCTAGACTAAGCTAAACCCCTTAGGTCATCCTAGTTAGAGTTCACTTCATTATTTCATTTTACCTTTTGGGAAAATCATGACTCAACTGACATAGACCACATGAGATAATGTGGATTTCGATGTCATGGAACCCTAAACTGAAAGAAGGCGGACTACTTGCAAAGGTAGTACAAAAACATGAACATTGCATATATGTGGATCCACTAGCTAGTATTCCTATGAGGGCAACATAGTTCAAGAACTAGGAGATATAGTTCGGACCTTATTTATGTACATCACATTATAGTCTCCAATATATTTGAGTTTAATGGTGAACCCTACCTTCCCTCTTTGGGAAGGAGTCACCCCTCACATCTAGTTCACTCGGTGCTAAGCTAGAGTCCCTTTTCGAAATATCTTTCATGAATAATCATAAGTTAAATTAGGTCGTAGGAGACTCTTACTTGTATATCATCATAATTAGATCATTAGGAATTGTATGAGAATCACCTTTAAATACATTCCTTATAGTGAGATCAACACCATATACCATATCATTATAATGCACACAAATGAATCAACATCATCCTTATATCATTACAACCTTAACATGATCTCAGAATTCATAAGAAAAGATATTTCAATATCAACATCATATAATCCTAATCAATCCAATCACAACACACATACTTCAACTGAATCACCATCATTAGGTATAAGTCATCCTAATTTGGGCCTAGCTCATACATCATTCTAATAGATACACATATAGGCTATACAATTCGTACTCAAATGAAAAGGAAAAGAACATAAGAGTCTTAAAACTAAAACAACTTCATAAGCCTGATATTGGCACCGCCCTCTGAAAGTGAGGACATACCCACTTGGATGATTGAGAAATTCTAAGTCTTCTTCAAAGTCGTCTCAAAAGCCTTCAACGACTGGAACCAAAAATGTTCGGGAAAAGGGAGAGAATGGGGTTAGTACACCACTTGTACTAAGTATGAGACCATATGCACATATAATATCAAATCATGCTAAAAATGGACATTTCATTAAAACGTGTTATTTTACTTTTAGAAAGCCTTATGCATATTCAACAAAACCATACTAATCAATAAAGCATATTTGTTAAGTTAAAAGCATGTACATCACAAACCAATAATCCTAGGGCTAGCCAATTCTACATGTATATCTTATAAATGATGAATTATTCAAGACAAATCTATCATCAAGTTATAATATCAACAAGCATAGAAGAGAGTTCACTTCAACATATTCAAAGCAAGACAACTACTCAGGAATCCTCCTTAAGTCAACAAGTACAATGACCAAGCAAAGCCCCATAACCTTAATTAATCAAGTAACCCAACAACAACCATGACCAATATCCAACTTTTCATACTATACTATTTAAGAGTACATATCATCATACTTTAAAACTGGAGATCAACACATATTCATAAGTGAAACCAATCATCAGGTAGTATCATCAATGAATAAGATCATCATATACATATCAGGTACAATTATAAGCATATTCATATATAATAACCTCCTTCTAAGACTGACCTCAAGTCTAACTAGTGTAATGTTTAGGTAGAGTCCCATACCCCTACCTAGACTAAGCTAAACCCCTTAGGTCATCCTAGTTAGAGTTCATTCCTTTAGTTCATTTTACATTTTTGTAACATCATGCCTTAACCGACATTGACCACATGATATAATATGGAATCCAGTGTCATGGAACCCTACACCGAAGGAAGGCGGACTACTTGCCAAGGTAGTACCAAAACATGAACGTAGCAACTACGTGGATCTACTAGCTAGTATTCCTGTAAGAGCCCCAATATGAGTTAGGAATCTAGAGCCTAACATGTTTTTATTAAAGTTCTAAGGTCCTAAAATCACTTATAACTTTTTTAGGGGAAGTGTGTAAAGTTAGAGGAGATTTGGGAGTCAAACGTCAAGGGACGACCAAGATGTTCGGCGACTAGTCGCCTATGTGCCTCATGTTTCTATATGGGATTATATGTGCATGTCATTAGATTATGAAGTCTTAAAATGAGTTATAATTATGTTGAATGGTAGTATATGGAATTTCGTTAAGTTTAGAGGTCAAAATTCTAAGAACGTCCAAGACGTTCGAAAGATGGCCTTGAGGCATGCATGTGCGTGTCTTGATGGGGCCTTGCATGTTTTGACGAGTTCCGAATATTTTTTTGGGTTAAACTTATATGGGAGGTCTATAAATTGTTAAGGTTTGTATTTATGTGAGAAATGTTATGGTACGACTTCTAAAGATCCCCGTAAAAGGGCCCAAAAGAAGGACCCGAGGATAGTCGAGACATTGCCTTGGCAGTGTCAATCGACTGAACCAAACGATGCCCAGTTGGTTGACCAACGGCCCGTCGGTGAAGTCTCATCGATGGAAACATAGCCTGGGCAAGTATCACCCCAAAAATAGGCCAAGGTCCAATCGACAGAAGCCACAGAAGACAAGTAGATTGACCAACGACCAGTCGATGGTGGTCCGTCAATGGTGGCCTGCAATCACTGCCATGCGACTATTTTATTTAAGGGGTGAATATGAAATTCATCCCATGTCCTAAGCTGACCCTAATTGATTTATTTAGTGATTTTTGGGAGTATTTAAGGGATCAAACACGTGAACAACCCATTCCCAATCCCTCCTACACAAAATAAACCTTCCTTCCAAAACCAATTCTCTCTAGAAACCTCCATTGTTGTTGAAGATCAAGGACAACTTGTAGATTGGATTATCCTGGGTTCTTCACTAAATTTTATTGATTTTCAACTATACAAATGTGTGGTGATGCTTCATCTCTAGTTATCCTTCCATCTAGAGAGTTAATCTCAAAGTTTCAAAAGAGATTTCATGATCAAAGTTCTCCTTCTTCAATCTAGCCATGAGTTCTTTCTACAAACATTTTTAGTGGTCAAATCATGATGAATTGATGTTAATGTATTGGTTTAAACATGAATTTGAATCCAATTGTATTATGAACCCATGTCCCTTCCTAACTCGATTTAGCCCTTGCATGGGCATTGTGATCATGGCTTGTTAATGGTGGCTTTGTGATTCTATTACATTGAATTTATTATATATACTGTTATTTACGTGAATTAATGATGAATTGATGATGAAGGATCCATGTGGATCAACGTATGAAGATTTGAACATGCTTAGCTTCGAGTTCCTTGATTCACTGTAACATTGCCCTTTTTATGATTTAATGTTGAATTCAAATATGTGATGATGATTATAGCTACTGTTTTAGGTTAATATCATGATTGAATTATGGATAGTAATCTCGTATGATCAAAGTAAAGAAGAATTGGCTTGAATTGATCTAGATTCTTCTAGTCTATCAAGTAGTAGCTTGTGATCATGATGTTGGGATGGTTGCTATATGACTCGATTATGGTTAATTGTCTTTAGATACTGCCTATATGGATAATGAGATGATAATTAGGTATAGTTGATCTAGTATGAATAGATAACCATGGAACTTGTAAAGATTGATTTAGATTCTTCTAGCCTATAAAGTGACTATTGTAATGTATATGACATCATCTAAATGTTAGGGTAGATAAAGCATGATTTCGTTTGAGTAATGATCTATTTAGATACTGCCCTACATGTATAGTGATTATAAATTGTTATTGATGATCAATGCAAGCGAATCGGGTTAAACATCTATGTTCTTCTACTTTCTAGTATATATGTGATGTATTATATTAGATTGTAATATGATCTTGTAGCAAGTTGTACATTGTTTCTTTTATGACTAAAGTACATATAGCTACTGCCCTATATATGAATTGTTGATGAACAAGGTGTATTTATCAATGATGATCAAAAGGGTAAGAAATTGGTAAGAATGCTTATCTCTTCTACTTTCATTATAGTATTGTAGTTGATGAAGCCTTGTATGGCATTGTGTGGTATAGTCCACTTATGGTGGCGGGGTTTACTTTATTGTCATTATGTATGTTTGTACCATGTCCTTGAAGGAAAAATTGATGAATATATGATTTAGTGATTATGATGATCATGTTATGTGTAACTTGTGCCTAGTCTTCTATTATAGTTGTGAATCTAGGTTATGTTACTATAATTATGAGTATGTAAATGATTATGCTAAGATCATGTGTAGGTGCTGCCATTAATGAAGTGTTAAGGATTGATGACCCCTACCCATGAACCCCTATGTGAATGTGTAAATAGCTAAAGTTAGGAGTCTTAATTATAATGTGATGATTGTCTTGCCTCCTATTTTATTGTGTGTTGTGTGGTCTATGCTTGAAAGAGTATTGTGGTCTTAAGAGGGTGGCTGCTTCAATGTGTTGTTGATAGCCATTATGTGATCATGTTGACCAATGTACACACACACTCACATTTCATTCATGCTTAAAAGTAGTAAAGGTTCATGGTGTCTAAATGAAAGGTAGATCTCATATTCACTAGTGCCTACTAATATGCATGTTAAGTTGATGTATATGAAAGTATGATATGTTTCCTTAACTAGGATGACTTGATAGGTGTACTAGTATGGACAAGGGTATGGGACCTTTTTTATGCATTGCACATGTGTACCTTGATAGGATAGTTCCTAAATTTGGTTTCTATGTACATGAAAATGAATGTATGGACATGTTATGAATATGATTTATATGCTATGATGTTACGTACATGATATGATTAAATATGATTGTGCATAGTGTCTTAGAGTGTTGATACGAATGGATTGCTCATATAGATACACCTATAGACTTATGCATTGATATATGAACATGTGTGACATTTATGTGTTATGTGAAGGGCTTGCTCACATATAAGTACACACACATTAATGATGATCTAGTAAATAGAGGGTCCTTGAGGTGCGCCCAAGAATACTCAAAACTAGATAAGTTCTTGAATATTCATGCACATTCAGGAACCAATACAAGTAAATTGTACATATTCATTAAGTCCAAACCATGGAAATGACAAGACCAAAAAAACTAAGTCTAGTCAAACAAAACATGCATATCAACATAAATGAGCACATAATCAAGACAACTCTATCATCAAGTTATAGCATCAACAAGCATGTATAAGAGTTCATAACATCACAACCAAACCAAGACCATTACTCATGAACACTCTTTAATTCCCCTAGTACAATGACTAAGCAAGACCCCATAACCTAACTCAACCAAGTAAACCCAACAAGAACCACAAGAAAATGCCAAGCTTCACAAACTATGTCTTTAAGAGTACATAACATCATTCTTTAGTAATAGACACCAAACACATGTTCATAAGTGAAACCAACATCACATAAGCATATATACATATCATTTACATTAATAAGCATATATATACATAAGAAAATCCTTCTAAGACTTCCCTCAAGGATAAATAATGCATTGTATAGGTAGAGTCCCATATCCCTACCTAGACTAAGTTAAACCCCTTAGGTCATACTAGTTAGAGTTCACTTCATTATTTCATTTTATCTTTTGGGAAAATCTTGCCATAACCGACATATACCACATGAGCTAATGTGGAATCCGGTGTCATGGAACCCTACACCAAAAGAAGGCGGAGTACTTGCCAAGGTAGTACCAAAACATGAATATAGCATCTATGTGGATCCAGTAGCTAGTATTCCTATTAGGGCAACATAGTTCAAGAATTGGGAGATATAGTTGGGACACTATTTATGTACATCACATTATAGTACCAATCACACAGAGTATAATGGTGAACCTTACCTTCCTCTTTGCGAAGGTGTCACCCCTCACATCTAGTTCACTCTGTGCTAAGCTAGAGTCCCTTTTTGAAATGTCTTTCATTAATAATCATAACTTAGTTTTGGTTGTACGAGACTACTCCTTTTATATCATCATAAATATATCATTAGGATTTTTTTTAGAATCACCTTTCAATACATCCCTTATAGTGAGATCAACACCATATACCATATCATATTAATGCACACAAATGAATCAACATCATCCCTCTATCATTACAACCTTAACATGATCTCTCAATTCAAAAGATAAGACATTTCAATATCAACATCATACCATCCAAATCAATCCAATCACAACACACATACTTCAATTGAATCAACGTCATTAGGTATAAGTCATCACAATAGAGTTAAGGTTTAAAGATCACAAACTCATAGCTCTTTCTCTTCCAAAGCCAACATCATGGTCTTACCATAAAAAAATATCAATTCACTCATAAATTGACATAATAACAACATAGAATAGCAATTTACATATTAACCGAGACAATTGTATTAATACTAGATAATTCAATTCAAGATCACAACCTAGGGTTAAGGGGAAAAGGTCATCTTCAACAAACTAGGTCAATTCATCAAGAAGTAGTATAATTAAATCATAATACATGTTAATATACTCATAATAATCAAAAGTAATCATAAACAAAGAAATTCACAAGACCAATTTCGTATTGGAAGGAAACCTACATGAAGCTCAACTTTTTGAAATCAATTTTTGAAGAACCCTCTGGTGAAAGGAATCCCAAAGGTAAAGGTTCCCATATCTTCATAACTATTGAAGATTGATGGAGAAAAATTGATCTTTGAAGCCCTATAACCCTCTTGACCTTGGTATTTTATGGTGTTTCTTTGGGAGAGAGAAAGAAAAGAGAAGGAAGAGCAATCGGGTTTTGAGAATTATGAGATTTAAAAGAGATTTTACACTTACGGTAGTTTATATAGTCGTTTAACTAACACAATTAACCAATGCTTAATCAACAATTGAACCCCTAACTAACTAACTTAATTAATTGCCAAACTAAAACTTAATAATGAAACAGTGGACTTGGCCTACGAACCCCCGACCAACGGGCCGTAGGTCAAATGACGGCCAGGACCCCCACCGTCCTGTACAGTCGTCGTTTGCAACTGAGACTTTCCAAAATAACCTTTTAGCCAAAATGTCTATGTCTTCATCGACGGAGACATCGATGCCGCGTCGATTCACCCACGTCTCGTCATCTGCACACGTAGGTAGAAACTTTCTCATGGCAGTTTTTTGCCAAATTTCAACGATCCTCCTCAAGGACCCTTGGATGGTCCTTGGGGGTCATACCCGGACGTTTTGACTATAAAAAAACTCTAATACGTATTATACTTTCTAATGCCAAATCTCATCGAATTTCGACTCCTAAAATCTAGTCAAATAGGCTAAGGCACACTAGCACCTCTTGAACTAGTTTCCAGACGTCATGGACGTTCCTTGACGTTTTGATTCTAAAACTTCCTAAATGATTGTTTTTAACTATTATTGACCCTAAAAAATTGACACAACCTTTAGACACACATGTTATACGTATTAGATTTTCGGAATGTTAAATTATCCCCCCTAGGAACACTCGTCCACGAATGACAGTAAAATCTTCTGGAAGGAATAGACTCAAGACTAGCAGCCAAACCAACAACAACACATAATTACATGAATTTCAAATCAATCATGACATTGACACATAGCAATTCAAAACTTCAATCACTACACATAACAACTCAAAATCACAATATGAGGAATTTCCTTCTCACAACAACATGAGCTCAACATATCATGAGGGAATCAATTTTGACAAAACTCAACCAATCCACATGCTCAATATCCTTTCATAAAGACTCAATATACTAAAATGCACAACATAAACCCAAAACAAGCAAAAAGTAAAATTTTCATTTTTAGGCATGAATTTCATTGTAACTTACTGTAACATGAACCTTTTTGCACAATTTCACCAAAAATCAAGAGAAACTCAAATTTACTCATTATTTTCATTATTATTAAGAACAACTAACCTTAATTAGGAAAGAGATGAGGATAACGGGACTTCATGTCCGCCTCGGACTTCCATGTTGATCCCTCAACTAGGTGGTTTCTCCATAACACTTTTATGGAGGCCACCTCATTGTTCCTCAACTTCTTCATTGGACAATCAAGGATTTCAACAGGAACCTCCTCATAAGAGAGGTTCTCTTTCACACCAAGACCTTCGATAGGAATAATGGACTCGGGATTACCAATGCACTTCATAAGCATGGACACATTGAAAACCGGATGAACCAAAGATAGTTCACTAGGCAGTTGCAACTCATATGCAACCTTGCCCACTCTTTAAAAAATTTCATAGGGACCCACATAACGAGGAATTAACTTTCCCTTCTTGCCAAACTTAACCACCCCTCTCATGGGCAAAATTTTCAAATACACTTTATCACCTTCTTCAAATTCAAGGTCTCTTGTCCTATGATCGGCATAAGACTTTTGCCGACTATAGGCGGTTTGTAAGTTGTTTCTTATGATATGAACTTTTTCTAAGGTCTTATAGATCAAATTGGGACCAAGAAGCGCAGACTCGCCAACCTCAAACCATCTAAAAGGAGATATACACCTCCTACCATACAAAGCTTCAAAAGGAGACATAGATATTGATGAATGAAAACTATTATTATATGACAACTCCACCAAAGGCAAATGCTTATCCCAATTTCCCTTGAAGTCAGTTATACAAGCTCTAAGCATATCCTCAAGAGTTTGAAGTCCGCTTGACCATCCATTTGAGGATGAAAAGTGGTTCTCAACTTTACTTGAGTACCCAAACCTCTTTTAGATGACCTATAAGACCTAGAGATGAATTGAGCACCTATATTTGATATGATGGACAAAGGAAACCCATGAAGACACACTATCTTATCAATATAGATTCTTGCATAATCTTCTGCCGAATAAGTAGATTTAACAGGAATAAAGTGAGCAATTTGGTTAATCTTTCGAGAACTACCCATATAGAGTAATATTACCTTTGAGTCTGAGGCAAACCAACTATGAAATCCATGTTAACATCTTCCCATTTCCAAGCAGCAACTTGGATCTCTTGTAGTAAACCACCCGGATTTTGTTGGTTGACTTTCATTTATTGGCAATTTGGACACTATGCAAGAAATTCTGCTATGTCCCTTTTTAAGCCAGACAACCAAAACACTTCCCTAAAATCCTCATATATCTTAGTAAGACCCAGATTACTATATTAATGGGCTCCATGAGCTTCCTTAGGAATCTGATCTCTCAAATTATCAACATTAGGCACACACAATCTCCATTGGAACCAGAACACCATTCCCCCTTGGGAGAATAACTCATTCATCTTTCATAGAACCAATTATTTCAACTCTATTAATAATGGATCGAGCTGTTGCTTAGACTTTACCTCAATCACCAAAGATGACTCGAAGTTATGATGTACTACAACACCACCATTTGGAGAATATTCAATTTGAACCCCTAAACGATCCAACCTATGAACATCCCTCACTAGGTTTCTCTTGTCTTCTTCCTCGTGGGACACACTTCCCATGGACTAAAGACTTAGAGCGTCCACCACCACATTAGCCTTGCCGGGGTGATAGAGAACACTTATGTCGTAGTCTTTCAACAACTCTAACAATCTCCTTTGCCGGAGATTCAACTCTTTTTGAGTGAATACGTATTGAAGACTTCTATGGTCCATATACTTATCAACATGAACCCCATAGAGATAATGACTCCCTATTTTAAAGGCAAATACCACGGCCGATAACTCAAGGTCATGAGTCGGATAATTCTTCTGATGAACTTTAAGTTGCATAGATCATAGGCTATAACTTAACCATGTTGCATAAGAACACACCCTAACCCAACTTGGGATTCATCACAATATACCACAAAATCCTTAGTACCCTCTAGTAGGGTCAATACCGTAGCTAAAGTAAGCCTATCCTTAAACATTTGGAAGCTTCTTTCACATGCCTCCGACCACTGAAATTTCACATTCTTTTGAGTCAAGGTTGTTACTGGAGAAGCAAGAGATGCAAACCCATCGTCAAACCTTCTATAATAATCAGCTAGGCCTAAGAAACTCCTAATATCCGTAGGAGCCAAAGGTTTAGGCCAATTTTTTACCGCTTCGGTCTTCCCTGGATCAAGCTCTACACCGTCACTAGATATGATATGACCAAGAAACTCTACAAACCTCAACCAAAACTCATATTTGCTATACTTGGCAAATAATTGATGTTCATTAAGAACTTGTAACACCACTCTCAAATGGTCCATGTGTACACCCACATTTTTTGAATATACCAAGGTGTCGTCAATGAAGACAATGACATATGAATCTAGGTAACTTTGAAACACCCTATTCATTAGGTCCATAAACGCCGCCAGAGCATAAGTTAGACCAAAAGACATTACTAAGAACTCATAGTTACCATATCTAGTTTGAAATGTAGTCTTGGGAATATCTTCACCTCCCACCCTAAGTTGGTGTTATACTGACCTCAAGTCAATCTTGGAAAAGTAACTAGCACCTTGGAGTTGATCAAATAAATCATCAATCCTGGGGAGAGGATACTTGTTCTTGATTGTGACCTTGTTGAGTTGACGGTAATCGATACACATTCTAAGGGATCCATCTTTCTTTTTCATGAAGAATACCGGAGCACCCCATGGAGAAATACTAGGACGAATAAAGCCCTTGTATAGTAAATCTTTGAGTTGAGCCTTCAACTCTTTCAATTCGTTCGGAGCCATCCGATAAAGGAATTTAAATGAGGTTTGTATCTAGTAGGAAGTTGATAGCAAAATCATTTTCCTGTTTGGGAGGAATACCCGGAAGATCATTAGGAAAGACCTCTGTAAATTCCCTCAGTACAGGAACAAACTCAATGGGAGGAATTTTGGAGTCTAAATCTTTGAATATTACAATATAATATAAACACCCCTTAGGGATCATATTACAACGTTTCAAACAAGAAACGATACGACCAATAGGAATAGAACTTCCCCCCTTCCACTCTTAAATGTGCTCATTTGGAAAGTTAAACTTCACCACCCTTGTTCTAAAATCTATGGAAGCAAAGCAAGTATGCATACAATCCATACCCAAAATGACATCAAAATCAAACATATCATGTTCTACTAGTTCGACATAAGTAACTCTATTGGGCAACATTATAGGACAATTTCTATACACTCTTTTTGCAAAAACCGAATCACCCACCGGGGTAGACACCAAAAAAGGTTCACTCAAGATATCGGGAAAAATGTCAAACTTGCTAGATACTAAAGGGGTTGAGTAGTAAAGACTTTCAACATACCGGTCACCACATCAGAAGAAGTCTCTTGCTCACCTCTAGAGCGGAGAGCATAAAACGATTCTTTTTCGGAGCATCAACATTAGAACCACATGCTAGAGCTTGACCACTACCATTGTCTTGACCTTTCAAATTTAGGCAATCTTTCACCTTGTGGCCACTCTTGCCACCACTAAGTAAATTTTCCGTCCCAATGAGGCAATCAACATAATGCTTCTTGACACACTTTCCACAACTTGGCTTCTTGGTCAATGATGTCACACTCGGACAGCATATCCTAGATGAGACCGGCGTCGTCTTCCTCTAAGAGGACTCAGACAAGCCCTTAGCATTCGTCCTAATATGTGATCAATAAAAATTGCAGAAAATTTAAAACTTTTACATTATTTTTGAAATATACTTAGACTTCATACTTAACATTCATAATGACATCGATATTCTAAAAAGTTGTCTCACAGATGTAAAACCAACTAAAGAGTGCAAATCTGGTCTTAGAAAATATATTGTCAATATGCCATATATGCCTAATTCAAAAGAATCCAAGAAACATAAATTGAAATCGAATATTATTAAAATATACTTATGTCTTCATAAGCTAGAATACGATAGATAGTATCACCGAACATGAGGACCTACCAAGACTTGTAGAAAGAGTTCCAAGCTTCTTCAAATCGACCTCCTTAAACTTCAATGGCGGGAACTTACAGTTAAAGTAATATAAAGTAATGGCGTTATTACGCTACATCTAATAAGTATGGGTATATGCACATAACATTTAAGGACGTGCATGAAAAAGGATCATTTCATAGAAACATGCTAAGTCATATGAGAGTCTTCAATGCACATATCAAAAAACATATACAAGTTAAGGATTCCATTAATTTAAAGCATGATCACAATCAAAGACATATTTTCATAATCATGTTAACATTTCATATTCAAACGATCATAGAACATAACATACCAATGATCCCATCCCCAACCTACAAGTACAATGGTCATGTGAATCCCCATAACCCCACACAACCAAGTAGATAATATAGGGAACCATGAGTAAAGCTTTGCTTCATATAAGTTGTAACATAGATAGTCATCACTTCATATAAGAATATAACCCAATAACATATTAATCATAATGTCCAACATCATATAAGAATACCATCATGTATCATAAACATATATCTTTCATGTTATCATATGACATAAGAACCATCTCCTAGGACTTCCCTTAGAGTCAACTTGTTCAATATCTAGGTAGAGTCGCATACCCCTACCTATACTAAGTAGACTCTTCAAGTCACCCTAGTCAATGTCCATTTACTTGTATTTCATTTTACATGAGGGAACATTTGCCTTAACAGGCATAAACCATGTGAGCTAAACATGGAATTTGGTGTCATAAAACTCCACACCGAAAGAAGGTGGTCAACCGGCCGAGGGAGAACATAACATGACATAGTTTTGTAGGTGGATCCACTAGCTACTATCCTATCGTGGAAACATAGTTCAAGAACTAGGATATGTATTAGAGACCATTGTACCACATACATGACAGCCTCAATGTCATGAGAGTCATTGTGACCTACCTTCCAACTAGGGAAGGGACACCTCTCATATCTAGTCCATCGGTGCTTATCTTAAGTCCTTTTTTCTTGAATAACCTTTAAGTTGTTTTTTATTATAAACTTATCATAGGTCAATTAACTCATTGTATAAACATGATCATGATCTCTTTCGGATTAGGTGAGAATTTCCTTTCATTCTAACCCTTCGTTTGTGAGATTAACATAACACAGTCATCTTGTGTAAAGCATACAAGAGAATATCGTAACTGACATTTATCATGTTCTTATCATGATATAATAAGTAACATGTTCATAGCCCAACATATACATATAGCAACATCATACATAATTCCATATCATTGCATCATGATTTATAGGCTAACATAAACATTGGAGAATAATTACAACTTTAGAAGACTTACCTCTTGCTTCCAAGAACCTTATTCAAGAATTTAGTTCAACTTACAACATTCATAACCATAACCTAGTGAAATAGTCCATAGCATAATAAAAAACAACTCTTCTAATCATATACAAGAACAATGCATAATGTAGGATAAGGGAAAGGGTCATTTAAGAGTCCATTCTAGTCTTAATTCCAATCCCTACGTTTTCATGTCATCAAGTAGTAGCTACAACCCTACGTAACCATCATCTAAATAAGAACATGAGTCACACAAGATTCAAACATTACTAACAAAATACTCAACAATTCGTGTGAAATAAACAATAGAAAACAATTGTTGTTCATTGCGAATCATAAAACTAGAGTTAGGACGAAAATCCAGTTTTTAGATCAAAAACCCTAGAATTGAATGTCTTGAAAACTTATCTTTGAAAGGAACTCTTGGGTAAAGGAATCCCAACAGTGAAAAACCCATACCTTAGAGATGAAGAATCCAAGAATATATGGATTAAAACGTTGAAGTCTTCGTCTTCTTCCTTAAACTATTCTTGTTCTTCAATGGAGTTTGGAGAGAGAGTGTTTATTGAGAGATGAGAGAATTTTCGTTTGAATCTGATTTAGACGTGTAAAATTGGTCTAATACTTACCTAGTATCCATATATAATCTTCATATGAATTTTCCAAAATACCCTCCACTTAAATGGGTAATTATATGAAGTTAAATTACCAAAAATACGACTTTAACGATTTTGGAAAGTAGTTGCGCGTCACGGGGCCAAATCCTTTCATTTTTATTAAATTTTATGGTTGAGGTAGTGACCTGCATTTCATACTCGCGTCGCACGGCTACCTCTCAAATATTGAGGCAGTGTCCTGTGTGCAGGCTGTCCGTCGCGCACCTTGCCTCCAATTATGCCTGCTCACCCAAGTTTGGGTCCTCCCCAAGGACCCTTTGGGTGTTCCTTGAGGTGTCGTTACCAGACGTTTTGACCATTTGTACTACATAATACCTATCCAAGGTCTCTTTACAAATTTTAGACTTAATTTGACCCTTCAAAACCTTCACCAAACATAGGGACGTCAACTAGTACAAATTAGCTAGTTTCTGGACGTCGATGTCTTTCTTTGTCGTTTTGGCTCTAACCTTTTCCAAATCAGTTTATTAAATTAATATAGGTCTGTAAATATAATTTTAAACATTGTTAAATAGATTAATCTCTATTCTAAGTCATGGCATTTACGGAGTGTTACAGGTGAACTAGTTCCCTTTCCCTTTTGAGACTTAGGGTTTGACACCCTATCATCACGAGCCTTATGGAACTTGGAAGGAACTTGATTAGAGAACCTTTTCTTGAAGATAGTCTTGTCTTGGATATCAAGCCTACCTTTTGAAGAATCACAATCATAAGACCTTGGCCTATTGGCATCCCTACTCTTCCTCTTAAAACTTTTTTTTTCCACTTGTTGAGCATGAACCATGAGACGAGAAATGTACATATCATCATGTAGCATAGCCAAACGACATTCTTCTTTCAAGTCATCCAACACCCCTGTCACAAAGCGGGTAATTTCATCCCCAGGGTCAGAAACTAAAGAAGGAGCAAACTTTGACAATTTAGTAAATTTCAAGAAGTAGTCAAGTACATTCATACCTCTTTGACGAAGGTTGATTAATTCGTTTAGTTTGGCTTCCATGTTCTCCCTAGGAAAGAACCTATCAAGAAAAGCCTTCTTGAAAATCTCCCATGTCACCGGTCCACCCCTTAAAGGCCTATTTTCTCTCCATTAGACGTACCAAGTTTGGGACACATCTTTGAGTTGGTAAGTGGCTAACTCGGCCTCTTCAGTCGTAGTCAACTGTAAGATCTCGAAATTGACTTAGAGAAGCTAAAGCCTAGCGTGGTTGTCATGATGGTCTAAATCAAAACCTCTTCCCTCCTAAAGTTTTCCCAAAAACCTCCATGAGAGTTCAAAGTGAACATGAAACTTGAAGATGGGTCTTCAATGGAGTTTCTTCTTCAATTATTATTAGGTTCTTCAAATAAGGTATGGGAGTTCTTCATCCAAGGCTTTCTATCACCTTAGAGACAATTTCAAAGATGATTTTCAAAGACTTCAAAAAGATGAAAAAGTCCAATTTCTACTCTAAATCATGGGTTGCTGCATGAAAAGTTTTCAGAGCTTAAGATATGGTGTTATTGATGTATAATTGATGTTTTCCAATGAAATTCTCCATGAACCCTTGACCTTCTCAATTCTCTAATTTTCATTAAAATATGGGTGAATTGATTATGCTTTGTGATTTATGAATTCATGTGTAGATTGTTATGGGATTTTTATTCATGTATAGATTATGTATGTATGGTTTATAGGCTGTTTCAATTTGATCAATTGAGTATTGTAGATTCTTAGATCTATTGACTATTAAGCTTATTGAATTGATATGAACTTAATGCTTATAGATTCTGGTGTAGTTTCTATGGGCTTTCGAATGATGTAAGGATGTTTTCAATTGATATCTACTTGGTCTTATATTGATAAATATATATTGAATTGATTTATATTCATTGAGTATTATGATTTATGCTTTGAATTGATGATCATGGCCATGAGTAAGGGCCTTATGATATTGAATTGGATGATTTAGCTTTGGATTGAAGTTGTGAGATCAAGTGGGTGGTATGCTGCCTTAACTCTCTTATTATTATGTATAGCTAATGTAATTTAGCTCTTGGATTATATGTGATTGGTATGGTCCACTTATGGTGGTGGTGTTATGTGAATGATGTGGCCTTGTCGGCGTTATTTTAAGTATATTGATGATCATGGACTTACCGGCACTACTTGAAGTAATATGTTGAATTGTGTAGTTGATTATGTGAAGTATGATCAGGTCTACCTATATGTGAATTAATGTGGAAGTATGTGTTCTCTCTTTGATGTTATTAGGTGATCATGTTATACTATGACTATGTGTTAGGTGTGGTGTCTTAGAGTTGATACATGGTTGTTCCTAACATGGCTATATGATTCTATAATGGTTATGTTGATGATGTTAAGGTAATGAATAGGCTGACATAATGTTGATAAGGGTCATTCCTAAGTGTCTAAAGAATGTTATAATATATGAATAAAGTGAAGTATGTTGTGTCTTGTTTAGGTAGACTTGTGTCCCTTACTTGATGCATGTATGAATACGAATATGTGATGTATTGACTTAGGAAACTAAAGAGTCTTAGTCTTGAAAGAATGAATGTAGGTGAGACCTTCAATAACGACAAGAGGGTCCTTTATGTGAAACATTAATCTAGAAGTAAGGTTATGAAACTTGAAGTCGAAAGCCGTAATGGTATCCTTCATGTAATGAATGATCAACTTGAGGATGATTGTCTGGAACGACATCATATCAATCCTTAGGAAAGTCATGATGAGCTTCTTGTTGTATAGGGAGGTGGCCCTAGTGGACCTTTCTTTGGTAGGATAAATATAATTGGGTTATGAACTTGATATGGAACCCTTTTGTATGAACCTTGATGTGACTTAATCTATGAGAACGAAGGCTAGCACCAAGTGAGTATGTTAAGGGAAGTAGTTCTAGTTAAAGGATGAGACTATAATACAAAGCACGCCCTTCATATTCCTTAATCATGTGCCTACATGGGATGTATCTATATTCTACCATTGGCAATTAGAAAGCCCACCATCTGAGTAGGTTACAACTACGGATTCCATGCTTTAATACCATGGTCTATGTCGGTTATTCCATATTCTCGTCATATGGGATACTTAATAGCATTGGAGAAGTTCTATGAAGTTTAGGTGGTGCTATGTGACGCTATCTAGAAATTTCACAATAGGCTTTGAAGGTGTTAGTTGGAGTCCCTAGGTCTTCTCCAAGACCATTACTTGAATGTCCTCATGTGATGAATGTCTCTTAAATGAACTAATGAATGTAATGAATTTAGTGAAGGAAATATGTTAAATGAATAAGTACTTATCTAGAGTAGTTAAGAGTTTTATAGTTAAGGTATGAAGGAGGCAAGGGAATGGTCACTTCATATCTTACTTAGATAAGTCTTAGTAATGATTCCAGTTAAGTAAATTGATTGGTTGTGTAGACATGATCCAAACGTAGGTAAGTCTTAAGGACTACTTAGGTAATCTTGAAGAGGTCAATTATGGACATTCTCTTCTTGAGTTACTTGGGTAGGTGTTTGGATAACCTTTGAAAGGAGAATGTCATGTTTGATGTATGCTATTGTATTCAGTGAGGCAATGCTATCCTAGGTAGTCTATAAAATCCCTTGTGTTTGTGTGAAAGGGATTGTATGGGAGGTCGCTCCACACTCACCCAATTGAACCTTGGAATCACCTTTGGTAGGAGGATATCATGGTCATGTGTTTGATGTATTGTAAGTGTGTATGTGTCTTATTCTATGTAGTCTTAAGGATCCTTTAGGCATGCTTTGAGAGGGTGTATGGGCTCTCTCTTTATGCCTTAAGTGAGTCTTAGGATAGCTTTTAGTGGGTTGACTACATTTTGGGAGATGTCAAATGTGAAGGCTAAGCACTTCACTGTAACAGTGAAGGAACATCACTGTACAGTGAAGTGAGTTACTGGAAAGTGACTATTAAGAAGTGATTAATTGCTTAAATGATTTCTTATGTATTTCTAAAGTTTTAGATGTTGTTCTTATGATTATAGTATGATGTTTTAATAAAAATTCATGAAAATCATGTTATTGACTAAATGTCCCTTTTTCATGTTTTTTGCATGGCTTCCATACTTAGTACATCTAATGTGCTAACCCCTTCTTTTCCCTTTTTGACTAAAGTGTAGGGAATTGGAAGTCTTGATGTGCTATGGAGGATGGATAGGTTTGTAAGGTTTGAAGATGAAGTATTGGTGATTCCTCATCGATTCGAGGACAATATTCACATGTTCGTTTATGTCATAAGTCTTTATTCTATGTCTTGTATGGGTTTAGTCTCAAGTGTTGTATACTCTAAAGTTAGATGGTTCAAGGGGTTACTGTAAAGGCTTAATGTTTTAATGAAAGTCTTCCGCTTGTGTATTGTTTATGAAAAGAGATCTTCTTGTGTGAAAAACGTTTTAAATTCTTACTCATTTTAGTATGTTATCATGCAATGAATGATACGAGAGGCTTAGATGAGACTTCTTGATGTCTAATTTGTCGTGTGACGAACTCAAGGATACTCTAACTTCTAGTGTGTAATTGAGGGTCGTGACATCAATCCCATAGCATAGAGAATCTTGTAGGTTTCATCAATGAACTCTTGGGGGTCTTCCTCCACTTTGGACCCATAGAAAGTAGGGGGATTCAGCATCGTGAAATCCCTCAAACGGGAGGCCATGGTGCCAATATGTTGGTTTCCTCGCGGTACCACCTCCCAATTATCATGGGCCGTCATGGCTTGTGCTTTAATAGTGATGGTTTGTTCTTGTTTTGTAATGGCTTGGGCCATTTTAGAAAGGCGCCTTTATGTCCCCATCCTCTAAGGCAGAGGATTGACCTGATCTTGATTATCATTAGCATCTTCTTCAAGAGGAGGGACTTCATTGCCTCGAGGACGAACCCCCGCATTGGCAATCTCTTATTCAAGTCTTCAAGCAATTGTTCTTCGGGTATGCATTGCCTATAATCACAATAAAAGGATTAGATGCTAAGGGAACATAGAGTCAAGACTCTTGAAGCACGATATTGGATTTCCAAGAAAAGAAGAGTTTTCCTAAGAATCATATAGTTTCCTATCCATAAGAGTGGCGCGCTTCACAATTATGAATATGAATCTACATAGACGTTGTTAAATTATATATCGACTCTAAAGATATTAAACCTCATGCTCTGATACCATGTTTGTCACATCCGTGGATAACCCCCTAGACGTAACTAGCGTCGTAGTCTTCAAAGAGGACTAAGAATAGCCTCTTAGCATACATCATTACATTCATAGGCTAAAATGCGGAAAATTTAAAACTTTTCTTCTATATCTATCTTGAGGTTTACATAGACTTCTCACATACACATAATATATTCATATCGAGTATACTTAGACCCTTTGTATAAGAATATTTCATAGTCTTCTACTATTATGGCACACATATATATAAGATACAATATAGTCTTAAAACGGATGTCTCATCTCATAACCATCTAAGCAAGTGTAAAACAATTGGGCATAGCCCATACATCAATACAACAAAAGCCACATATTGCCCTCAAAGTGGTGATGACCTACCAAACTTGGAGAATGAGGATCCAAGTATTCTTCAAATGATCTCAACCTCGTCAACGACCGGAACCTAAATTTTTGGGGAAAAAGAAGAAATGGGGTTAGCACATCTTTTGTACTAAGTATGGAACCATATGCACATACAACATAGAAATCATGCTAAAAAGGGACATTTCGTTAGATTATATAAATTTACTTTGAAAAGCCTTATGCACATTTAGGAACCAATACATCTCAATTGTAAATATTCATTAAGTCAATACCATTTACATAACAAGACCAACAATACGAAGTCTAGTCAAACCAAACATGCACATCAACATAATTGAGCACATAATCAAGACAACTTTATCATCAATTAATGACATCAACAAGCATGTATAATACTTCATAACATCACAACCAAAGCAAGACCATTACTCATGAACCTTATTAAGTCCACTGGTGCAATGACTAAGCAAGGCCCCATAACCTCAATCAACCAAGTAAAACCAACAAGAACCACAAGAAAATGCAAAACTTCACATACTATATCTATCAGAGTACATAACATACTTCAGCAATGGAGACCAAACATATGTTCATAAGTGAAACCAACATCACATAATGTCATTAACATGTAAGATCAGCATATACATATCATTTACATTTATAAGCATATACATACATGAGAGCATCCTTCTAAGACTTCCCTCAAGACTAACTTGTGCAATGTATAGGTAGAGTCTCGTACCCCTACCTAGACTAAGCTAAACACCTTAGGTCATCCTAGTTAGAGTTCACTTCATTATTTCATTTTACCTTTTGGGAAAATCATGACTCAACTGACATAGACCACATGAGATAATGTGGATTTCGATGTCATGGAACCCTAAACTGAAAGAAGGCGGACTACTTGCAAAGGTAGTACAAAAACATGAACATTGCATATATGTGGATCCACTAGCTAGTATTCCTATGAGGGCAACATAGTTCAAGAACTAGGAGATATAGTTCGGACCTTATTTGTGTACATGACATTATAGTCTCCAATATCTTTGAGTATAATGGTGAACCCTACCTTCCCTCTTTGGGAAGGAGTCACCCCTCACATCTAGTTCACTCGGTGCTAAGCTAGAGTCCCTTTTCGAAATATCTTTCATGAATAATCATAAGTTAAATTAGGTCGTAGGAGACTCTTACTTGTATATCATCATAATTAGATCATTAGGAATTGTATGAGAATCACCTTTCAATACATTCCTTATAGTGAGATCAACACCATATACCATATCATTATAATGCACACAAATGAATCAACATCATCCTTATATCATTATAACCTTAACATGATCTCAGAATTCATAAGAAAAGATATTTCAATATCACAACACACATACTTCAACTGAATCACATTCATTAGGTATAAGTCATCCCAATAGAGTTAAGGTATAAAGATCACAAAGTAATATCTATTCCTCTTCCAAAGCCATCATCATGGTATTACCATCAACCAATCACAATTAACACATAAATTGGCATAATAACAACATAGAATAGTAATTTACACATTAACCAATCCATTTGTATCAATACTAGATAATTGAATTCAAGATAACAACTTAGGGTTAATGGTAAAAGGTAATCTTCCACAAACTAGGTCAATTCATTAAGAAGTAGTATAATTGAGTCATAATACATGTTAATCTACTCATAATAACCAAAAGGAATCATAAAAAAAGCAATTCACAAGATCAATTTCTTATTGGAAGGAAACTCACATGAAACTCAACTTTTTGAAATCAAATTTTGAAGATTCCTTTGGGGAAAGGAATCCCAAAGGTGTAATGTTCCCACACCTTTATAATTGATGAAGATTGATGGGGAAAACTTGATATTTGCAGACCTTGAACCCTCTTACATTTGTCTTTTATGGAGATTCTTTGGGAGAGAGAAAGAAGAGGGAAGGAAGAGCAATTGGGTTCTGAGAATTATGAGAGTTAAGTGAGGTTTTAGTCTTAGGGTAGTTTATACAGTCATTTAACTAACTTAATTAACCAACCCCTAATGACTAATTAAACCCCTGATGAACTAACTTAATTAATTGACCCAACTAAAAATTAACAGTGAAACTTTGCCCTTGACCTATGAACCCCTGACCAACGGGCCGTAGGTCAAACGACGGCCAGGACACCCACCATCCTGTGTAGGCCTCCTTTGCGACTGAGACTTGCCAAAATGACCTTTTATCCCAAATAGCTAAGTCTTCATCGACTGAGGCATCAATTGTCACATCCGGGGAGCACGCCTTAGACGTTACCGGCATTGTCGTCCTCTTTGAGGACTAAGACTAACCTCTTAGCATACATGATTACATTCATAGGTTAAAATAGCAGGAAATTTAAAACTTTTCATTACTTCTACATTAAGGTTTACATAGACCTATACATACACATAATATATTCACATCCATTATAAATAGACCCTTCGTATAGGAATATTACATAGTCTTCTACTTTTATTGCACATAACTTTACATAATATATAACATAGTCTCAAATGGATGTCTCATGTCATAACCATCTTACAAGATTAAAACAATTTGGGCCTAGCTCATACATCATTGTAATAGAGCCACATATACGCTATACAATTAGAAAGCCTTATGCATATTCAAGAAAACCATACTAATCAATAAAGCATATTTGTTAAGTTAAAAGCATGTACATCACAAACCAATAATCCTAGGGCTAGCCAATTCTACATGTATATCTTATAAATGATGAAATAGTCAAGACAAATCTATCATCAAGTTATAATATCAACAAGCATAGAACAGAGTTCACTTCAACATATTCAAAGACAACTACTCAGGAATCCTCCTTAAGTCAACAAGTACAATGACCAAGCAAAGCCCCATAACCTTAATTAATCAAGTAACCCAACAAGAACCATGACCAATATCCAACTTTTCATACTATACCATTTAAGAGTACATATCATCATACTTTAAAACTGGAGATCAACACATATTCATAAGTGAAACCAATCATCAGGCAGTATCATCAATGAATAAGATCATCATATACATATCAGGTACAATTATAAGCATATTCATATATAATAACCTCCTTCTAAGACTGACCTCAAGGCTAACTAGTGTAATGTTTAGGTAGAATCCCATACCCCTACCTAGACTAAGCTAAACCCCTTAGGTCATCCTAGTTAGAGTTCATTCCTTTAGTTCATTTTTAATTTTTGTAACATCATGCCTTAACCGACATTGACCACATGATATAATATGGAATCCAGTGTCATGGAACCCTACACCGAAGGAAGGCGGACTACTTGCCAAGGTAGTACCAAAACATGAACGTAGCAACTACGTGGATCTACTAGCTAGTATTTCGGTAAGACCCCAAATATGAGTCAGGAATCTAGAGCCTAACATGTTTTTATTAAAGTTCTAAGGTCCTAAAATCACTTATAATTTTTTTAGGGGAAGTGTGTAAAGTTAGAGGAGATTTGGGAGTCAAACGTCAAGGGATGACCAAGATGTTCGACGACTAGTCGCCTATGTGCCTCATGTTTCTATATGGGATTATATGTGCATGTCATTAGATTATGAAGTCTTAAAATGAGTTATAATTATGTTTAATGGTAGTATATGGAATTTTGTTAAGATTAGAGGTCAAAATTCTAAGAACGTCCAAGACGTTCGAAAGATGGCCTTGAGGCATGCATGTGCGTGTCTTGATGGGGCCTTGCATGTTTTGACGAGTTGCGAATATTTTTTTTTGGGTTAAACTTATGTGGGAGGTCTATAAATTGTTAAGGTTTGTATTTATGTAAGAAACATTAGGGTACGACTTCTAAAGATCCCCGTAAAAGGGCCCAGAAGAAGGACCCGAGGATCGTCGAGACATTGCCTTGGCAGTGTCAATCGACTGAACCAAACGATGCCCAGTTGGTTGACCAACGGCCCGTAGGTGAAGTCTCATCGATGGAAAATTAGCCTAGTCAAGTATCACCACAAAAACAGGCCAAGGTCCAATCGACAGAAGCCACAAAAGACAAGTAGATTGACCAACGACCAGTCGATGGTGGTCCGTCGATGGTGGCCTGCAATCACTGCCATGCGTCTGTTTTATTTAAGGGGTGAATATGAAATTCATCCCACGTCCTAAACTGACCCTAATTGATTTATTTAGTGATTTTTGGGTGTATTTAAGGGATCAAACACGTGAACAACCCATTCCCAATCCCTCCTACACAAAATAAACCTTCCTTCCAAAACCAATTCTCTCTAGAAACCTCCATTGTTGTTGAAGATCAAGGACAACTTGTAGATTGGATTATCCTGGGTTCTTCACTAAATTTTATTGATTTTCAACTATACAAATGTGTGGTGATCCTTCATCTCTAGTTATCCTTCCATCTAGAGAGTTAATCTCAAAGTTTCAAAAGAGATTTCATGATCAAAGTTCTCCTTCTTCAATCTAGCCATGAGTTCTTTCTACAAACATTTTTAATGGTCAAATAATGATGAATTGATGTTAATGTATTGGTTTAAACATGAATTTGAATCCAATTGTATTATGAACCCATGTCCCTTCCTAAGTCGATTTAGCCCTTGCATGGGCATTGTGATCATGGCTTTTTAATGGTTGCTTTGTGATTCTATTACATTGAATTTATTATATATACTGTTATTTACGTGAATTAATGATGAATTGATGATGAAGGATCCATGTGGATCAACGTATGAAGATTTGAACATGCTTAGCTTCGAGTTCCTTGATTCACTGTAACATTGCCCTTTTTATGATTTAATGTTGAATTCAAATAAGTGATGATGATTATAGCTACAATTTTAGGTTAATATCATGATTGAATTATGGATAGTAATCTCGTATGATCAAAGTAAAGAAGAATTGGCTTGAATTGATCAAGATTCTTCTAGTCTATCAAGTAGTAGCTTGTGACCATAATGTTGGGATGGTTGCTATATGACTCAATTATGGTTAATTGTCTTTAGATACTGCCTATATGGATAATGAGATGATAATTAGGTATAGTTGATCTAGTATGAATAGATAACCATGGAACTTGTAAAGATTGATTTAGATTCTTCTAGCCTATAAAGTGACTATGGTAATGTATATGACATCATCTAAATGTTAGGGTAGATAAAGCATGATTTCGTTTGAGTAATGATCTATTTAGCTACTGCCCTACATGTATAGTGATTATAAATTGTTATTGATGATCAATGCAAGTGAATCGGGTTAAAGATCTATGTTCTTCTACTTTCTAATATATATGTGATGTATTATATTAGATTGTAATATGATCTTGTAGCAACTTGTATATTGTTTCTTTTATGACTAAAGTACATATAGCTACTTCCCTATATATGAATTGTTGATGAACAAGGTGTATTTATCAATGATGATCAAAAGGGTAAGAAATTGGTAAGAATGCTTATCTCTTCTACTTTCATTATAGTATTGTAGTTGATGAAGCCTTGTATGGCATTGTTTGGTATAGTCCACTTATGGTGGCGGGGTTTACTTTATTGTCATTATGTATGTATGTACGATGTCCTTGAAGGAAAAATTGATGAATATATGATTTAGTGATTATGATGATCATGTTATGTGTAACTTGTGCCTAGTCTTCTATTATAGTTGTGAATCTAGGTTATGTTACTATGGTTATGAGTATGTAAATGATTATGCTAAGATCATGTGTAGGTGCTGCCATTAATGAAGTGTTAAGGATTGATGACCCCTACCCATGAACCCCTATGTGAATGTGTAAATAGCTAAAGTTAGGAGTCTTAATTATAATGTGATGATTGTCTTGCCTCCTATTTTATTGTGTGTTGTGTGGTCTATGCTTGAAAGAGTATTGTGGTCTTAAGAGGGTGGCTGCTTCAATGTGTTGTTGATAGCCATTATGTGATCATGTTGACCAATGTATACACTCTTTTTGCAACAACCGAATCACCCACCGGGGTAGACACCAAAAAAGGTTCACTCAAGATATCGGGAAAAATGTCAAACTTCCTAGATACTAAAGGGGTAACAAATGACAAGGTAGCACCGAGATCGAGTAAAGCATATACATCAGTAGTAAAGACTTTCAACATACCGGTCACCACATCATAAGAAGTCTCTTGCTCACCTCTAGAGCGGAGAGCATAAAAGCGATTCTTTTTTGGAGCATCTACATTAGAACCATATGCTAGAGCTTGACCACTACCATTGTCTTGACCTTTCAAATTTAGGCAATCTTTCACCTTGTGGCCAGTCTTGCCACCACTAAGGAAATTTTCCGTCCCAATGAGGCAATCAACATAATGCTTCTTGACACACTTTCCACAAGTTGGCTTCTTGGTCGATGATGTCACACTCGGATAGCATATCCTAGATGAGACCGGCATTGTCTTCCTCTCAGAGGACTCAGACAAGCCCTTAGCATTCGTCCTAATATGTGATCAATAAAAATTGCAGAAAATTTAAAACTTTTACATTATTTTTGAAATATACTTAGACTTCATACTTAACATTCATAATGACATCGATATTCTAAAAAGTTGTCTCACAGATGTAAAACCATCTAAAGAGTGCAAATCTGGTCTTACAAAATATAATGTCAATATGCCATATATGCCTAATTCAAAAGAATCAAAGCAACATAAATGGAAATCGAATATTATTAAAATCTACTTATGTCTTCATAAGCTAGAATACGATAGATAGTATCACCGAACATGAGGACCTACCAAGACTTGTAGAAAGAGTTCCAAGCTTCTTCAAATCGACATCCTTAAACTTCAATGGCCGGAACTTACAGTTAAAGTAATATAAAGTAATGGCGTTATTACGCTACATCTAATAAGTATGGGTATATGCACATAACATTTAAGGACATGCATGAAAAAGGATCATTTCATAGAAACATGCTAAGTCATATGAGAGTCTTCAATGCACATACCAAAAAACATATACAAGTTAAGGATTCCATTAATTTAAAGCATGACCACAATCAAAGACATATTTTCATAGTCATGTTAACATTTCATATTCAAACGATCAAAGAACATAACATACCAATGATCCCATCCCCAACCTACAAGTGCAATGGTCATGTGAATCCCCATAACCCCACACAACCAAGTAGATAATATAGGGAACCATGAGTAAAGCTTTGCTTCATATAAGTTGTAACATACATAGTCATCACTTCATATAACAATATAACCCAATAACATATTAATGATAATGGCCAACATCATATAAGAATACCATCATGTATCACAAGCATATATCTTTCATGTTATCATATGACATAAGAACCATCTCCTAGGACTTCCCTTAGAGTCAACTTGTTCAATATCTAGGTAGAGTCTCATACCCCTACCTATACTAAGTAGACTCTTCAAGTCACCCTAGTCAGTGTCCATTTACTTGTATTTCATTTTACATGAGAAACATTTGCCTTAACCGGCATAAACCATGTGACCTAAACATGGAATTTGATGTCATAAAACTCCACACCGAAAGAAGGTGGTCTACCGGCCGAGGGAGAACATAACATGACATAGTTTTGTAGGTGGATCCACTAGCTACTATCCTATCGTGGAAACATAGTTCAAGAACTAGGATATGTATTAGAGACCATTGTTCCACATACATGACAGCTTCAATGTCATGAGAGTCATTGTGACCTACCTTCCAACTAGGGAAGGGACACCTCTCATATCTAGTCCATCGGTGCTTATCTTAAGTCCTTTTTTCTTAAATAACCTTTAAGTTGTTTTTTATCATAAACTTATCATAGGTCAATTAACTCCTTGTATAAACATGATCATGATCTCTTTAGGATTAGATGAGAATTTCCTTTCATTCTAACCTTTCGTTTGTGATATTAACATAACACAGTCATCTTGTGTAAAGCATACAAGAGAATATCGTAACTGACATTTATCATGTTCTTATCATGATATAACAAGTAACATGTTCATAGCCCAACATATACATATAGCAACATCATACATAATTCCATATCATTGCATCATGATTTATAGGCTAACATAAACATTGGAGAATAATTACAACTTTCGAAGACTTACCTCTTGCTTCCAAGAACCTTATTCAAGAATTTAGTTCAACTTACAACATTCATAACTATAACCTAGTGAAATACTCCATAGCATAATAAAAAACAACTCTTCTAATCATATACAAGAACAATGCATAATGTAGGACAAGGGAAAGGGTCATTTAAGAGTCCATTCTAGTCTTAATTCCAATTCCTACGTTTTCATGTCATCAAGTAGTAGCTACAACCTCTACGTAACCATCATCTAAATAAGAACATGAGTCACACAAGATTCAAACTTTAATAACAAAATACTCAACAATTCATGTGAAATAAACCATAGAAAACAATTGTTGTTCATTGCGAATCATAAAACTAGAGTTAGGACGAAAATCCACATTTTAGATCAAAAACCCTAGAATTGAATGTCTTGAAAACTTATCTTTGAAAGGAACTCTTGGGTAAAGGAATCCCAACAGTGAAAAACACATACCTTATAGATGAAGAATCCAAGAATATATGGATTAAAACGTTGAAGTCTTCGTCTTCTTCCTTAAACTATTCTTGTTCTTCAATGGAGTTTGGAGAGAGAGTGCTTATTGAGAGATGAGAGAATTTTCGTTTGAATCTGATTTAGACGTGTAAAATTGGTCTAAAACTTACCTAGTATCCATATATAATCTTCATATGAATTTTCCAAAATACCCTCCACTTAAATGGGTAATTATATGAAGTTAAATTACCAAAAATACGACTTTAACAATTTTGGAAAGTAGTTGCGCGTCACGGGGCCAAATCCTTTCACTTTTATTAAATTTTTGGGTTGAGGTAGTGACCTGCAATTCATACTCGCGTCGCACGGCTGCCTCTCAAATATTGAGGCAGTGTCCTGTGTGCAGGCTGTCCGTCGCGCACCTTGCCTCCAATTATGCCTGCTCACCCAAGTTTGGGTCCTCCCCAAGGACCCTTTGGGTGTTCCTTGAGGTGTCGTTACCGGACGTTTTGACCATTTATACTACATAATACCTATCCAAGGTCTCTTTACAAATTTTAGACTTGATTTAACCCTTCAAAACCTTCACCAAACATAGGGACGTCAACTAGTACAAATTAGCTAGTTTCTGGACGTCGATGTCTTTCTTTGTCGTTTTGGCTCTAACCTTTTCCAAATCAGTTTATTAAATTAATATAGGTCTGTAAATATAATTTTAAACATTGTTAAATAGATTAATCTCTATTCTAAGTCATGGCATTTACGGAGTGTTACAGGTGAACTAGTTCCCTTTCCCTTTTGAGACTTAGGGTTTGACACCCTATCATCACGAGCCTTATGGAACTTGGAAGGAACTTGATTAGAGAACCTTTTCTTGAAGCTAGTCTTGTCTTAGATATCAAGCCTACCTTTTGAAGAATCACAATATGGGTGAATTGATTATGCTTTGTGATTTATGAATTCATGTGTAGATTGTTATGGGATTTTTATTCATGTATAGATTATGTATGTATGGTTTATAGGCTGTTTCAATTTGATCAATTGATTATTGTAGATTCTTAGATCTATTGACTATTAAGCTTATTGAATTGATATGAACTTAATGCTTATAGATTCTGGTGTAGTTTCTATGGGCTTTCGAATGATGTAAGGATGTATTCAATTGATATCTACTTGGTCTTAGATTGATAAATATATATTGAATTGATTTATATTCATTGAGTATTATGATTTATGCTTTGAATTGATGATCATGGCCATGAGTAAGGGCCTTATGATATTTAATTGGATGATTTAGCTTTGGATTGAAGTTGTGAGATCAAGTGGGTGGTATGCTGCCTTAACTCTCTTATTATTATGTATAGCTAATGTAATTTAGCTCTTGGATTATATGTGATTGGTATGGTCCACTTATGGTGGTGGTATTATGTGAATGATGTGGCCTTGTCGGCGTTATTTTAAGTATATTGATGATCATGGACTTACCGGCACTACTTGAAGTAATATGTTGAATTGTGTAGTTGATTATGTGAAGTATGATCAGGTCTACCTATATGTGAAGTAATGTGGAAGTATGTGTTCTCTCTTTGATGTTATTAGGTGATCATGTTATACTATGACTATGTGTTATGTGTGGTGTCTTAGAGTTGATACATGGTTGTTCCTAACATGGCTATATGATTCTATAATGGTTATGTTGATGATGTTAAGGTAATGAATAGGTTGACATAATGTTGATAAGGGTCATTCCTAAGTGTCTAAAGAATGTTATAATATATGAATAAAGTGAAGTATGTTGTGTCTTGTTTAGGTAGACTTGTGTCCCTTACTTGATGCATGTATGAATATGAATATGTGATGTCTTGACTTAGGAACCTAAAGAGTCTTAGTCTTGAAAGAATTAATGTAGGTGAGACCTTCAATGACGACAAGAGGGTCCTTTATGTGAAACCTTGAACCTAGAAGTAAGGTTATGAATCTTGAAGTTTAAAGCCGTAATGGTATCCTTCATGTAATGAATGATGAACTTAAGGTTGATTGTCTGGAACGACAGCATATCAATCCTTAGGAAAGTCATGATGAGCTTCTTGTTGCATAGGGAGGTAGCCCTAGTGGACCTTTCTTTGGTAGGATAAATATAATTGGGTTATGAACTTGATATGGAACCCATTTGTATGAACCTTGAAGTGACTTAATCTATGAGAACGAAGGCTAGCTTCGAGTGAGTATGGTAAGGGAAGTAGTTCTAGTTAAAGGATGAGACTATAATACAAAGCACGCCCTTCATATTCCTTAATCATGTGCCTACATGGGATGTATCTATATTCTACCATTGGCAATTAGAACGCCCACCATCTGAGTAGGTTACAACTCCGGATTCCATGCTTTAATACCATGGTCTATGTCGGTTATTGCATATTCTCGTCATATGTGATACTTAATAGCATTGGAGAAGTTCTATGAAGTTTAGGTGGTGGTATGGGACGCTATCTAGACATTGCACAATAGGCTTTGAAGGTGTTAGTTGGAGTCCCTAGGTCTTCTCCAAGACCATTACTTGAATGTCCTTATGTGATGAATGTCTCTTAAATGAACTAATGAATGTAATGAATTAAGTGAAGGAAATATATTAAATGAATCAGTAATTATCTAGAGTAGTTAAGAGTTTTATAGTTAAGGTATGAAGGAGGCAAGGGAATGGTCACTTCATATCTTACTTAGATAAGTCTTAGTAATGATTCTAGTTAAGTAAATTGATTGGTTCTGTAGACATGATCCAAACGTAGGTAAGTCTTAAGGACTACTTAGGTAATCTTGAAGAGGTCAATTGTGGACATTCTCTTCTTGAGTTACTTGGGTAGGTGTTTGGATAACCTTTGAAAGGAGAATGTCATGTTTGATGTATGCTATTGTATTCAGTGAGGACGATGCTATCCTAGGTAGTCTATAAAATCCCTTGTGTTTGAGTGAAAGGGATTGTATGGGCGGTCGCTCCACACTCACCCAATTGAACCTTGGAATCACCTTTGGTAGGAGGATATCATGGTCATGTGTTTGATGTATTGTAGGTGTGTATGTGTCTTATTCTAAGTAGTCTTAAGGATCCTTTAGGCATGCTTTGAGAGGGTGTATGGGCTCTCTTTTTATGCCTTAAGTGAGTCTTAGGATAGCTTTTAGTGGGTTGACTACATTCTGGGAGATGTCAAATTTGAAGGCTAAGCACTTCACTGTAACAGTGAAGGAACATCACTGTACAGTGAAGTGAGTTACTGGAAAGTGACTATTAAGAAGTGATTAATTGCTTAAATGATTTCTTATGTATTTCTAAAGTGTTAGATGTTGTTCTTATGATTATAGTATGATGTTTTAATAAAAATTCATGAAAATCATGTTATTGACTAAATGTCCCTTTTTCATGTTTTTTGCATGGCTTCCATACTTAGTACATCTAACGCGCTAACCCCTTCTTTTCCCTTTTTGACTAAAGTGTAGGGAATTGGAAGTCTTGATGTGCTATGGAGGATGGATAGGTTTGTAAGGTTTGAAGATGAAGTATTGGTGATTCCTCATCGATTCGAGGACAATATTCACATGTTCGTTTATGTCATAAGTCTTTATTCTATGTCTTGTATGGGTTTAGTCTCAAGTGTTGTAAACTCCAAAGTTAGATGGTTCAAGGGGTTACTGTAAAGGCTTAATGTTTTAATGAAAGTCTTCCACTTGTGTATTGTTTATGAAAAGAGATCTTCTTGTGTGAAAAACGTTTTAAATTCTTACTCATTTTAGTATGTTATTATGCAATGAATGATACGAGAGGCTTAGATGAGACTTCTTGATGTCTAATTTGTCGTGTGACGAACTCAAGGATACTCTAACTTCTAGTGTGTAATTGAGGGTCGTGACATCAACCCCATAGCATAGAGAATCTTGTAGGTTTCATCAATGAACTCTTGGGGGTCTTCCTCCACATTGGACCCATAGAAAGTAGGGGGATTCAGCATCGTGAAATCCCTCAAACGGGAGGCCATGGTGCCAATATGTTGGTTTCCTCGCGGTACCACCTCCCAATTATCATGGGCCGTCATGGCTTGTGCTTGAATAGTGATGGTTTGTTCTTGTTTTGTAATGGCTTGGGCCATTTTAGAAAGGCGCCTTTATGTCCCCATCCTCTAAGGCGGAGGATTGACCTGATCTTGATTATCATTAGCATCTTCTTCAAGAGTAGGGACTTGATTGCCTCGAGGACGAACCCCCGCATTGGCAATCTCTTATTCAAGTCTTCAAGCAATTGTTCTTCGGGTATGCATTGCCTATTATCACAATAAAAGGATTAGATGCTAAGGGAACATAGAGTCAAGACTCTTGAAGCACGATATTGGATTTCCAAGAAAAGAAGAGTTTTCCTAAGAATCATATAGTTTCCTATCCATAAGAGTGGCGCGCTTCACAATTATGAATATGAATCTACATAGACGTTGCTAAATTATATATCAACTCTAAAAATATTAAACCTCATGCTCTGATACCATGTTTGTCACATCCGTGGAGAACCCCCTAGACGTAACTAGCGTCGTAGTCTTCAAAGAGGACTAAGAATAGCCTCTTAGCATATATCATTACATTCATAGGCTAAAATGCGGAAAATTTAAAACTTTTCTTCTATATCTATCTTGAGGTTTACATAGACTTCTCACATACACATAATATATTCATATCGAGTATACTTAGACCCTTTGTATAAGAATATTTCATAGTCTTCTACTATTATGGCACACATATATATAAGATACAATATAGTCTTAAAACGGATGTCTCATCTCATTACCATCTAAGCAAGTGTAAAACAATTGGGCATAGCCCATACATCAATACAATAAAAGCCACATATTGCCCTGGAAGTGGTGATGACCTACCCAACTTGGAGAATGAGGATCCAAGTATTCTTCAAATGATCTCAACCTCGTCAACGATCGGAACCTAAATTTTTGGGGAAAAAGAAGAAATGGGGTTAGCACATCTTTTGTACTAAGTATGGAGCCATATGCACATACAACATAGAAATCATGCTAAAAAGGGATATTTCGTTAGATTATATAAATTTACTTTGAAAAGCCTTATGCACATTTAGGAACCAATACATCTCAATTGTAAATATTCATTAAGTCAATACCATGTACATAACAAGACCAACAATACGAAGTCTAGTCAAACCAAACATGCATATCAACATAATTGAGCACATAATCAAGACAACTTTATCATCAATTAATGACATCAACAAGCATGTATAATACTTCATAACATCACAACCAAAGCAAGACCATTACTCATGAACCTTATTAAGTCCACTGGTGCAATGACTAAGCAAGGCCCCATAACCTCAATCAACCAAGTAAAACCAATAAGAACCACAAGAAAATGCAAAACTTCACATACTATATCTATCAGAGTACATAACATACTTCAGCAATGGAGACCAAACATATGTTCATAAGTGAAACCAACATCACATAATGTCATTAACATGTAAGATCAGCATATACATATCATTTACATTTATAAGCATATACATACATGAGATCATCCTTCTAAGACTTCCCTCAAGGCTAACTTGTGCAATGTATAGGTAGAGTCTCGTACCCCTACCTAGACTAAGCTAAACACCTTAGGTCATCCTAGTTAGAGTTCACTTCATTATTTCATTTTACCTTTTGGGAAAATCATGACTCAACTGACATAGACCACATGAGATAATGTGGATTTCGATGTCATGGAACCCTAAACTGAAAGAAGGCGGACTACTTGCAAAGGTAGTACAAAAACATGAACATTGCATATATGTGGATCCACTAGCTAGTATTCCTATGAGGGAACATAGTTCAAGAACTAGGAGATATAGTTCGGACCTTATTTATGTACATCACATTATAGTCTCCATTATCTTTGAGTATAATGGTGAACCCTACCTTCCCTCTTTGGGAAGGAGTCACCCCTCACATCTAGTTCACTCGGTGCTAAGCTAGAGTCCCTTTTCGAAATATCTTTCATGAATAATCATAAGTTAAATTAGGTCTTAGGAGACTCTTACTTGTATATCATCATAATTAGATCATTAGGAATTGTATGAGAATCACCTTTCAATACATTCCTTATAGTGAGATCAACACCATATACCATATCATTATAATGCACACAAATGAATCAACATCATCCTTATATCATTACAACCTTAACATGATCTCAGAATTCATAAGAAAAGATATTTCAATATCAACATCATATAATCCTAATCAATCCAATCACAACACACATACTTCAACTGAATCACCATCATTAGGTATAAGTCATCCTAATAGAGTAAAGGTTTAAAGATCACAAAGTAATATCTATTCCTCTTCCAAAGCCATCATCATGGTATTACCATCAACCAATCACAATTAACTCATAAATTGGCATAATAACAACATAGAATAGTAATTTACACATTAACCAATCCATTTGTATCAATACTAGATAATTCAATTCAAGATAACAACTTAGGGTTAAGGATAAAAGGTAATCTTCCACAAACTAGATCAATTCATTAATAAGTAGTATAATTGAATCATAATACATGTTAATCTACTCATAATAACCAAAAGGAATCATAAACAAAGCAATTCACAAGATCAATTTCTTATTGGAAGGAAACTCACATGAAACTCAACTTTTTGAAATCAAATTTTGAAGATTCCTTTGGGGAAAGGAATCCCAAAGGTGTAATGTTCCCACACCTTTATAATTGATGAAGATTGATGGAGAAAACTTGATATTTGCAGACCTTGAACCCTCTTAACATTGGTCTTTTATGGAGATTCTTTGGGAGAGAGAAAGAAGAGGGAAGGAAGAGCAATTGGGTTCTGAGAATTATGAGAGTTAAGTGAGGTTTTAGTCTTAGGGTAGTTTATACAGTCATTCAACTAACTTAATTAACCAACCCCTAATGACTAATTAAACCCCTGATGAACTAACTTAATTAATTGACCCAACTAAAAATTAACAGTGAAACTTTGGCCTTGACCTATGAACCCCTGACCAACAGGCCGTAGGTCAAACGACGGCCAGGACACCCACCATCCTGTGTAGGCCTCCTTTGCGACTGAGACTTGCCAAAATGACCTTTTATCCCAAATAGCTAAGTCTTCATCGACTGAGGCATCAATTGTCACATCCGGGGAGCACGCCTTAGACGTCACCGGCATTGCCGTCCTCTTTGAGGACTAAGACTAACCTCTTAACATACATGATTACATTCATAGGTTAAAATAGCAGGAAATTTAAAACTTTTTATTACTTCTACATTAAGGTTTACATAGACCTCTACATACACATAATATATTCACATCCATTATACATAGACCCTTCGTATAGGAATACTACATAATCTTCTACTTTTATTGCACATAACTATATATAATATATAACATAGTCTCAAATAGATGTCTCATGTCATAACCATCTTACAAGATTCAAACAATTTCGGCCTAGCTCATACATCATTCTAATAGAGCCACATATAGGCTATACAATTCGTACTCAAATGAAAAGGGAAAGAACATAAGAGTCTTAAAACTAAAACAAATTCATAAGCCTGATATTGGCACCGCCCTCTGAAAGTGAGGACATACCCACTTGGATGATTGAGAAATTCTAAGTCTTCTTCAAAGTCGTCTCAAAAGCCTTCAACGATCGGAACAAAAAATGTTCGGGAAAAGGGAGAGAATGGGGTTAGTACACCACTTGTACTAAGTATGAGACCATATGCACATATAATATCAAATCATGCTAAAAAGGGACATTTCATTAAAACGTGCTATTTTACTTTTAGAAAGCCTTATGCATATTCAAGAAAACCATACTAATCAATAAAGCATATTTTTAAGTTAAAAGCATGTACATCACAAACCAATAATCCTAGGGCTAGCCAATTCTACATGTATATCTTATAAATGATGAATTAGTCAAGACAAATCTATCATCAAGTTATAATATCAACAAGCATAGAAGAGAGTTCACTTCAACATATTCAAAGCAAGACAACTACTCAGGAATCCTCCTTAAGTCAACAAGTACAATGACCAAGCAAAGCCCCATAACCTTAATTAATCAAGTAACCCAACAAGAACCATGACCAATATCCAACTTTTCATACTATACCATTTAAGAGTACATATCATCATACTTTAAAACTAGAGATCAACACATATTCATAAGTGAAACCAATCATCAGGTAGTATCATCAATGAATAAGATCATCATATACATATCAGGTACAATTATAAGCATATTCATATATAATAACCTCCTTCTAAGACTGACCTCAAGGCTAACTAGTGTAATGTTTAGGTAGAGTCCCATACCCCTGCCTAGACTAAGCTAAACCCCTTAGGTCATCCTAGTTAGAGTTCATTCCTTTAGTTCATTTTACAGTTTTGTAACATCATGCCTTAACCGACATTGACCACATGATATAATATGGAATCCAGTGTCATGGAACCCTACACCGAAGGGAGGCGGACTACTTGCCAAGGTAGTACCAAAACATGAACGTAGCAACTACGTGGATCTACTAGCTAGTATTCCTGTAAGACCCCCAATATGAGTTAGGAATCTAGAGCCTAACATGTTTTTATTAAAGTTCTAAGGTCCTAAAATCACTTATAATTTTTTTAGGGGAAGTGTTTAAAGTTAGAGGAGATTTGGGAGTCAAACGTGAAGGGACGACCAAGATGTTCGACGACTAGTCATCTATGTGCCTCATGTTTCTATATGGGATTATATGTGCATGTCATTAGACTATGAAGTCTTAAAATGAGTTATAATTATGTTGAATGGTAGTATATGGAATTTCGTTAAGTTTAGAGGTCAAAATTCTAAGAACGTCCAAGACGTTCGAAAGATGGCCTTGAGGCATGCATGTGCGTGTCTTGATGGGGCCTTGCATGTTTTGACGAGTTGCGAATATTTTTTTTGGGTTAAACTTATGTGGGAGGTCTATAAATTGTTAAGGTTTGTATTTATGTTAGAAACGTTATGGTACGACTTCTAAAGATCCCCGTAAAAGGGCCCAGAAGAAGGACCCGAGGATAGTCGAGACATTGCCTTGGCAGTGTCAATCGACTGAACCAAACGATGCCCAATTGGTTGACCAACGGCCCGTCGGTGAAGTCTCATCGATGGAAACATAGCCTGGGCAAGTATCACCCCAAAAACAGGCCAAGGTCCAATCGACAGAAGCCACAGAAGACAAGTAGATTGACCAACGACCAGTCGATGGTGGTCCGTCGATGGTGGCCTGCAATCAGTGCCATGCGACTATTTTATTTAAGGGGTGAATATGAAATTCATACCACGTCCTAAACTGACCCTAATTGATTTATTTAGTGATTTTTGAGCGTATTTAAGGGATCAAACACGTGAACAACCCATTCCCAATCCCTCCTACACAAAATAAACCTTCCTTCCAAAACCAATTCTCTCTAGAAACCTCCATTGTTGTTGAAGATCAAGGACAACTTGTAGATTGGATTATCCTGGGTTCTTCACTAAATTTTATTGATTTTCAACTATACAAATGTGTGGTGATCCTTCATCTCTAGTTATCCTTCCATCTAGAGAGTTAATCTCAAAGTTTCAAAAGAGATTTCATGATCAAAGTTCTCCTTCTTCAATCTAGCCATGAGTTCTTTCTACAAACATTTTTAGTGGTCAAATCATGATGAATTGATGTTAATGTATTGGTTTAAACATGAATTTGAATCCAATTGTATTATGAACCCATGTCCCTTCCTAACTCGATTTAGCCCTTGCATGGGCATTGTGATCATGGCTTGTTAATGGTTGCTTTGTGATTCTATTACATTGAATTTATTATATATACTGTTATTTACGTGAATTAATGATGAATTGATGATGAAGGATCCATGTGAATCAACGTATGAAGATTTGAACATGCTTAGCTTAGAGTTCCTTGATTCACTGTAACATTGCCCTTTTTATGATTTAATGTTGAATTCAAATAAGTGATTATGATTATAGCTACTGTTTTAGGTTAATATCATGATTGAATTATGGATAGTAATCTCGTATGATCAAAGTAAAGAAGAATTGGCTTGAATTGATCTAGATTCTTCTAGTCTATCAAGTAGTAGCTTGTGATCATGATGTTGGGATGGTTGCTATATGACTCGATTATGGTTAATTGTCTTTAGATACTGCCTATATGGATAATGAGATGATAATTAGGTATAGTTGATCTAGTATGAATAGATAACCATGGAACTTGTAAAGATTGATTTAGATTCTTCTAGCCTATAAAGTGACTATTGTAATGTATATGACATCATCTAAATGTTAGGGTAGATAAAGCATGATTTCGTTTGAGTAATTATCTATTTAGATACTGCCCTACATGTATAGTGATTATAAATTGTTATTGATGATCAATGCAAGCTAATCGGGTTAAACATCTATGTTCTTCTACTTTCTAGTATATATGTGATGTATTATATTAGATTGTAATATGATCTTGTAGCAAGTTGTACATTGTTTCTTTTATGACTAAAGTACATATAGCTACTGCCCTATATATGAATTGTTGATGAACAAGGTGTATTTATCAATGATGATCAAAAGGGTAAGAAATTGGTAAGAATGCTTATCTCTTATACTTTCATTATAGTATTGTAGTTGATGAAGCCTTGTATGGCATTGTGTGGTATAGTCCACTTATGGTGGCGGGGTTTACTTTGTTGTCATTATGTATGTATGTACCATGTCCTTGAAGGAAAAATTGATGAATATATGATTTAGTGATTATGATGATCATGTTATGTGTAACTTGTGCCTAGTCTTCTATTATAGTTGTGAATCTAGGTTATGTTACTATGATTATGAGTATGTAAATGATTATGCTAAGATCATGTGTAGGTGCTGCCATTAATGAAGTGTTAAGGATTGATGACCCCTACCCATGAACCCCTATGTGAATGTGTAAATAGCTAAAGTTAGGAGTCTTAATTATAATGTGATGATTGTCTTGCCTCCTATTTTATTGTGTGTTTTGTGGTCTATGCTTGAAAGAGTATTGTGGTCTTAAGAGGGTGGCTGCTTCAATGTGTTGTTGATAGCCATTATGTGATCATGTTGACCAATGTACACACACACTCACATTTCATTCATGCTTAAAAGTAGTAAAGGTTCATGGTGTCTAAATGAAAGGTAGATCTGATATTCACTAGTGCCTACTAATATGCATGTTAAGTTGATGTATATGAAAGTATGATATGTTTCCTTAACTAGGATGACTTGATAGGTGTACTAGTATGGAAAGGGTATGGGACCTTTTTTATGCATTGCACATGTGTACCTTGATAGGATAGTTCCTAAATTTGGTTTCTATGTACATGAAAATGAATGTATGGACATCTTATGAATATGATTTATATGCTATGATGTTACGTACATGATATGATTAAATATGATTGTGCATAGTGTCTTAGAGTGTTGATATGAATGGATTGCTCATATAAATACACCTATAGACTTATGCATTGATATATGAACATGTGTGACATTTATGTGTTATGTGAAGGGCTTGCTCACATATAAGTACACACACATTAATGATGATCTAGTAAATAGAGGGTCCTTGAGGTGTGCCCAAGAATACTCAAAACTAGATAAGTTCTTGAATATTCATGCACATTCAGGAACCAATACAAGTAAATTGTACATATTCATTAAGTCAAAACCATGGAAATGACAAGACCAAAAAAACTAAGTCTAGTCAAACCAAACATGCATATCAACATAATTGAGCACCTAATCAAGACAACTCTATCATCAAGTTATAGCATCAACAAGCATGTATAAGAGTTCATAACATCACAACCAAAGCAAGACCATTACTCATGAACACTCTTTAATTCCCCTAGTACAATGACTAAGCAAGACCCCATAACCTAACTCAACCAAGTAAACCCAACAAGAACCACAAGAAAATGCCAAGCTTCACAAACTATGTCTTTAAGAGTACATAACATCATTCTTTAGTAATAAAGACCAAACACATGTTCATAAGTGAAACCAACATCACATAAGCATATATACATATCATTTACATTAATAAGCATATATATACGTAAGAACATCCTTCTAAGACTTCCCTCAAGGCTAAATAATGCATTGTATAGGTAGAGTCCCATATCCCTACCTAGACTAAGTTAAACCCCTTAGGTCATACTAGTTAGAGTTTACTTCATTATTTCATTTTATCTTTTGGGAAAATCTTGCCATAACCGACATATACCACATGAGCTAATGTGGAATCCGGTGTCATGGAACCCTACACCAAAAGAAGGCGGACTACTTGCCAAGGTAGTACCAAAACATGAATATAGCATCTATGTGGATCCAGTAGCTAGTATTCCTATGAGGGCAACATAGTTCAAGAATTGGGAGATATAGTTGGGACACTATTTATGTACATCACATTATAGTCTCCAATCACACAGAGTATAATGGTGAACCTTACCTTCCTCTTTGCGAAGGTGTCACCCCTCACATCTAGTTCACTCTGTGCTAAGGCTAGAGTCCCTTTTTGAAATGTCTTTCATTAATAATCATAACTTAGTTTTGGTTGTACGAGACTACTCCTTTTATATCATCATAAATATATCATTAGGATTTTTTTTAGAATCACCTTTCAATACATCCCTTATAGTGAGATCAACACCATATACCATATCATATTAATGCACACAAATGAATCAACATCATCCCTCTATCATTACAACCTTAACATGATCTCTCAATTCAAAAGATAAGACATTTCAATATCAACATCATACCATCCAAATCAATCCAATCACAACACACATACTTCAATTGAATCAACGTCATTAGGTATAAGTCATCACAATAGAGTTAAGGTTTAAAGATCACAAACTCATAGCTCTTTCTCTTCCAAAGCCAACATCATGGTCTTACCATAAAAAAATATCAATTCACTCATAAATTGACATAATAACAACATAGAATAGCAATTTACATATTAACCGAGACAATTGTATCAATACTAGATAATTCAATTCAAGATCACAACCTAGGGTTAAGGGGAAAAGGTCATCTTCAACAAACTAGGTCAATTCATCAAGAAGTAGTATAATTAAATCATAATACATGTTAATATACTCATAATAATCAAAAGTAATCATAAACAAAGAAATTCACAAGATCAATTTCGTATTGGAAGGAAACCTACATGAAACTCAACTTTTTGAAATCAATTTTTGAAGAACCCTCTGGTGAAAGGAATCCCAAAGGTAAAGGTTCCCATATCTTCATAATTATTGAAGATTGATGGAGAAAAATTGATCTTTGAAGCCCTATAACCCTCTTGACCTTGGTATTTTATGGTGTTTCTTTGGGAGAGAGAAAGAAAAGAGAAGGAAGAGCAATCGGGTTTTGAGAATTATGAGATTTAAAAGAGATTTTACACTTACGGTAGTTTATATAGTCGTTTAACTAACACAATTAACCAATCCTTAATCAACAATTGAACCCCTAACTAACTAACTTAATTAATTGCCAAACTAAAACTTAACAATGAAACAGTGGCCTTGGCCTACGAACCCCCGACCAACGGGCCGTAGGTCAAATGACGGCCAGGACCCCCACCGTCCTGTACAGTCGTCGTTTGCAACTGAGACTTGCCAAAATAACCTTTTAGCCAAAATGTATGTCTTCATCGACGGAGGCATCGATGCCGCGTCGATTCACCCACGTCTCGTCACCTGCACACGTAGGTAGAAACTTTCTCATGGCAGTTTTTTGCCAAATTTCAACGGTCCTCCTCAAGGACCCTTGGATGGTCCTTGGGGGTCATACCCGGACGTTTTGACTATAAAAAAACTCTAATACGTATTATACTTTCTAATGCCAAATCTCATCGAATTTCGACTCCTAAAATCTAGTCAAATAGGCTAAGGCACACTAGCACCTCTTGAACTAGTTTCCAGACGTCATGGACGTTCCTTGACGTTTTGATTCTAAAACTTCCTAAATGATTGTTTTTAACTATTATTGACCCTAAAAAATTGACACAACCTTTAGACACACATGTTATACGTATTAGATTTTCGGAGTGTTAAATTATCCCCCCTAGGAACATTCGTCCACGAATGACAGTAAAATCTTCTGGAAGGAATAGACTCAAGACTAGCAGCCAAACCAACAACAACACATAATTACATGAATTTCAAATCAATCATGACATTGACACATAGCAATTCAAAACTTCAATCACTACACATAACAACTCAAAATCACAATATGAGGAATTTCCTTCTCACAACAACATGAGCTCAACATATCATGAGGGAATCAATTTTGACAAAACTCAACCAATCCACATGCTCAATATCCTTTCATAAAGACTCAATATACCAAAATGCACAACATAAACCCAAAACAAGCAAAAAGTAAAATTTTCATTTTTAGGCATGAAATTCATTGTAACTTACTGTAACATGAACCTTTTTGCACAATTTCACCAAAAATCAAGAGAACCTCAAATTTACTCATTATTTTCATTATTATTAAGAACAACTAACCTTAATTAGGAAAGAGATGAGGATAACGGGACTTCATGTCGGCCTCGGACTCCCATGTTGATCCCTCAACTAGGTGGTTTCTCCATAACACTTTTATGGAGGCCACCTCATTGTTCCTCAACTTCTTCACTGGACAATCAAGGATTTCAACAGGAACCTCCTCATAAGAGAGGTTCTCTTTCACACCAAGACCTTCGATAGGAATAATGGACTCGGGATTACCAATGCACTTCATAAGCATGGACACATTGAAAACCGGATGAACCAAAGATAGTTCACTAGGCAGTTGCAACTCATATGCAACCTTGCCCACTCTTTAAAAAATTTCATAGGGACCCACATAACGAGGAATTAACTTTCCCTTCTTGCCAAACTTAACCACCCCTCTCATGGGCAAAATTTTCAAATACACTTTATCACCTTCTTCAAATTCAAGGTCTCTTCTCCTATGATCGGCATAAGACTTTTGCCGACTATAGGCTGTTTGTAAGTTGTTTCTTATGATATGAACTTTTTCTAAGGTCTTATAGATCAAATTGGGACCAAGAAGCGCAGACTCGCCAACCTCAAACCATCTAAAAGGAGATATACACCTCCTACCATACAAAGCTTCAAAAGGAGACATAGATATTGATGAATGAAAACTATTATTATATGACAACTCCACCAAAGGCAAATGCTCATCCCAATTTCCCTTGAAGTCAGTTATACAAGCTCTAAGCATATCCTCAAGAGTTTGAAGTCCGCTTGACCATCCGTTTGAGGATGAAAAGTGGTTCTCAACTTTACTTGAGTACCCAAACCTCTTTTAGATGACCTATAAGACCTAGAGGTGAATTGAGCACCTATATTTGATATGATGGACAAAGGAACCCCATGAAGACACACTATCTTATCAATATAGATTCTTGCATAATCTTCTGCCGAATAAGTAGATTTAACAGGAATAAAGTGAGCAAATTTGGTTAATCTTTCGAGAACTACCCATATAGAGTAATATTACCTTTGAGTCTGAGGCAAACCAACTATGAAATCCATGTTAACATCTTCCCATTTCCAAGCAGCAACTTGGATCTCTTGTAGTAAACCACCCGGCTTTTGTTGGTTGACTTTCATTTGTTGGCAATTTGGACACTTTGCAAGAAATTCTGCTATGTCCCTTTTTAAGCCAGCCCACCAAAACACTTCCCTAAAATCCTCATATATCTTAGTAAGACCCGGATTACTATATTAATGGGCTCCATGAGCTTCCTTAGGAATCCGATCTCTCAAATTATCAACATTAGGCACACACAATCTCCCTTGGAACCAGAACACCATTCCCCCTTGGGAGAATAACTCATTCATCTTTCATAGAACCAATTATTTCAACTCTATTAATAATGGATCGAGCTGTTGCTTAGACTTTACCTCAATCACCAAAGATGACTCGAAGTTATGATGTACTACAACACCACCATTTGGAGAATATTCAATTTGAACCCCTAAACGATCCAACCTATGAACATCCCTCACTAGGTTTCTCTTGTCTTCTTCCTCGTGGGACACACTTCCCATGGACTAAAGACTTAGAGCGTCCACCACCACATTAGCCTTGCCGGGGTGATAGAGAACACTTATGTCGTAGTCTTTCAACAACTCTAACAATCTCCTTTGCCGGAGATTCAACTCTTTTTGAGTGAATACGTATTGAAGACTTCTATGGTCCGTATACTTATCAACATGAACCCCATAGAGATAATGACTCCCTATTTTAAAGGCAAATACCACGGCCGATAACTCAAGGTCATGAGTCGGATAATTCTTCTCATGAACTTTAAGTTGCATAGATCATAGGCTATAACTTAACCATGTTGCATAAGAACACACCCTAACCCAACTTGGGATTCATCACAATATACCACAAAACCCTTAGTACCCTCTAGTAGGGTCAATACCGTAGCTGAAGTAAGCCTATCCTTAAACATTTGGAAGCTTCTTTCACATGCCTCCGACCACTCAAATTTCACATTCTTTTGAGTCAAGGTTGTTACAGGAGAAGCAAGAGATGCAAACCCATCGTCAAACCTTCTATAATAATCAGCTAGGCCTAAGAAACTCCTAATATCCGTAGGAGCCAAAGGTTTAGGCCAATTTTTTACCGCTTCGGTCTTCCCTGGATCAAGCTCTACACCGTCACTAGATATGATATGAACAAGAAACTCTACAAACCTCAACCAAAACTCATATTTGCTATACTTGGCAAATAATTGATGTTCCTTAAGAACTTGTAACACCACTCTCAAATGGTCCATGTGTACACCCTCATTTTTCGAATATACCAAGGTGTCGTCAATGAAGACAATGACATATGAATCTAGGTAACTTTGAAACACCCTATTCATTAGGTCCATAAACGCCGCCAGAGCATAAGTTAGACCAAAAGACATTACTAAGAACTCATAGTTACCATATCTAGTTTGAAATGTAGTCTTGGGAATATCTTCACCTCCCACCCTAAGTTGGTGTTATACTGACCTCAAGTCAATCTTGGAAAAGTAACTAGCACCTTGGAGTTGATCAAATAAATCATCAATCCTAGGGAGAGGATACTTGTTCTTGATTGTGACCTTGTTGAGTTGACGGTAATCGATACACATTCTAAGGGATCCATCTTTCTTTTTCACGAAGAATACCGGAGCACCCCATGGAGAAATACTAGGACGAATAAAGCCCTTGTATAGTAAATCTTTGAGTTGAGCCTTCAACTCTTTCAATTCGGTCGGAGCCATCCGATAAAGGAATTGAAATGAGGTTTGTATCTAGTAGCAAGTTGATAGCAAAATCATTTTCCTGTTTGGGAGGAATACCCGGAAGATCATTAGGAAAGACCTCCGTAAATTCCCTCAGTACAGGAACAAACTCAATGGGAGGAATTTTGGAGTCTAAATCTTTGAATCTTACAATATAATATAAACACCCCTTAGGGATCATATTACAACGTTTCAAACAAGAAACGATACGACCATTAGGAATAGAACTTCCCCCCTTCCACTCTTAAATGTGCTCATTTGGAAAGTTAAACTTCACCACCCTTGTTCTAAAATCTATGGAAGCAAAGCAAGTATGCATACAATCCATACCCAAAATGACATCAAAATCAAACATATCATGTTCTACTAGTTCGACATAAGTAACTCTATTGGGCAACATTATAGGACAATTTCTATACAAGATATCGGGAAAAATGTCAAACTTCCTAGATACTAAAGGGGTAACAAATGACAAGGTAGCACCGAGATCAAGTAAAGCATATACATCAGTAGTAAAGACTTTCAACATACCGGTCACCACATCAGAAGAAGTCTCTTGCTCACCTCTAGAGCGGAGAGCATAAAAGCGATTCTTTTTTGGAGCATCAACATTAGAACCACATGCTAGAGCTTGACCACTACCATTGTCTTGACCTTTCAAATTTAGGCAATCTTTCACCTTGTGGCCACTCTTGCCACCACTAAGGAAATTTTCCGTCCCAATGAGGCAATCAACATAATGCTTCTTGACACACTTTCCACAAGTTGGCTTCTTGGTCGATGATGTCACACTCGAACAACATATCCTAGATGAGACCGGCGTCGTCTTCCTCTAAGAGGACTCAGACAAGCCCTTGGCATTCGTCCTAATATGTGATCAATAAAAATTGCAGAAAATTAAAAACTTTTACATTATTTTTGAAATATACTTAGACTTCATACTTAACATTCATAATGACATCGATATTCTAAAAAGTTGTCTCACAGATGTAAAACCAACTAAAAAGTGCAAATCTGGTCTTAGAAAATATATTGTCAATATGCCATATATGCCTAATTCAAAAGAATCCAAGAAACATAAATGGAAATCGAATATTATTAAAAAATACTTATGTCTTCATAAGCTAGAATACGATAGATAGTATCACCGAACATGAGGACCTACCAAGACTTGTAGAAAGAGTTCCAAGCTTCTTCAAATCGACCTCCTTAAACTTCAATGGCCGGAACTTACAGTTAAAGTAATATAAAGTAATGGCGTTATTACGCTACATCTAATAAGTATGGGTATATGCACATAACATTTAAGGACATGCATGAAAAAGGATCATTTCATAGAAACATGCTAAGTCATATGAGAGTCTTCAATGCACATATCAAAAAACATATACAAGTTAAGGATTCCATTAATTTAAAGCATGATCACAATCAAAGACATATTTTCATAGTCATGTTAACATTTCATATTCAAACGATCATAGAACATAACATACCAATGATCCCATCCCCAACCTACAAGTGCAATGGTCATGTGAATCCCCATAACCCCACACAACCAAGTAGATAATATAGGGAACCATGAGTAAAGCTTTGCTTCATATAAGTTGTAACATACATAGTCATCACTTCATATAACAATATAACCCAATAACATATTAATCATAATGGCCAACATCATATAAGAATACCATCATGTATCATAAACATATATCTTTCATGTTATCATATGACATAAGAACCATCTCCTAGGACTTCCCTTAGAGTCAACTTGTTCAATATCTAGGTAGAGTCTCATACCCCTACCTATACTAAGTAGACTCTTCAAGTCACCCTAGTCAATGTCCATTTACTTGTATTTCATTTTACATGAGGGAACATTTGCCTTAACCGGCATAAACCATGTGAGCTAAACATGAAATTTGGTGTCATAAAACTCCACACTGAAAGAAGGTGGTCTACCGGCCGAGGGAGAACATAACATGACATAGTTTTGTAGGTGGATCCACTAGCTACTATCCTATCGTGGAAACATAGTTCAAGAACTAGGATATGTATTAGAGACCATTGTTCCACATACATGACAGCCTCAATGTCATGAGAGTCATTGTGACCTACCTTCCAGCTAGGGAAGGGACACCTCTCATATCTAGTCCATCGGTGCTTATCTTAAGTCCTTTTTTCTTGAATAACCTTTAAGTTGTTTTTTATCATAAACTTATCATAGGTCAATTAACTCCTTGTATAAACATGATCATGATATCTTTAGGATTAGATGAGAATTTCCTTTCATTCTAACCCTTCGTTTGTGAGATTAACATAACACAGTCATCTTGTGTAAAGCATACAAGAGAATATCGTAACTGACATTTATCATGTTCTTATCATGATATAACAAGTAACATGTTCATAGCCCAACATATACATATAGCAACATCATACATAATTCCATATCATTGCATCATGATTTATAGGCTAACATAAACATTGGAGAATAATTACAACTTTAGAAGACTTACCTCTTGCTTCCAAGAACCTTATTCAAGAATTTAGTTCAACTTACAACATTCATAACCATAACCTAGTGAAATACTCCATAGCATAATAAAAAACAACTCTTCTAATCATATACAAGAACAATGCATAATGTAGGATAAGGGAAAGGGTCATTTAAGAGTCCATTCTAGTCTTAATTCCAATCCCTACGTTTTCATGTCATCAAGTAGTAGCTACAACCCTACGTAACCATCATCTAAATAAGAACATGAGTCACACAAGATTCAAACATTACTAACAAAATACTCAACAATTCGTGTGAAATAAACCATAGAAAACAATTGTTGTTCATTGCGAATCATAAAACTAGAGTTAGGACGAAAATCCACTTTTTAGATCAAAAACCCTAGAATTGAATGTCTTGAAAACTTATCTTTGAAAGGAACTCTTGGGTAAAGGAATCCCAACAGTGAAAAACCCATACCTTATAGATGAAGAATCCAAGAATATATGGATTAAAACGTTGAAGTCTTCGTCTTCTTCCTTAAACTATTCTTGTTCTTCAATGGAGTTTGGAGAGAGAGTGTTTATTGAGAGATGAGAGAATTTTCGTTTGAATCTGATTTAGACGTGTAAAATTGGTCTAAAACTGACCTAGTATCCATATATAATCTTCATATGAATTTTCCAAAATACCCTCCACTTAAATGGGTAATTATATGAAGTTAAATTACCAAAAATACGACTTTAACGATTTTGGAAAGTAGTTGCGCGTCACGGGGCCAAATCCTTTCATTTTTATTAAATTTTTGGGTTGAGGTAGTGACCTGCATTTCATACTCGCGTCGCACGGCTGCCTCTCAAATATTGAGGCAGTGTCCTGTGTGCAGGCTGTCCGTCGCGCACCTTGCCTCCAATTATGCCTGCTCACCCAAGTTTGGGTCCTCCCCAAGGACCCTTTGGGTGTTCCTTGAGGTGTCGTTACCGGACGTTTTGACCATTTGTACTACATAATACCTATCCAAGGTCTCTTTACAAATTTTAGACTTCATTTGACCCTTCAAAACCTTCACCAAACATAGGGACGTCAACTAGTACAAATTAGCTAGTTTCTGGACGTCGATGTCTTTCTTTGTCGTTTTGGCTCTAACCTTTTCCAAATCAGTTTATTAAATTAATATAGGTCTGTAAATATAATTTTAAACATTGTTAAATAGATTAATCTCTATTCTAAGTCATGGCATTTACGGAGTGTTACAGGTGAACTAGTTCCCTTTCCCTTTTGAGACTTAGGGTTTGACACCCTATCATCACGAGCCTTATGGAACTTGGAAGGAACATCATTAGAGAACCTTTTCTTGAAGCTAGTCTTGTCTTGGATATCAAGCCTACCTTTTGAAGAATCACAATCATAAGACCTTGGCCTATTGGCATCCCTACTCTTCCTGTTAAAACTTGTTTCTTCCACTTGTTGAGCATGAACCATGAGACGAGAAATGTTCATATTATCATGTAGCATAGCCAAACGACATTCTTCTTTCAAGTCATCCGACAACCCTGTCACAAAGCGGGTAATTTCATCCCCAGGGTCGGAAACTAAAGAAGGAGCAAACTTTGACAATTTAGTAAATTTCAAGAAGTAGTCAAGTACATTCATACCTCTTTGACGAAGGTTGATTAATTCGTCTAGTTTGGCTTCCCTGTTCTCCCTAGGAAAGAACCTATCAAGAAAAGCCTTCTTGAAAATCTCCCATGTCACCGGTCCACCCCTTAAAGGCCTATTTTCTCTCCATTAGACGTACCAAGTTTGGGACACATCTTTGAGTTGGTAAGTGGCTAACTCGGCCTCTTCAGTCGTAGTCAACTGTAAGATCTCGAAATTGACTTAGGAGAAGCTAAAGCCTAGCGTGGTTGTCATGATGGTCTAAATCAAAACCCCTTCCCTCCTAAAGTTTTCCCAAAAACCTCCATGAGAGTTCAAAGTGAACATGAAACTTGAAGATGGGTCTTCAATGGAGTTTCTTCTTCAATTATTATTGGGTTCTTCAAATAAGGTATGGGAGTTCTTCATCCAAGGCTTTCTATCACCTTAGAGACAATTTCAGAGATGATTTTCAAAGACTTCAAAAAGATGAAAAAGTCCAATTTCTACTCTAAATCATGGGTTGCTGCATGAAAAGTCTTCAAAGCTTAAGATATGGTGTTATTGATGTATAATTGATGTTTTCCAATGAAATTCTCCATGAACCCTTGACCTTCTCAATTCTCTAATTTTCACTAAAATATGGGTGAATTGATTATGCTTTGTGATTTATGAATTCATGTGTAGATTGTTATGGGATTTTTATTCATGTATAGATTATGTATGTATGGTTTATAGGCTGTTTCAATTTGATCAATTGAGTATTGTAGATTCTTAGATCTATTGACTATTAAGCTTATTGAATTGATATGAACTTAATGCTTATAGATTCTGGTGTAGTTTCTATGGGCTTTCGAATGATGTAAGGATGTATTCAATTGACATCTACTTGGTCTTAGATTGATAAATATATATTTAATTGATTTATATTCATTGAGTATTATGATTTATGCTTTGAATTGATGATCATGGCCATGAGTAAGGGCCTTATGATATTGAATTGGATGATTTAGCTTTGGATTGAAGTTGTAGATCAAGTGGTTGGTATGCTGCCTTAACTCTCTTATTATCATGTATAGCTAATGTAATTTAGCTCTTGGATTATATGTGATTGGTATGGTCCACTTATGGTGGTGGTGTTATGTGAATGATGTGGCCTTGTCGGCGTTATTTTAAGTATATTGATGATCATGGACTTACCGGCACTAGTTGAAGTAATATGTTGAATTGTGTAGTTGATTATGTGAAGTATGATCAGGTCTACCTATATGTGAAGTAATGTGGAAGTATGTGTTCTCTCTTTGATGTTATTAGGTGATCATGTTATACTATGACTATGTGTTAGGTGTGGTGTCTTAGAGTTGATACATGGTTGTTCCTAACATGGCTATATGATTCTATAATGGTTATGTTGATAATGTTAAGGTAATGAATAGGTTGACATAATGTTGATAAGGGTCATTCCTAAGTGTCTAAAGAATGTTATAATATATGAATAAAGTGAAGTATGTTGTGTCTTGTTTAGGTAGACTTGTGTCCCTTACTTGATGCATGTATGAATATGAATATGTGATGTCTTGACTTAGGAACCTAAAGAGTCTTAGTCTTGAAGAATGAATGTAGGTGAGACCTTCAATGACGACAAGAGGGTCCTTTATGTGAAACCTTGAACCTAGAAGTAAGGTTATGAAACTTGAAGTCGAAAGCCGTAATGGTATCCTTCATGTAATGAATGATGAACTTAAGGTTGATTGTCTGGAACGACATCATATCAATCCTTAGGAAAGTCATGATGAGCTTCTTGTTGCATAGGGAGGTAGCCCTAGTGGACCTTTCTTTGGTAGGATAAATATAATTGGGTTATGAACTTGATATGGAACCCTTTTGTATGAACCTTGATGTGACTTAATCTATGAGAACGAAGGCTAGCACCGAGTGAGTATGGTAAGGGAAGTAGTTCTAGTTAAAGGATGAGACTATAATACAAAGCACGCCCTTCATATTCCTTAATCATGTGCCTACATGGGATGTATCTATATTCTACCATTGGCAATTAGAACGCCCACCATCTGAGTAGGTTACAACTCCGGATTCCATGCTTTAATACCATGGTCTATGTCGGTTATTGCATATTCTCGTCATAAGGGATACTTAATAGCATTGGAGAAGTTCTATGAAGTTTAGGTGGTGGTATGGGACGCTATCTAGACATTGCACAATAGGCTTTGACGGTGTTAGTTGGAGTCCCTAGGTCTTCTCCAAGACCATTACTTGAATGTCCTTATGTGATGAATGTCTCTTAAATGAACTAATGAATGTAATGAATTAAGTGAAGGAAATATGTTAAATGAATAAGTACTTATCTAGAGTAGTTAAGAGTTTTATAGTTAAGGTATGAAGGAGGCAAGGGAATGGTCACTTCATATCTTACTTAGATAAGTCTTAGTAATGATTCTAGTTAAGGAAATTGATTGGTTGTGTAGACATGATCCAAACGTAGGTAAGTCTTAAGGACTACTTAGGTAATCTTGAAGAGGTCAATTATGGACATTCTCTTCTTGAGTTACTTGGGTAGGTGTTTGGATAACCTTTGAAAGAAGAATGTCATGTTTGATGTATGCTATTGTATTCAGTGAGGACGATGCTATCCTAGGTAGTCTAAAAAATCCCTTGTGTTTGTGTGAAAGGGATTGTATGGGCGGTCGCTCCACACTCACCCAATTGAACCTTCGAATCACCTTTGGTAGGAGGATCTCATGGTCATGTGTTTGATGTATTGTAAGTGTGTATGTGTCTTATTCTAAGTAGTCTTAAGGATCCTTTAGGCATGCTTTGAGAGGGTGTATGGGCGGTCTCTCTTTTTATGCCTTAAGTGAGTCTTAGAATAGCTTTTAGTGGGTTGACTACATTCTGGGAGATGTCAAATGTGAAGGCTAAGCACTTCACTGTAACAGTGAAGGAACATCACTGTACAGTGAAGTGAGTTACTGGAAAGTGACTATTAAGAAGTGATTAATTGCTTAAATGATTTCTTATGTATTTCTAAAGTGTTAGATGTTGTTCTTATGATTATAGTATGATGTTTTAATAAAAATTCATGAAAATCATGTTATTGACTAAATGTCCCTTTTTCATGTTTTTTGCATGGCTTCCATACTTAGTACATCTAATGTGCTAACCCCTTCTTTTCCCTTTTTGACTAAAGTGTAGGGAATTGGAAGTCTTGATGTGCTATGGAGGATGGATAGGTTTGTAAGGTTTGAAGATGAAGTATTGGTGATTCCTCATCGATTCGAGGACAATATTCACATGTTCGTTTATGTCATAAGTCTTTATTCTATGTCTTGTATGGGTTTAGTCTCAAGTGTTGTATACTCTAAAGTTAGATGGTTCAAGGGGTTACTGTAAAGGCTTAATGTTTTAATGAAAGTCTTCTGCTTGTGTATTGTTTATGAAAAGAGATCTTCTTGTGTGAAAAACGTTTTAAATTCTTACTCATTTTAGTATGTTATTATGCAATGAATGATACGAGAGGCTTAGATGAGACTTCTTGATGTCTAATTTGTCGTGTGACGAACTCAAGGATACTCTAACTTCTAGTGTGTAACTGAGGGTCGTGACATCAACCCCATAGCATAGAGAATCTTGTAGGTTTCATCAATGAACTCTTGGGGGTCTTCCTCCACTTTGGACCCATAGAAAGTATGGGGATTCAGCATCGTGAAATCCCTCAAACGGGAGGCCATGGTGCCAATATGTTGGTTTCCTCGCGGTACCACCTCCCAATTATCATCATGGCTTGTGCTTGAATAGTGATGGTTTGTTCTTGTTTTGTAATGGCTTGGGCCATTTTAGTAAGGCGCCTTTATGTCCCCATCCTCTTAGGCGGAGGATTGACCTGATCTTGATTATCATTAGCATCTTCTTCAAGAGGAGGGACTTGATTGCCTCGAGGACGAACCCCCGCATTGGCAATCTCTTATTCAAGTCTTCAAGCAATTGTTCTTCGGGTATGCATTGCCTATAATCACAATAAAAGGATTAGATGCTAAGGGAACATAGAGTCAAGACTCTTGAAGCACGATATTGGATTTCCAAGAAAAGAAGAGTTTTCCTAAGAATCCTATAGTTTCCTATCCATAAGAGTGGCGCGCTTCACAATTATGAATATGAATCTACATAGACGTTGTTAAATTATATATCGACTCTAAAAATATTAAACCTCATGATCTGATACCATGTTTGTCACATCCGTGGAGAACCCCCTAGACATAACTAGCGTCGTATTCTTCAAAGAGGACTAAGAATAGCCTCTTAGCATACATCATTACATTCATAGGCTAAAATGCGGAAAATTTAAAACTTTTCTTCTATATCTATTTTGAGGTTTACATAGACTTCTCA